>OY997262.1:420768759-421358759 GCA_963921465.1 Triticum timopheevii
GTCAAAGGTTTCCTTCAAATCATCCACCAGCGTCTCCTTCTGCCTTGACTTGACTACAATATCATCCACATAGGCGTGCACATTGCGGCCGATCTGTTTATGCAGGCAATTCTATACACACCGTTGATAGGTGGCTTGGGCACTCTTGAGCGCGAAGGGCATAGATACATAGCAGAAGGCTCCAAAAGGAGTAATAAACGCCGTCTTCTCCTGGTCCTTAACCGTCATTTTTATCTGATGATATCCAGAATATGCATCCAAAAAACTCAAATGCTCACAACCCGCCGTGGCATCAATGATCTGATCAATGCGGGGGAGGGCAAAAGGATCCGCTGGACAAGCCCTGTTAAGATCCGTGTAATCCACACACATACGCCAAGTGCCGTTTTTCTTAAGAACCAGCACCGGATTAGCAAGCCACTCTGGATGGAACACCTCAATGATAAAGCCAGCTGCTAAAAGCCTGGCCACTTCCTCTCCAATGGCTTTGCGCCTTTCTTTGTTAAACCGGCGGAGAAATTGCTTTACCAGTTTATACTTAGGATCCACATTAAGAGTGTGCTCAGCGAGTTCCCTCGGTACACCTGGCATGTCAGACGGTTTCCATGCAAAAATGTCCCGATTCTCACGGATGAACTCGATGAGCGCGCTTTCCTATTTGGGGTCCAAGTTAGCACTGACAGTAAACTGCTTGGACGAATCGCCGGGCACGAAGTCAACAAGCTTGGTCTCAGCTGCCGATTTGAACTTCAGATCTGAATCATGCTCCGTAGTTGGCTTCTTCAAAGGGGTCATGTCCGCCGGATCAACATTGTCCTTATAGTATTTCAACTCCTCCATGGCACAGACCGACTCTGCATAAGCCGCATCACCTTCCTCACATTCCAAAGCGACCTTACGGCTCCCATGAACCGTGATCGTCCCCTTGTAACCCAGCATCTTGAGCTGCAAGTAGATATAACAAGGCCGCGCCATGAACTTGGCATAAGCTGGCCGCCCAAACAAGGCGTGATACGGGCTCCGGTTCTTCACCACCTCAAAGGTTAGTTTTTCAGACCGGGAATCATGCTCGTCCCCGAAAGCCACGTCCAGAGCTATCTTACCAACGGGATATGCTGATTTGCCAGGCACCACACCATGGAACACTGTATTAGACGGTCTGAGATCTTTGTCTGTTAGCCCCATGCAGCGGAATGTCTCATAGTATAGGATGTTAATACTGCTCCCTCCATCCATCAGTACCTTGGTGAATTTATAACCTCCCACCTGAGGGTCTACCACTAAAGCTAGCTGGCCCGGATTATCAATCAGGGGTGGGTGGTCCTCCCTGCTCCACACGATAGGCTGCTCCGACCAGCGTAAATAACGTGGTACGGCCGGTTCAATAGAGTTCACTGCTCGCTTGTGGAGTTTTCGGTAGCGTTTATCCAAGCTAGTTGTGAAAACATGATATTGCCCATTGTTCAACTGTTTTGGCTGGCTCTGATAACCCGACTGCTGTTGCTGCTGCTGTTGACCGTTCTGATTATTCTGGTTGTTGTGACCGCCCTGATTGAGACCTGAACCGGAAGCTCCATCGTGACCCGGCCCATGGAAACCGGATCCTGAACCGCCACCTGACTCGCAGTCATACCGGAAAGCATTAGAGTTTTTAAACTCCTGCATAATATAACAATCCTTCCAAAGGTGGTTAGCCGGCGCCTCTTTCGTCCCGTGCTTTGGGCAAGGCTGATTCAACAAATAATTCAAACGATCCGCATTAGGATTGGGAGCCCCATTACGATTTGCCGCTTTACCTCTGCGCCGCTGCCCCCTGTCCTGTGCGTTAGTGTTGGACACAAAGTCCATGCTGCCATCCGCCTTGCACTTGCCTCCGTTTCCATGACCTGCCGGTTTGTACTGTTGCCCCTTGGAGTTGCTATTCTTCTTTCCCTTCCCTGCTTCATCATCATCAGTCTCAGGATCCTTGGTACTATCCGAATCAGCATACTTCACTAAAGCGGCCATGAGAGTTCCCATGTCATTACAGAACCGCTTCATACGCCCCAATTTCAATTTTAAAGGCTTAAACCGGCAGTTGCCCTCCAGGGTTAAGATCGCAGAGTCAGCATTGATCCTGTCAGACGAGTGCAAAACTTCCGAAACGCGGCGTACCCAATGGGTCGTTGATTCTCCGTCCTCCTGGAAACAAGCCGCTAGGTCTACTATGGACTTGGGCTGCTTACATGTATCTTTGAAATTCTGGATAAACCGGGCCCGTAACTGGGCCCATGAGCTGATAGAATTGGGCGGCAGGCTCTTCAACCAAGTACGGGCCGTGCCTTCAAGCATCATGGTGAAGTATTTTGCACACGCGGTCTCATCCACATCTAGCATCTCCATGGCCATCTCATAACTCTCTACCCACGCTTCGGGAGATAAATCAGCGGTGTAATTCGGCACCTTGCGCGGACTCTTGAAATCTTTGGGCAGGCGCACATTGCGTAAAGCGGGAACTAAACAAGGCACTCCCAAAGCGGATGCGACCCCCGGTCCGGCGGAGGTGGTAGGACGAACCGGTGTAAGCTGATCCGCATCATTCTGTGCTGCTAACTCGGCCTCCCTTCGTGCCCGGGCCCGGTCCACCACATCCTGAGCATCGCGAACACCACCTGCCGGATTATTGCCACGGGCCGCTTCACGGCCTCGCGCATTGCTCGATATGGCCGGTTCATCCATGCACCTGCTATAGCTCCGGCTCAGACGGGGCGTGGAGTGAATCCGATCACGGCTGTACGAATATGTCTCCTGTTGAATCAGCGCAGTCCGGAGAAGCTCCTTAACCCGGCGCGTCTCTATTGCTTGCGGAGAGTCCCCTTCGAGCGGGATAGCCTCTAATCGCGCGGCAGCTGCAACAAGATTGTCCATTGGATTAGAATAATGACCCGGGGGCGTCTGAATCGGCGGAGGAACCACAACGTTCTGTTGAGGAGGTTCCATCAGGCGGGGTTGGACCGTCACCCCTGGCCCTGGTGCCTCGATCCGGTTTGCCTCCAGGTACTGCGGCGGATTACTGGGTCCAGCTCCTGGAGTGTGAAAAAGATTTCGAGGGTCAAACCCTAACGGCAGGCGTGATCTGTGCTTCCGTTTCAAGACCTCCTGTGATGCGTTCTGTTCAAGCATAAGCTTATAGGACTGGGCGTCCAAAGCGGCCCGCTCTCTGGCCATCCTGTCCTTTTCTGCTGCCAGATCCGCTTTGGCTTGTACGATCTGCTCTCTCACCTTTGCAATCTCTGCATCATGGGCTTCCTGATCCGCTGGATTGGCCTCTGTCATAAGCGCGGCTAGTGCATCAAACAGATCAGATAGAACTTGAACCGGCAGGCGCACCAGGCCTCCTGCCCCTGCTGCCGCTGCCGCCGCTGATCCGGAAAGCATTGCTGCAGCGGTCGAAGAGTGATTCGCTGCCTGTGTGCCGGCCATGAATATTCCAACCCGGTTGATCTGACCTGGGGGGTCCGGAATACTGTCGCCATCGGAACAGCCCCTAACCTGGTCGTCTTGCAACTGGTATAGAGATTCGGTCTCTCCGGTCGATGACTCGTCACCGGAATAGACGACGGTCTCGCTACCGTGTTCTGACTCGTCCTCACGCTCTTCTCCGTGGATGACTCCAACGAAGACACGCTTCACGGACGGTTTAGCCTGGGTAGATCTCGCACGCTGAGCCGTCTCGACGAGGTCGGTGCAGATGTCCGGCTCAGGCCCAGGCTCACCGATCTTGCCGATGAAAACATGTATGCCACCAAAGGGGACCCGGTACCCGTACTCGATTGACTCGGCCTCGGGACCCCATCCTGCGTCGTCGATGTAGATCTTGCCACGACGACTCTTGGTCATCCAACCCACAACATAGCCTTCGAGTCCTTTGAGCTTGCCCTCCAAGATCATCAAACCATCGTGCGATAGCCCCACGGTGGGCGCCAACTATCGTGGATTTGTCACGGCAGATGTCCTAGAGAAAGGACTTAGTCGTGGAGCCATCGCTACGGGTTAACTTGAAGGGGTTAAAGCGGACACAAAGACACGAGGGTTTATACTAGTTCGGCCCCTTCGATGAAGGTAAAAGCCTACGTCTAGTTGTGATGGAATTAATATGGTCTCGATGGCTAGGGAGCAAACAAGCTTCACCTAGGCTCGAGTTGTGGTTGTCTGTCTTGAACCGCCGCCGGGTCGTCCCCTTATATACACGGGTGACACCCGTCGGTCCATAGAGTCCCAACCGGTTCATACTCGTATCCCGGTTGGTATCTCTCTATTCCTATCTTACAATACAAGTTATACATCAGGCCGGTTTACGGCTACAGGTTCTAAACCGACTACAGGCCATGGGCCTTCATCTGTTTACATTACTAATGAAGTTAACCCGGCCCAAATAGGCCGGTTCACGGCTAGTGGTAATATCCCCAACACTAGCTGTTGCTCTATCTTCATCACACAAAGTATTTAATCATGCACAACCCCGATGACAAGCCAAGCAATTGTTTCATACTTTAGCAATCTCAAACTTTTTCAATTTTCACACAATACATGAGCGTGAGCCATGGACATAGCACTATATGTGGAATAGAATGGTGGTTGTGGAGAAGACAAAAAGGAGAAGATAGTCCCACATAAACTAGGCGTATCAACGGGCTATGAAGATGCCCATTAATAGATATCAATGTGAGTGAGTAGGGATTGCCATGAAATGGATGCACTAGAGCTATAAATATATGAAAGCTCAACAAAAGAAACTAAGTGGGTGTGCATCCAACTTGCTTGCTCACGAAGACCTAGGGCATTTTGAGTAAGCCCATCATTGGAATATACTAGCCAAGTTCTATAATGAAAAATTCCCACTAGTATATGAAAGTGACAACATAGGAGACTCTCTATCATGAAGATCATGGTGCTACTTTGAAGCACAAGTGTGGAAAAAGAGGTAGTAGCATTGTCCCTTCTCTCTTTTTCTCTCATTTTATTTTTTCTTTTCTTTTTTTTTCTTTTCTTTTTTTCTTTGGCCTTTCTTTTTTTTGGCCTTTCTCTTTTTTTTCTCTTTTTTTTTGTAAAGTCCGAAGTATCATCCCGACTTATGGGGGAATCATAGCCTTCATCATCCTTTCCTCACCGGGACAATGCTCTAATAATGAAGATCATCACACTTTTACGGATTTACAACTAAAGAATTACAACTCAAAGCTAGAACAAGATATGACTCTATATGAATGCCTCCGGCGGTGTACCGGGATGTGCAATGAATCAAGAGCGACATGTTGAAAATTATGAAGGTGGCCTTGCCACAAATACAATGTCAACTACATGATCATGCAAAGAGCAATATGACAAAAATAATGCGTGTCATATGAACGGAACGGTGGAAAGTTGCATGGCAATATATCTCGTAATGGCTATGGAAATGCCATAATAGGTATGTATGGTGGCTGTTTTGAGGAAGATATATGGTGGGTGTATGGTACCGGCAAAAGTTGCGCGGCACAAGAGAGGATAGCAATGGTGGAAGGGTGAGGGTGCGTATAATCCATGGACTCAACATTAGTCAAAAGAACTCATATACTTATTGCAAAAATCTAGAAGTCGTCAAAAACCAAGCACTACGCACATGCTCCTAGGGGGATAGATTGGTAGGAAAAGACCATCACTCGTCCCTGACCGCCACTCATAAGGAAGACAATCAATAAATAAATTGTGCTCCAACTTCATCACAAAGCGGTTCACCATACGTGCATGCTACGGGAATCAAAAACCTCAACACAAGCATTTTTCATAATCACCTCAACTAGCATGGCTTTAATATCACTATCTCCATATCTCAAAACAATTATCAAGTATCAAATTTAATATGGCATCCAATTCACTTTCTATGATAGTTTTTATTATACCCAACTTGGATGCTCATCATTCTAGGACCAACTTTGTAACCATAGAAAATACCATGCTATTCTAAAAGACTCTCAAAATAATATAAGTGAAGTATGATAGACTAGCAATTTCTACAAAATATAACCACCGCCGTGCTCTAAAAGATATAAGTGATGCACTAGAGCAAAAGATAAACTACTCCAAAAGATATAAGTGAAGATCAATGAGTAGTCGAATAATTGTGCAAATATGTGAAGACTCTCTAACATTAAGGAATTTCAGATCTTGGTATTGTATTCAAACAGCAAGCAAGACAAAATAAAATGACATTGCAAGGATAGCACAACTCATGTGAAGAAGCAAAAACTTAGGTTCAACCAATACTAACCGATAGTTGTTGAAGAAGAAAGGTGGGATGCCTACCGGGGCATCCCCAAGCTTAGATGCTTGAGACTTCTTGAAATATTATCTTGGGGTGCCTTGGGCATCCCCAAGCTTGAACTTTTGTGTCTCGTTAATTCCTCTCATATCATGGTTTCTCTTTTTATCAAAAGCTTCATCCACACCAAACTCAACAAGAACTCGTGAGACAGGTTAGTATAAACCAATGCAAAACCTTATCATTTTCTACTGTAAAAAATAACTAAAATTATTATTCAACATTGCATACTAAATACCTCTGCATATTTAATACTCCTATCCTCAAATAGAATCATTAAACAAGCAAACATATGCAAACAATGCAAACATAACAGCAATCAGTCAAAACAGTATAGTCTGTAAAGAATGAAAGATTCATCATACTTCCCTAACAACAAGAATTATAAAATAAAATTCCCACTGTAGTAAATTTATCAGAGCTCATTATGCAAAAAGTTTCAACATTATATCATGCTCTGACTTTTCTAGGGAATTTTTGCAACAACGGTAAACTTTCTGTTTTCAAACAGCAACATGTATACTAGCAAAATAAGCATGGCAAAGGCTATCCTTGACATTTTTATTGAAAATAAAGATGCAAAACATTATTCTAAATAACAGCAAGCAAATACTAACAAAATAAAATGACGCTCCAAGCAAAACACATATCATGTGGCGCGCTCTGGCTCTGGGCCGTATGATCTTCGGGATGCAGAATAGGGGATCGCTTGTAAAATGGACCAGCTCCTTTTGCGTATAAGGGAAGGGGGAAGGAGTCTAAATCTATGGACATTAATGAACCACCATTGATGTACGTTGCACATGACACGAGAAATTCGACTCGACGGTCCGGTGTGACGGGCGGTGTGTACAGGGCCCGGGTACATATTCACCGCGGCATGCTGATCCATAAAAATATAGCTCCAAGTAAGGTTACCGATGAACGAAGACGAAAGAGGGGATGCCTTCCAAGGCATCCCCAAGTTTGGCTCTTGGTTGTCCTTGAATATTACCTTGGGGCGCTAGAAAAGAGCTTGATGTCTACTACACAACCTTCTTCTTGTAGACGTTGTTGGGCCTGTAAGTGACAGGTTTGTAGGACAGTAGCAAATTTCCCTCAAGTGGATGACCTAAGGTTTATCAATCCGTGGGAGGCGTAGGATGAAGATGGTCTCTCTCAAACAACCCTGCAACCAAATAACAAAGAGTCTCTTGTGTCCCCAACACACCCAATACAATGGTAAATTGTATAGGTGCACTAGTTCGGCGAAGAGATGGTCATACAAGTGCAATATGGATGGTAGATATAGGTTTTTGTAATCTGAAAATATAAAAACAACAAGGTAACTAATGATAAAAGTGGGCGTAAACGGTATTGCAATGGTAGGAAACAAGGCCTAGGGTTCATACTTTCACTAGTGCAAGTTCTCTCAACAATAATAACATAGATAGATCATATAACAATCCCTCAACATGCAACAAAGAGTCACTCCAAAGCCACTAATAGTGGAGAACAAACGTAGAGATTATGGTAGGGTTCGAAACCACCTCAAAGCTATTCTTTTGGATCAATCTATTCAAGAGTTCGTACTAGAATAACACCTTAAGACACAAATCAACCAAAACCCTAATGTCACCTAGATATCCATTGTCACCTCAAGTATCAGTGGACATGGTTATACGATATGCATCACACAATCTCAGATTCATCCAACCAACACAAAGTACTTCAAAGAGTGCCCCAAAGTTTCTACCGAAGAGTCAAGACGAAAACGTGTACCAACCCCTATGCATAGGTTCATGGGCGGAACCCGCAAGTTGATCACCAAAACATACATCAAGTGGACGTGATATCCCATTGTCACCACAGATAAACACGGCAAGACATACATCAAGTGTTCTCAAATCCTTAAAGACTCAATCCGATAAGATAACTTCAAAGGGGAAACTCAATTCATCACAAGAGAGTAGAGAGGGGAGAAACATCATAAGATCCAACTATAATAGAAAAGCTCGCGATACATCAAGATCGTGCCATAGAGAGAACAAGAGAGAGAGAGAGAGAGAGAGAGAGAGATCAAACACATAGCTACTGGTACATACCCTCAGCCCCGAGGGTGAACTACTCACTCCTCGTCATGGATAGCGCCGGGATGATGAAGATGGCCACCGGTGATGGGTTCCCCCTCCGGCAGGGTGCCAGAACGGGCTCCCGAGAGGTTTTTGGTGGCTACAGAGGCTTGCGGCGGCGGAACTCCCGATCTATCTTCTAATTCGATGTTTTTAGGGTACATAGGCTTATATAGGCGAAAGAAGTCGGCCGGGGGAGCCTCGAGGGGCCCACGAGAGGGTAGGGCGCGCCCAGGGGGGTGGGCGCGCCCCCTGTCTCGTGGCTTCCTCGATGACCCCCTGGCTTGCACTCCAAGTCTCCTGGATCATAATCTTTCCAAAAATCACGCTGCCGAAGGTTTCATTCCGTTTGGACTCCGTTTGATATTCCTTTTCTTCGAAATACTGAAACAGGCAATAAAACAACAATATGGGCTGGGCCTCCGGTTAATAGGTTAGTCCCAAAAATGATATAAATGTGTAAAATAAAGTCCATAAACATCCAAAAAGGGTAAATATAATAGCATGGAACAATCAAAAATTATAGATACGTTGGAGACGTATCAGGCCTCCGCAAGCCTCCCGTCAAGAATCTCGTGAGCTCGAATAGCTGCGATCTGGACTAACGGGGGACCAGCTTCCCCCCTAAAAATGACCGCGGAGTCAGAGGCAACCTTAGCGAGGTTGCCTAGAGGAATGGCCTCAAGCGCAAAGAAGGAGCACGATGAAGCTGAAGGGGGAACGGAAGGCGTACCTGGCTCCAGGTTCCAAGCAGCAGCGCGGAGCTCCACCCGCTCGGGGATGGGCAGAGTCGGACTGCCCTCGGGGTGAGCAGCATCCAGCCGAGCACTCCGGCAGGATGCGATCACCGGGGAGGAGGTCGACCGGCCACGACGAGAGTAGGCGACGGACGGAGGAGGGGGCGCTGGGCCGCCATGGGTTTGGAGACCCTAGCCTCCCCATCCACGGTCACGGTCGCCGCGGGAGAAGCCTGAGGCGTGGGCCTGGCGCAGCCGAGGAGGAGCGGAGCTGGGGACGGAGATGCTGGTGGGAGCAGCATCGGCGGAGGGGAGCCCTCACCGCCCACAGCAGTGGCCGCCCGGGGGAGCGGCGGCGGGGGCGACACCTCAGGGGGATGGGGGAGGCGACGGCGGGAGGAGAGGCCGGAGGGGCGGGGGTCGCCTCAGGGGGCGCATCCCCTACAGAAGCAAGCGGGAGCAGTCCGGGAGTCGGAGCCGCCGAGCCCCGCTCGACGGGAGCAGACGAGGAGGGAGAGCGCGGGGACGAAGCCGGGCAGACAACCAGGCCAATGCTGGAGATGTCGCTCGCCTCGGAGGAGGTCGCCACAGAGTCCGAGGGGCCGCCAAGGAGCAGGCTGAGCGCGACCTGGCGGCCCTTGCTCCCTGCGGCAGGAGGAGGGGGCGAAGGGGACGGGGATGGGGAGCGGGAGTCCTCCGAACCCCCCTCATCATCCGAGTGTGGTGGGAGCGCGCACGGTGACGTCCGTGGTAGTTCCCATTGGTCCCCGGGGTGCCGCCGGGGAGGCCGGCATTGAAGGAGCGGGGGCGACCGATGTGGTTCGGGGGCTCGGGGGCGATCCTGAGGTCGAAACCCTGGTCGTTGAAGAAAACGCGGACGGAGGTGTGAAGCTTGGAGGAGTCAAGTCACTTGAACTTGACCCAGACCTCCTCCTCCTTGCGCAGAGAGAGCTCATCGACCACCACCACCTTGCCCAAGAGTCAGGACATCTGGCGGATGACGAGCTCGGACCGCGCAATGTCGGGGAAGCCAGAGACAAGGATCCAAGCGGTGTCAAGGACGGCCACGGCCTGAGCGTCGAGGACCAACTCGGAGATGTCAACAACCAGCTGGTTGAGGGCGAGTGTGATCCGGCCACTACGAGTCGTGTAGCCGTAGCTGACGGAGTCGGGGAAGACGACGGTGAAGATGTGGCCGGCGGTGGGGGTGACCACCCAGTCCCACTGGCGGCGGTAGAGGTGGTTGAGCTCGGCCTCAATCATCTCCGGGGAAGCCACCCCGTCGACGACCGTGATGACCGCCTGGAGGGTGGGAGAGGGCGGCGGGATATCGGGGACCTCAAGGTGGAAGAAGCCCAACCCCTCGATACCGTGCCCGTACATCATGATCTCCGACACCACCGGACGATCTGGGCAAAGGAGGGCGGCGTGGCTCGGATCCTTGCAGAGGTAGCAACACTGGGGGTTGACACAGTTGACTTGCGAATGTCCCCCCACCCCGCAGTTGAAGCAGGGAGGGCGAGGGAGACCAGATACAGGCCCGGGTGTGGCGAAAGACCCCGGGACCGTCGAGGAGGGCACAGGCGGAGCACCGCGAGCATGCCGCCGCTTCTTCTTCTTCTTGGCCAGCCCAGCACGGCCGCGAGCGGCGCCACCACCAGAGGCAGGAGCAGAAGCCGAGGCCATGGGGGCGGCGGCATGAGGAGGCACGTAGCGACGAGGAGCCAGGGTCGGGAGGATCTTGTCCCGGGCGCGGGGGGAGACGGGTCGAGACGACCGGGGGGGCGAGGGCGAGCGTGCACGGCGAGGGGGCGGGGACGGGGACCTTCGGCGTGCCCTCGAGTCCCCCGAGGCGGCCGGCCTAGGTGACCGAGACCGGCCCCGACCCTCCCTACGCTCGGGCGAGCGGCGACCTTTCCTGAGCTCGCGTAGCTCCCTCCGAAGCTCCTCCTCGCACCGGATGGCGTCCGGAGAGGGACGGGAACTACCGCGGAGCTCATCGGCCTTGCGCTTGGCACGGGTCGTCCCATCTTCCCAGTCGCGTGGCATGAGGAGTCGTGGCTGGGGAGGGGGAGGTGGGGGGGAGGCAGGGAGGAGAGATCAGGCCGGGCGGCCGGGGAATGGAGGGGGCCGGAGCCAAGGAGGACGAGGGTGCGACAAGGAGGGCGGGAGCTGGGGACGAAGGGAAGTGGCGGCTGTCGCTGTCAAAACCGGCGGATCTCGTGTAGGGGGTCCCGAACTGTGTGTCTAGGCGGATGGTAATAGGAGGCAAGGGACACGATGTTTTTACCCAGTTTCGGGCCCTCTCGATGGAGGTAAAACCCTACTCCTGCTTGATTGATATTGATGATATGGGTAGTACAAGAGTGGATCTACCACGAGATCAAGGAGGCTAAACCCTAGAAGCTAGCCTATGGTATGATTGTTTTAATGGTTGTTGTCCTACGGACTAAAGCCCTCCGGTTTATATAGACACCAGAGAGGGCTAGGGTTACACAGAGTCGGTTACAATGGTAGGAGATCTACATATCCGTATTGCCAAGCTTGCCTTCCACGCCAAGGAAAGTCCCATCCGGACACGGGACGGAGTCTTCAATCTTGTATCTTCGTAGTCTTGGAGTCCGGCGGACGATGATAGTCCGGCTGTCCGGACACCCCCTAGTCCAGGACTCCCTCAGTAGCCCCTAAACCTGGCTTCAATGACGATGAGTCCGGCGCGCATAATGGTCGGCATTGCAAGGCGGGTTCCTCCTCTGAATAATCCATAGAAGATTGTGAACACCAGGATAGTGTCCAGCTCTGCAAAACAATTTCCACATTCCACCGTAGAGAGAATAATATGTACACAAGTTCAATCTGCTGACGTATCTTGTAGCATGATGTCGCGCCACTACCAAGCCTTTACTTGAATCGTTTTTTATTATACCACCTCAGTGCGCTTAGCGAAGCGGTTTCCTTGGCACGTCTTGTCAAAGCAGAGATTGTGTTCCCCTTATTCTGGGATTCTCATCAATACGGACGTGGGTAACCCAACCGCGCCATTGATGGTGGCGCTTGGGAGATAAGCGAGTTTTACCAGGCTGGTGGGGACGCATAGTCTTCGTCCGCCTATATATATAAGGGATAAGGATCCACCTTTTCACCTACGCCTTCTTCCTCCTTTGCTTATCCATCTCCGCGCACTCTCGAGCTCCAGCGCCCAAGTCCGCGCATCTCATCTCGACCTTCTCCGGCCATGTCCGGAGCGGGAGGCAAATGGTTGGCCTCCTCCATGACGGAGGAGCACATCGCAAAACTGCGCAGCACCGGATACCTTTCCGGCGACATCGCGCACCGGCTGCCCGACAAGGGGCAGCTCATCCCTACCCCCAGGCCCCATGAGAGGGTCGTTTTCCTTCCCCACTTCCTCCGCGGACTGGGCTTTCCACTTCACCCCTTTGTCCGGGGGCTCATGTTCTACTATGGCCTGGATTTCCACGATTTGGCGCCGAACTTCATCCTCAACATCTCGGCTTTTATCGTTGTGTGCGAGGCCTTCCTCTGCATCCAGCCCCACTTCAGCTTGTGGCTCAAGACCTTCAATGTCAAGCCGAAGGTAGTGAAGGGCACTCAAGCGGAGTGCGGAGGTGCCATGTTGGGCAAGATGCCCAACGTCCTCTGGTTCGAAGGGGCCTTTGTGGAGTCCGTCAAGGGGTGGCAATCGGGGTGGTTCTACATCACTGAGCCGCGCGACCCTACGTGGGTGGCGGCCCCCGAGTTCAGATCTGGTATCCCCATGCAGCTCACCTCCTGGAAAGAGAAGGGCTTGCTATGGGGTAGTTCGGAGGAGGTGACGGGACTCCAAGCCTGTATCCAGAAGCTGGTGAACAAGAAGCTCAGGCTTGTTAATGTGGTCCAAGTCATGCTCGTCCGCCGGATTCTCCCATGCCAAGAACGGGCATTCGACCTGTGGGAGTTCGATCCGGCACAGCACCAGGCACTGAGCGGGCTCTTCAACACGACGTACGAAGGTGCCTGGAGGGTGCTGTTCAAGGGCGCCGAAGCTCCCGCATCCGCTGCTGAAGATCGCGGATTTCACTCGCAGCGACCAGCTGACGAGGTAAGTGATTCTACCCCTTTACGGGACACTTGTTTTTGATAGTTTGACCCTATGCAGGTTTCAATCTTTCTTTTCCTTTGACAGGACTGGATGAAGAAGGCCAGGCAGATCATCTGCCCGGCTCCCATGCCAGAAAACCCAGTAGACGCCCGTCTAGCGGGGTTGTTGGCTCCGGCACCGCATGTGGTGCCGGAGAAGAAGGCCAAGAAGGTGGCCACGGGTACTCGAAAGAGTCCCCGTTTTCAGGTGTCCGACGATTCCGGGGCGGACTCCTCCCCCGAAGGCGAGGAGGAGGAAGAAGACTCTCTCCCAGAGGAAGGAGAGAGGAAGAGGAAGGCTTCCCCGACAGGGGAGGCCGAAGGGTCCAAGAGGGGAAGAACTATTCCCCCGGACAGCTCTGCCAACGCCAACGTTGGTGATGAAGAGTGGCCCTCAAGGGCCAGGCCTCCGGCAAGATCGTAAGTATCCGGATTCCTGAACGATTTGCGATTTATTTTGTGTCACATAGTGTCCTTCTAATGCCGCACACTGCCTGTAGTCTGGCCGATGATGATCTCCCCGCTTCGTCGAGCGGGTCGTTGGCTCCGTCGGATGTAGATTCCATCCCGACTGCCTCTACCCCTCGCGCCGCTGAGGACGCCGAGGTGGGATCCCAGGAAGGGACCCATCAGGAGGAGGCTCCGGAGGCGCCGCAAGGCAGCCTCCCAGACTTTGCGCCGGACTCCACACCGGAACCTGCAGTGGTTCCGGAGTTTGGCAGGCGGCCCCTTCGCAAGAAGGGCAAGACCGTGACACCGGCGGCCTCCGTCCAACCGGAGGCGCCGGAAAACTTGTTGGAGGCGCTCAAAGGTGCTTCCATCGAGGAAGAACACCACACTATCATGAGTGCGGTGATCCAGAAGGTTCAGCTCGCCAAGAGCGGGCTGACCGAAGCCTGCAGTAGCCTTCTAACAGGCTTTGAGGTAAGAAGTTAAAAATATGTAATGTAATACCGCATAGACAGTAGCCCCTAATGCTCGGTTCGGTGTTCGGAAAGAAAAGCCGGACTAAGGATCTAAAAAAGATATACGCAGGGTTGCTAAAAATTTATGTCAATATGGGTTTGCAGGCTGCGCTGCTGACCTCTGCCGCACTAACTGCGGAGGTCGGTGCTTTGAAGCAGGACCTCGAGCGGTCCGAGCAAGAGCTCAGCCGTGCCAAGAAGCAGCTCGAGGACAAAGAAGGTGAGTAACACCACTTTGAATAGTTACCTTACAGAAAAGGATTTAGGTTGCAATAAAAATAACAAGGATAACATGGGTACTGCAGGGGCCACGAACGAGGTGGCGACCCTGACGGAGGCTGTGTCTGCGGCCGAACATAATGCGGCGTGGAACGGGTAGAGCGAGAGAAGCAGGAGGCACTAGTGGCGGAGGTGCGGCAAGAGCTCCAGGCTCTCATGGAAAAGCATGAGAGTTTGGAGCGTGACTCGAAGACTCGAGAGTCTGAGCTTGCCTCGGCTCTTGAAAGTGCCAAAGCCACCAAGGCCGAGGCCCATAAGGCCCTTCAAGAGGTTGAGGATGTGAAGAAAATAGCGGCGGGTAAGGCATTTTTCATGCAAAGCAAGCATGTTAATGTAAACTACCTGACACTTACCCGAATTCGGAGCTCTCTAGGGGCGTTTGCAGATCTGCCTCGCAGTGTTTCCGATGCTGCCGCATTCTACCATGGCGAGGAGGGGATCTCAACGGAGAAGGTCTTCTGGTCTCAGTACGCTGAGGCCGGCCATCCGGTGCCCCCTAGCGACCAGCTGAAGCAGCTAGTCGAGCTCCACAAGGTAGCCGAGCAGGCCATGAAGGGCCTCATAGTCCGGCTGTGGCCTGGGGAGGCCATGCCTGGGAGCTACTTCGGCCTCGTGCGGCGGCTGGTGGATGCGTGCCCCTGGGTGGAGGTCATCAAGCGCTCCGGCTGTATTGAAGGTGCTCGTCGGGCCCTTGCCCGCGCAAAAGTGCACTGGGGCAAGCTGGATGCGGAGAGGCTTATCACTGATGCGCCGCCAGCGGGCAAGGAGTATCGTACGCCCGAGATGTACTATAAGACTGTCCTGAAGGGTGCCCGCAATATTGCGGATGAGTGCCCCAGAGATGTAATTATTGAGTAAACTCGCTATGTATTATCCTGTGCGCTGAAAACTTTGTTCATATGCGCTAAGCAACGCTTGTTTAATTTAAAATATTACCTTCTGTGCGGCCGTTTATAAAATCTGAGAGATGGCAAGTCGTCGGCTTCAGCCCCCATGCCACTAGTGCTGGGGTGTTCGGGATAAACTTGAGCACTCTTGTTCCCATTTTTGGGTCCATCTAGGGAGGCGCTCAACACAACGAACAAGGCAACCGGACTTATAATGCTTGAACACTCTCACTTAGCCATAGAATTCTATCATTTTAAATTTCGACGAAGCCCCTAGTATTCGGAAGACCGAATTCGGGGCGCTATCCACGCCTTCGTCGGACATTATCCGGTTCTTCGCTCGAAGCGGCATAAGTCTTTAGGGACCCGAAAAGACCTCTCGAACAGCGACCAGTCTCTCGCCTTATCATGCCAGTCAGTTTTAGCTTTCTCCACTGAGGCGCTCGCCCAGCTCAACCGGGGCGCAATCGCAGTGGTTCTCCCAGTGGTACCTTAGCCGACAGAACGGAACGTAAGGTACCAAAACATGGGAGCCGGGCAAACCCAACTATTGACCCAAGACATGATTCGGAGCTGATTCATATAATGCTATAAGTTCGGGGTGCCGCACTTGTGAAAGTGTTCGGACTTATCACACCAAAATGCGGGGAACATAAGCCCCTGGTGTATTCGGCCGTACCAGAATATACGGGTGCAAGATGTCATTAATGAACATATATGTAAAGTGATGCAATTATAGGCAAAAAATGCTGCATTATTTATTTAAGGAATTCTGCTATGAGTGCGGAATGATACAAATAGTGCGGTAAGCAAGGGTTTGGACTAATTAAACATGTCCCCCTCCAGGGATGGGCTGCGGACTGGTGTGTATAATCAAATTTAATGCTCGTAATGGAGACCACCTGAGTGTTCGTCGCAGCCTTTTCCCCTTCCTGGCTGTTGCATCGTGAGTTCGGCGGGTTCGCCACCGGACAGGGCCTCTGGTGAACGGAGTCCTGTGTATAAAAAGAATGAGTGAAAATAAAAAGAGCGACACACTTGGGAGCCCCTGGTGTGGTCGAGCCGCACTCTAGGTCTGTTGTGGTCGTGCCCCTCCCCCTATGCCCATGGTATCTCCAGAGCGTAATGATGTACGCGGAGGGCTGGTCTTGCAATCATGCGAGGGCTGGGCTTGGCGCCGCATTGCTACGTGTGCTCAGAACGTGCCAGGTGGTCTTGATTGATGTTGCTCGGGGCGCGTTTGGCCGTGTCCGGTCGTTTAACGGCAGGACTCGAGAATTGCATTAAAAGGTTGCTCTGTACTTCTGCCGCGAGAGCCGCTGTATGTTCCTCCGTTCGGAGGGAGCGTTCCGTATTTCCGTTGACCGTGATGACTCCACGAGGGACTGGCATCTTGAGCTTGAGGTATGCATAATGCGGCACCGCGTTGAACTTTGCAAACGCGGTTCGTCCGAGCAGAGCGTGACAGCCGCTGCGGAATGGGACTATGTCGAAGATTAACTCCTCGCTTCGGAAATTATTCGGGGATCCGAAGACCACTTCCAGTGTGACTGAGCCTGTACAATTGGCCTCAACACCTGGTATGACGCCTTTGAAGGTCGTCTTTGTAGGTTTAATCCTTGAGGGGTCTATGACCATCTTGCGCACTGTATCCTGATAAAGCAGGTTCAGGCTACTGCCGCCGTCCATTAGGACTCTCGTGAGGTGAAATCCATCGACGATTGGGTCTAAAACCAATGCGGCGAATCCGCCATGGCGGATACTGGTCGGATGGTCTCTTCGATCGAAAGTGATCGGGCAAGAGGACCATGGATTGAACTTCGGGGCGACTGGCTCCATCGCATATACGTCCCTTAGTGCACGCTTCCGCTCCCTTTTGGGTATATGGGTTGCGTATATCATGTTGACCGTCCGCACTTGTGGGGGGAAACCTTTCTGTCCTCTACTGTTCGGCGGCCGAGTCTCCTCCTCGTCGTCGCTGTGCAGCCCCTTGTCGTTGTTTTCGGCAATTAACTTGCCTGCCTGCTTAAATACCCAACAATCTCTGTTGGTGTGGTTAGCTGGTTTTTCGGGGGTGCCATGTATCTGGCAAGAGCGGTCGAGTATTCGGTCCAAATTGGACGCACCCGGGGTGGTTCTTTTGAATGGCTTCTTCCGCTGACCGGGTTTAGAGCCTCGGAATCCGGCGTTGACTGCCGTATCATCCTTGTCGTCGTCATTAACGCGGCGTTTATTTTTGCTTCGACGCGACCTGCCATTGTGGTCCTTAGTATCCGGACTACCAGCGTTTTTACTGAGGTTGTTGCTGCGAGCTAGCCAGCTATCCTCTCCCGCACAGAAGCGGGTCATTAGTGATGTGAGGGCTGCCATGGATTTCGGCTTTTCCTGTCCTAGGTGCCGGGCTAGCCACTCGTCGCGGATGTTATGTTTGAAGGCTTCGAGGGCCTCTGCGTCCGGACAGTCGACGATTTGATTTTTCTTTGTTAAGGACCGTGTCCAGAATTGCCTGGCCAATTCGTCTGGCTGCTGAATTATGTGGCTTAGGTCATCAGCATCTGGTGGTCGCACATATGTGCCCTGGAAGTTGTCGAGGAATGCGGCTTCCAGGTCCTCCCAACACCCAATTGACTTTGTGGGCAAGCTGTTAAGCCAATGCCGAGCTGGTCCTTTAAGCTTGAGTGGGAGGTATTTGATGGCATGGAGATCGTCTCCACGGGCCATATGGATATGAAGGAGATAATCTTCGATCCAAACCGCAGGGTCTGTTGTGCCATCGTAGGATTCAATGTTTACGGGTTTAAACCCTTCAGGGATTTGATGATCCATTGCTTCGTCAGTGAAGCATAGCGGGTGTGCGGCGCCTCTGTATTGAGCAATATCACGACGTAGCTCAAGGGAGCGTTGTCTGCTGTGTTCGGCCCGGCCGGAGTTGTTGTATCCGGTGCGACGGTATTCATCGTGGGTCATGGGGCGCCCACGTGATCCATAGATGGATCTGGATTGCCTTGCTTTGCCCTCCAATATATCTCGCAAGTCCGGCGCGTTCCCTTGTGGCTTCGTACTTTTGGAGCGATGCTGGGGTACGGTCTTGGTGGAGGGCCTGGATGCCTCTCTATCGCAACCACGGGGTGGTCGGTCGGCCGTATTGTGTGCTGGTGATGAAGGTATGTATGCTTCCTCCTCTAATCGGGGGAGCAACTTGCGTTTTGGGTAGCTCTTGGAGGGGCGTTCGAGTTCATACTCTTCGGCCGCGAGGACCTCGGTCCATCTGTCGGCCAGCAGGTCTTGATCAGCTTGAAGCTGCTGCTGTTTTTTCTTTAGGCTATTTGCCGTGGAGATAAGCCTGCGTTTAAAACGCTCTTGTTCGACGGGATCCTCCGGCACGACGAATTCGTCGTCGTTGAGGCTTGCCTCGTCTCCGGAGGGAGGTATGTAATTATCATCCTCAACCTCTTCGTCTGCCGCTCTCTCATGAGGGCTTGCTTCTGCATCCTCCTGCGCTGAATCTTGCTGGAGGGGGTTGTCTTCGGCACTTTCTGGGGTGTTATTATCTCCTGTGCCGGAATCTCCATTCTTGCTGTGGCGGGATTTAGAGCGGCGCCGCTGACGTCGGCGCTTGGGCTGTTTCTTTAAGGAATCTGCCTCCGCTGCTTCTTCGCCGTCCCAATCTTTTGGGGTGTCCACCATGTATATGTCATATGACGAGGTGGTCTTCCAGTGCCCTGTAGGCGCTGGTTCTTGTTCGTCTCCGGCATCATCGTCCATACCGTCGATGTCGTCGGAGTCATAGTCTAGCATGTCTGTTAGATCGTCGACAGTGGCTACAAAGTGGGTGCTGGGTGGGCTTTGAATTTCTTCGTTGTCCGCATCCCAACTATCCTGGCCATAATCCTACCAGGGCTCTCCGGATAGCGAGAGATGCTTTAGCGAATTTAGGATGTCGCCAAAGGGTGAGTGTTGGAAGATGTCCGCGGCGGTGAACTCCATGATCGGCGCCCACTCAGATTTGATTGGCAGGGGCGCGGGAGGTTCGGAGTCCGGCAAGGAGTCCGGCGCCTCGGAGTCACAAGCTTTATAACGGACAGGGTCAGTGTTCGGCTCCATCGTCGTAGAAGTTGCAGCTCCCGAGGCGGTGTCCAGCCACCCGTCCTCGATCTGCGCGATCGGCTCCGAATTAAGGATCAGAGCGGATTCGTGTGCGGCCTCCGAGGTACTGTCCGGCGGCAGAGTTAGATCATGCCCATCGCGACAGTGCAGCACGCTCAGCTGCGGATCGGATCCATCGAAGATCAAGTCTCCGCGGATGTCCGCCGTGAAGTTTAGGCTTCCAAATCTGACCTGACGGCCAGGGGCGTAGCTTTCGATCTGCTCTAGATGGCCAAGTGAATTAGCCCGCAGTGCGAAGCCGCCGAATATGAAGATCTGTCCAGGGAGAAAAGTCTCACCCTGGACGTCATTGTTGTTGATTGAAGAAGCCATCAAGCCTATCGGTGACGACACAGAGGAACTCTCAATGAAAGCACCAATCTCGTTGTCAAAACCGGCGGATCTCGGGTAGGGGGTCCCGAACTGTGCGTCTAGGCGGATGGTAACAGGAGGCAAGGGACATGATGTTTTTACCCAGGTTCGGGCCCTCTCGATGGAGGTAAAACCCTACTCCTGCTTGATTGATATTGATGATATGGGTAGTACAAGAGTGGATCTACCACGAGATCAAGGAGGCTAAACCCTAGAAGCTAGCCTATGGTATGATTGTTGTAATGGTTGTTGTCCTACGGACTAAAGCCCTCCGGTTTATATAGACACCGGAGAGGGCTAGGGTTACACAGAGTCGGTTACAATGGTAGGAGATCTACATATCCGTGTTTCCAAGCTTGCCTTCCATGCCAAGGAAAGTCCCATCCGGACACGGGACGGAGTCTTCAATCTTGTATCTTCGTAGTCTTGGAGTCCGGCGGACGATGATAGTCCGGCTGTCCGAACACCCCCTAGTCTAGGACTCCCTCAGCGGCGCTGGGGGAGGAGGGAGCAGAAGGCCGCACGGGAGCCAAACTGAAGAGAGCGGCGACCTGGGCTAGGGAACCCCAGCGGCCCAGCGAGAATGGGCCGGCCCAGGAAGGAGGAGGAGCCAGCTAGCCCAGCCGAACCTGGGCCCAGCGGACTAGATGGGCCGGGGCCCAGCAGCCAAGGCGCTCCAGCGGCCCGATCCACGCAGCGGGAGGGCTAGGGCGCCCGAAGGGTTTCCCATCCAGGGGCTGTCGTCGCCGCCGGCGGCGGCGCATGGCTGGCGCGAGCAGCCCGGGCCAGAGGATCCCGCCGGGACGAGAGGAAACGGAGTCCCGAGGACCCAAAGGCTGTGATAAATGGCCTAAAGGGGGAGAAGCGAACGATCGGGAACGGGGAAGAGCGGGAGGCGAGCGTCGCCGGGGAAGGGGGAAGGCCGGCGGCCGGAGCACCGCCGCCGGGCGGTGCCAGGAGGAGCGGGCGGTGCCCCGGTCGGAGCGACCAGCCACGCCCCAGGAGCGCTCGCGCCGGTGGCGAGCAGCCCGACCTGATGGAGTCATTAACTTGGGGTAGGGTCACGGACCTGTCCTAAGTACCCTTCCCAAGGGCATCCTCAGAAGAAGCTGCCTTCCAGTCGACCAAGAGAGATTTCACTCGACGGACTCGAAGGACTCGACCATGAAGACTCACTCGACCACTAGGAGGCCAGGAGCCACTCTGCATCCAAACGGTCTGTAATTAAGTAGTCTTTATGGCCATGATGACACTTTATGTAAGGAGTTACCAGTAACGCCTAGTCTTAATGTAATTTAAACCCTGCATAACTGAGGGCCGGAGGGGTCTGGCAGACACTATATAAGCCACCCCCCTCCTCAGTGTAAAGGGTTCGCACCCCTGTAACCTATACACACATAATCCAGTCGACCGCCTCCGGGCTCCGAGACATAGGGCTGTTACTTCCTCCGAGAAGGGTCTGAACTCGTACAT
The DNA here is from genome assembly GCA_963921465.1 of Triticum timopheevii. Lineage (NCBI taxonomy): Eukaryota > Viridiplantae > Streptophyta > Magnoliopsida > Poales > Poaceae > Triticum > Triticum timopheevii. The sequence continues at coordinate 420,790,207 of OY997262.1, forward strand.
CCCTTGTCTGTACAACTGCTCCATAGCTAGGATCTTGCCTCTCCATACCTACCCCCCATTCTATTGTCAGACTTAGAACCACGACAGTTGGCGCCCACCTTGGGGCCGGTGTCTTAGCAATTTTTGGAGAAGTTGCAATTGTTCTGATTGCCTTCACCATGGTTTCTGATGGAGTTTTGGTCGAGGGCCGCGAAATCCGTCTCGGCGCGCTCACCTTCATCGCCGATGACTCCGCTTGGCTCTAGGAGGCTCCGCTCGACATCGACGCGCTCCCCGTCCGTGGTGCGACGCATTTCCGAGCGTGTGTTTGTGGTGTTCTGCTGCACAACCGTCGACTCCGTATCGGTTGACTCCCTTGTCGTCCTCCCTCCCTATCTCCCGCCAACGCAAGCGTTTTGGTCGGTCGAGGCTCAAGTGGTGAGTGAGGCACGCGGTGGCTCGCCAGTCGGCCACCACCCAAGTCGCGGCAATCGAGCCCGACGAATCTCTCTACGGCCTGTTCGATCTGTCGACTGGCTCCGTAGAGGCCGCATCCGAGTGTGACAGCAGTGATCCGGCGGCGGAGGTCTTGATGGTCAATGGACCTCGTAGCCCTCCCGGCTTCCCCTGCGACGACGGGATGGACGGTGGAGGCGACCCCGCTCACGTCCATGAGGAATATCAACCCGAGCCACTTAATTCCCTGCAAAGGGAAGAACTTCGCCGCAGGAACATGGATGCCCTGCATACTCCCATCGCAGGAGAAACCCCCGAGGCTCGCGCCTTGGAGGAGGCACGTTTAGCCAATTTGGCTGAACGCACTCGTCTGGAGAACCTCCAACAAGCACTCGACGAGCGCGCGCGGCAACGAGTACCTGACTCCAGTCGACGGCAACTCTTCCCGCAGCCGACTCAGGTATATCGAACCCCGATTCAGAATTTAGCAGCTGCAGCCCGTATAGCGGAATCAATTCAGCCCTCTCAGTCAGAGGCTGGCAGAGGCTTGATGCAGATCAGGGATTTTCTCCGAGCAGCAGGAGATCAGAATTCAGCTGTGTCACAGTCACGCAATAGGATTCACAGTCGATCCGTCGCTGCGAATATAGTTCAGTCGGCTCACAGCCCGAGACCGCCCCCACGGCGTGAAGGACGCGAGGGTCGACTTGACCCATATGATGACCGATTCGATCGTGATGATAGGCGTCGAGTGCCCACTCCTCCCCCAAGAGGTGGGTCTTACGCTCATCGGTAGCAAGATAACAGGCGCCAGCTCAGTGTTGGGCGGAGAGCCCCGGTCGACCCCAGGGAACCAGGCTTTGATGCCCGATCCATCATCGTGCAAGGTCTGGTCGATCGGAACAGAGCCCACCGAGGTGTCCACGACAGAGATGTGCCCACTAGCAGCCGAGTCCATGTTTCAGGTCCAGAATGTTTCAGCAGGGCTATCAGAGCCGCGGTGATTCCCCCCAACTTTAGGTTGGCGACTGGAGTAAGTAAGTTCACCGGTGAGTCTAAGCCTGAAACTTGGCTTGAAGACTACCGAGTGGCGGTGCAGATTGGCGGCGGAAATGATGAAGTGGCTATGAAGCATTTACCTCTCATGTTGGAAGGTTCAGCCGGGCATGGTTGAATCAGTTAGCTCCAAGTAGCATTTACACTTGGGAAGATCTTTCCCGACTGTTCGTCAGGACATTTGAGGGAACCTGCAAGCGACCAGCTGGGTTGACAGAGCTACAAGTTTGCGTGCAGAAGTAGAATGAAACCTTAAGAGATTATATTCAGAGATGGATTACTTTGCATCATACGGTGGAGAACGTGTCTGATCATCAGGCAGTCTGCGCCTTCAAGGATGGTGTAAAGAACAGAGAGTTAAGTTTGAAGTTTGGTCGAACCGGAGATATGACCCTGAGTCGAATGACGGAAATTGCCACCAAATACGCTAATGGTGAAGAGGAGGACCGACTCCGGAGCGGCAAGTACAAGCCGAGTCAGTCGGAGAAAGGAAACTCCAGTCGGAAGCAGAAGCAGAAGGCCGAGCCAGCGGCTCCCGGAGAGGCTCTGGCCGTAACTCAGGGCAAGTTCAAGGGAAAGCCCAAAGGATCCTGGAACCCCAAGAAGGTGAAGGATAAAGAAGGAAATGACGTGATGGATCTGCCGTGTCACATCCACACGAAGAAAGACGAAGAGGGTAATTTCATCTACCCGAAGCATACCACTCGCCAGTGCCGGCTCTTGATCCAGCAGTTCCAAGGTAAACAGCCCAAGGACAAGGAAAAGGAGTCGGACAAAGCCGAAGACAAGGAGGACAGTGATGGAGGATATCCTCATGTTAACTCCACTCTGATGATCTTTGCTGATGTGGAGAGCAAAAGTCGACTGAAGGTTATCAACCGAGAGGTAAAAATGGTCGCCCCGGTGACGCCCAGTTATCTGAGATGGTCCCAAACTCCCATTACATTCGACCAGTCTGATCACCTGACTCATATAGCCACCCCTGGGAGGCAAGCTTTGGTGGTCGACCCGGTCGTCGAAGGCACTCGACTGACGAAGGTGCTAATGGATGGTGGTAGTGGACTGAACATACTGTATGCGGAGACGCTGAAAGGAATGGGCATTCCGATGTCCAGACTGAGCGCCAGCAACATGAGTTTCCATGGAGTTATACCTGGAAAGAAGGCTGAGTCACTCGGCCAAATAGCTCTGGATGTGGTGTTCGGCGACTCGAAGCATTTTCGCAAAGAGAAGCTGACATTTGAAGTCGTGGATTTTCAGAGCGCTTACCACGCTATTTTGGGAGACCAGCTTACGCACGGTTCATGGCCCAACCATATTACGTATACCTCAAACTGAAGATGCCCGGCCCCAAAGGCATGATCACTATCACTAGCAATCGGAAGAAGGCAGAAGAGTGTTTCCAGAAAGGCTCGAAAATTGCCGATTCCCAGATAACAATGGTAGAGTTGGAGGGGTACAAGAAAAATGCAGATCCAAGTGATTTGTTGCGAGCCAAGAAGCCTGCCACAGAATCGGCATTTCAGTCGTCCGGTGAGACGAAGCCCGTTCACATTCACCCGACCGACCCCAATGCAGCTCCGACCCATATTTCCACAACACTCGACCCTAAATAGGAAGAAGCGCTCATCCAGTTCCTCCGTGAGAACTGGGACATCTTTGCATGGAAGTCTGCTGACATGCCGGGTGTTCCCAGGGGGCTGGCTGAGCACCGCCTTAGAGTCGACTCAACAGCAAAACCTGTCAAAGAACATCTTCGACGGTCCGCCGTCCAGAAGAGAAAGGCCATTGGCGAGGAAGTGGCTCGACTGTTGGCAGCAGAGTTTATTCGAGAGATATATCACTCTGAGTGGCTCGCCAATGTCGTCATGGTTCCCAAGAAGGACAAGTCACTCTGCATGTGTATTGATTTCAAGCACATCAATCGGGCCTGCCCGAAAGATCATTTTCCTCTCCCTCGCATCGACCAAATTGTCGACTCGACTGCGGGATGTGAGAGATTGTCCTTTCTGGACGCTTATTCCGGATACCATCAGATCCGTCTGTATGGACCCGATGAGATCAAAACAGCTTTTATCACTCCATTCGGGTGCTTCTGCTATGTCACCATGCCATTCGGCCTCAAGAATGCCGGAGCCACGTTCATGAGGATGATTCAGAAGTGTTTACTCACTCAAATCAGTCGGAACGTGGAAGCGTACATGGATAATATTGTGGTCAAGTCGCGAAAGGGTTCTTACCTGTTGACTGACCTAGCTGAAACATTTGCCAATCTCAGGAGGTACGATATCAAGCTCAATCCATCAAAGTGCACATTCGGAGTTCCAGGTGGAAAGTTACTCGGTTTTCTCGTTTCCGGACGAGGAATCGACGCTAACCCAGAAAAAGTTGGCACTATACTCCGAATGAAACACCCTGTGCGAGTGCACGATGTCCAAAAGCTTACTGGATGCTTGGCCGTGTTAAGTTGATTCATCTCTCGCCTCGGTGAAAAGGCATTGCCTCTTTACCGACTGATGAAGAAGGCAGACAAGTTCGAGTGGACTCCAGAAGCTGATGCAGCGTTTGCCGAGCTAAAAGCTCTGCTCTCCACCCAGCTGATGCTTGCTGCTCCAATCAGCAAAGAGCCTCTGTTGCTTTATATTGCAGCCACAGGACAAGTCGTCAGTACAGTACTTACGGTTGAGCAGGAAGAAGAAGGGAAAGCCTTCAAAATTCAACGCCCAGTGTATTATCTTTCTGAAGTTTTGACTCCACCAAAGCAAAGATATTCTCATTATCAGAAGCTTGTGTATGGGATCTATATGACCACGAAGAAGGTTGCTCATTATTTCTCTGATCATTCCATTACAGTCGTCAGCGATGCTCCACTTTCAGAGATTCTGCACAACAGAGATGCAACTGGTCGAGTGGCGAAATGGGCGATTGAACTCCTTCCCCTTGATATCAAGTTTGAGGCAAAGAAAGCTATTAAGTCCCAAGCAATAGCAGATTTCCTTGCCGAGTGGATTGAACAGCAGCAGCCGACTCAAGTTCACTCGGAGCATTGGACCATGTTCTTTGATGGCTCTAAGATGTTAAATGGTTCCGGTGCTGGGGTAGTCCTGGTTTCCCCCAGAGGAGATAAGCTCAGATATGTGCTCCAGATTCACTTTGATTCCTCCAACAATGAGGCAGAATACGAGGCCTTCTTGTATGGGTTGCGCATGGCCATTTCACTCGGCGTCCGTCGCCTTATGGTTTATGGCGACTCAGATTTGGTGGTCAACCAAGTGATGAAGGGGTGGGACGTTAGAAGCCCAGCCATGACTGGATACTGTAATGCAGTGAGGAAGCTTGAAAAGAAGTTCGAAGGGCTAGAGCTCCATCATATACCCTGACTGAAAAATCAAGCGGCTGATGATTTGGCAAAGATAGGTTCCAAGAGAGAAGCCATTCCCAGCGATGTGTTCTTGGAACATATCCATACTCCATCCATCAAAGAAGATCCTTTTACCGAAGAAACTCCGCAGCCTAAGAGTGCCACAGATCCGACTAAGGTTGAAGTTCCGGCAGTGGTCGACCTGGTCATGGAGGCTTTAGTGATCACTCCCGATTGGACAGTACCATATATCGCGTATATCTTGAGAAAAGAGCTCCCGAAGGATGAGGAAGAGGCTCGACAGATCATTCGTCGATCTAAGGCCTTTACTGTGATCAAGGGGCAGCTATACAGAGAGAGCACGACTGGAGTGGGTCAGAAGTGCATAACGCCAGAAGAAGGTCGAATAATCCTTGATGACATCCACTCGGGGACCTGTGGCCATCATGCGTCCTCTCGGACCATCGTGGCCAAAGCATACCGAGCCGGACTTTACTGGCCAAGGGCGAATGAAATGGCAAAGGAGATAGTCGACAAGTGTGAGGGATGTCAATTTTAATCCAACATGTCACACAAGCCTGCGTCAGCTCTAAAGACTATACCACTCGTCTGGCCCTTCGCGGTATGGGGATTGGATATGGTTGGACCCTTGAGAACAGGCCAAAGCGGTTTCACGCATGTACTGGTAGCAGTCGACAAGTTCACCAAGTGGATCGAGGCTAAACCCATCAAGAACCTTGACGCCGGTACTGCTGTCAGCTTCATCGGAGAACTGATATTCAGATATGGAATCCCACACAGTATCATCACTGACAAATGGATCAAACTTCGATTCGGAGGAATTCAGGGCATTCTGCACATCTCAGGGCACACGAGTCGACTATGCTTCAGTCGCCCATCCCTAGTCGAATGGACAAGCGGAGCGGGCCAATGGCTTGATCCTCAAGGGGTTGAAACCCCGACTGATGCGTGATCTCAAGCATGCGGCTGGAGCATGGGTCGACGAACTTCCCTCAGTGCTTTGGGGTTTAAGGACCACGCCTAACCGGTCGACTGGAAGAACTCCATTCTTCTTGGTCTATGGAGCTGAAGCGGTCTTGCCAAGTGATCTACTCCACAACGCTCCTCGAGTCGAGCTCTACACCGAAGCTGAAGCAGAACAAGCGCGGCAGGACGCAGTCGACCTTTTAGAGGAAGAAAGGGAGATGGCTCTGATCCGATCGACCATCTACCAACAAGACATGCGTCGCTTCCACGCCAAAAATGTGAAGAGTCGAGCCTTCCAGGAAGGGGATTTGGTTCTCCGAGTGGATCAGCAGAAACCACACAAGCTTGCTCCTTCTTGGGAAGGACCCTTCATCATCACCAAGGTTCTCCACAATGGAGCGTACCGTCTCTACAACGTCGAGCACAACATCGACGAGCCCCGAGCTTGGAACGCGGAGTTACTCCGCCCCTTTTACACCTAAGTATACACTCGGATGGGTTGTAATAAAAGTACTTCTGTAGTTCATGTTTCACAAGACAATAGTGTTATAATTTCCCCAATGATTGATGTCATTTTTATTTTTTTAATAAAATTCCCCCTCAGTGGGTGGCTTAGCTGCGAATCCGTTTCGCCTAAGTTTGTAAAAAAAATCATTGCCGAGTGGAGAGCCAGCCTCCCACTCGGGGGCTTAGCTGTATATCCGTTTCGCCTAAGTTTCAATAAAATCCTACCGAGTGGTGAGCCAGCCTCCCACTCGGAGGCTTAGCTGCAGTCCAAGTACTCGCCTAAGTTCCAATAAAATCCTACCGAGTGGTGAGCCAGCCTCCCACTCGGAGGCTTAGCTGCAGTCCAAGTACTCGCCTAAGTTTTGAAATCCTACCGAGTGGAGAGCCAGCCTCCCACTCGGAGGCTTAGCTGCAGTCTAAACACTCGCCTAAGTTCAAATTCAAACGTGCGCTCTGCAAGGAAGACGAGGTGTAGGTCGACTGCTACCCTCTCCTCCGAGCTACGCCACAAGTACAACGTGCACTCTGCAAGGAGGACGAGGTGCAGGTCGACTGCTACCCTCTCCTTCGAGCTACGCCACAAGTACAACGTGTGCTCTGCAAGGAGGACGAGGTGCAGGTCGACTGCTACCCTCTCCTCCGAGCTACGCCACAGGTACAACGTGCGCTCTGCAAGGAGGATGAGGTGCAGGTCGACTGCTATCCTCTCCTCCGAACTACGCCACAAGTACAACGTGCGCTCCGCAAGGAGGACGAGGGGCAGGTTGACCGCCACCCTCTCCTTCTGAGCTACGCCACAAGTACAATGTGTTCTCCATAAGAAAGACGCCTTAAAAATCCTACCGAGTGGAGAACAGACCTCCCACTCTGGGGCTTAGCTGCAGCCCAGTGCTCGCCTAAGTTTTGAAAATCCTACCGAGTGGAGAGCAGACCTCCCACTCGGGGGCTTAGCTGCAGCCCAGTGCTCGCCTAAGTTTTGAAAATCCTACCGAGTGGAGAGCAGACCTCCCACTCGGGGGCTTAGCTGCAGCCCAGTGCTCGCCTAAGTTTTGAAAATCCTACCGAGTGGAGAGCAGACCTCCCACTCGGGGGCTTAGCTGCAGCCCAGTGCTCGCCTAAGTTTTGAAAATCCTACCGAGTGGAGAGCAGACCTCCCACTCGGGGGCTTAGCTGCAGCCCAGTGCTCGCCTAAGTTTTGAAAATCCTACCGAGTGGAGAGCAGACCTCCCACTCGGGGGCTTAGCTGCAGCCCAGTGCTCGCCTAAGTTTTGAAAATCCTACCGAGTGGAGAGCAGACCTCCCACTCGGGGGCTTAGCTACAGCCCAGTGCTCGCCTAAGTTTTGAAAATCCTACCGAGTGGAAAGCAGACCTCCCACTCGGGGGCTTAGCTACAGCCCAGTGCTCGCCTAAGTTTTGAAAATCCTACCGAGTGGAAAGCAGACCTCCCACTCGGGGGCTTAGCTGCAGCCCAGTGCTCGCCTAAGTTTTGAAAATCCTACCGAGTGGAGAGCAGACCTCCCACTCGGAGGCTTAGCTGCAGCCCAGTGCTTGCCTAAGTGTATTGGGGAACAAGTCGACTGCAATAAGCACCCCGCTTTAACCTGCAAAAGACATCTCAAACCAAATACAAGCACATTTAAACGTCGAATCCAAATTCGGATAAACACCTAACGGAACCGAGAGTGCTCAGGCGCTAGGCCTGTTAAGGTTTGTCGCTTACAAAAATCACTCGGCATACCGAGGCAAATTTAAAGTGTCGAGCTCAGAAGTTTTTTACCCCTCCTGTGGAGGGCTGGAAGGTGCAACAAACTCGTCCAGGTCGATTCCATCAGCAATCCGAGTGGCAACGGCGATGAAGGTCTCCATGAAAGACCGGAAGTCGTGCTTCTTGGTGTTAGCCACCCGAAGGGCCGCCAGCTTGTCCTCTCGTGCATCCTTGCAATGGACTCAGACCAGAGATAGAGCAACGTCTGCGCCACACCTGGCAGAAGATTTCTTCCACTCCTGCACTTGACTTGGGACTGTGTTCAGTCGAGTCATCAGAGACTCGAGGTCATTCTGGAGCGTCTCTCTGGGCCAGAGCGTGGTGTCGATGCGAGAGGCAACCTTCAGCCTTGCGAGATAATCAACGACGGCGGCAACACGAGATTCGAGCCGGAGCACGTTCATGGCGACTTCATCCTTCACAGGAGAGTTGATGGGATCCAGGTTTACTTCCAGTCGACCAGTCTCCTCTTCAAAGTTCTGGCAAAATTCTGCAAGCACAACCACCGAGTCAAGACAACAGTCGAATGGAAAGATCACGGTTAAAATATCTGTTTGGTACAGAAGATTACCTTCGAGCATGAGGAATAGTTTCTTGGCGAGCCCGCCCAGATAAACCTCCAGATCGTTCTTCTTTCCCATCAACTCACTGGCCTTGTCATTCAGGACAATCTTATCACTTTTCAGTCGACTGACCTCTTTGTTGGCAGCATCGAGAGCAGCTTTCAGATTAGTGTTTTCTTCTTCAAGCTTGGTGATCGAAGCTAGCTTCTCATCTGCGAGCTTGGTTTTCTATAAAGCCGCTTTCTGCATTTCAGCCAACTCAAGGTCTTTCTTCTTCAGGGCATCCCTCACTTTGCCTGCAAAGTTATAGCGAGATCAGATTCCGAAACAAATGAGGGGCAAAGGTAGTCGTCGGAGACCTCACCAAACATACCTTTAGCTTCCTCCTTCGCCTTCGTCAGGTTTTCCTGGGCTAGCTTCAGGTCAAGCTCGAGCTGGAGGTGTTTGTTCTCCAACTCGGTATAACGAGCCGCAAGGTCGCAGGATTTCTATGAAGAATCAATCGACAGATGTCAAAGACAGTTCACTTCTGAGTGACTAAGAGAAAATCAAAGCATTTCTAAGACTACGGCCGAATACGAACATTCAACCATAGTCTCGGGGACTACACCCAGTGGGTGCACTCAGCGTGCCCCCACTGGTTCTATCAAGGTAGAGTCGACCAGTCGACCAAAAAAAACAGGAAGTGTTCTTCAGACTGTAGTCAACTGCCAGCAGTCGACCACAGTCTCGGGGACTACACCCAGTGGGTGCACTTAGAGTGCCCCCACCGGTCTATGAATCCATTCGACCTAGTCGAATAAAGGAAAAACTTAAGACATAAAGACTATGGTCGACTGCCAGCAGTCCACCATAGCCTTGGGGACTACACCCAGTGGGTGCACTCAGCGTGCCCCCACTAACCCGGAATTCCAATCGACACACCCAGTGGGTGTAGGACAATCACTATGAATTTCAGAAAGAAGAATTTTTCAGACATCATATCCTAACAGAACAGGTGGTGACCGACTGACCTGAGCGTTGCTCTGAAGAGCTGAACTAGCGTCATAGGCTGCCTGGTTGGCTTCTCGGATGGCCTTCACTTGCTCCATCATAACTCCCGCCTGGCGTATTACTTCTTTCGCAGCACTGGCTTGGTCCTCCGGGACGTAGTTGGTCGAGAAAAGTGAAGGCTGTGCAGCACTCGACGACAGAGGGCGAGCACTCGTCAACAGCACCGCAAAAGATACGGTTGGCCGAGTGATGTTCTCTCCCTCCGCGACCAGTGTCTCGGGTGCTGGCACGTCCTGAGTCGCCTTGCCAGCAGACGCTTTCTTGCTCCTCCTTTGCCTCAGTGGTTCCTCATCATCATCATCAGGAAGGTTAATGACGACATTACACGGAGCTACAGAAAAGAATCAAAATTAGAGACAAGGAGCCAATCGACTGAAGACGGAATTGTAAAAGTCATACCAGATTTTGAAGTAGCAGCGTCTTCCATCTCGTGATCTTCAGCCCTGGCCGAGGTATCAGAAGTAGCAGCACTGCAATCCTAGAAGTCAGTCGGTTGACTCATGAGTCGACCAAGAATAAGTTCATGTGAAACAGAAAAACTCAAGTAACATCATTACCCTGAGATAGTGGGGATCACCACCTTCATCTTCGGCAAAACCTTCGCCGGCTTCGACGGCGCCACTCGAGATTGCTTTGGAGCTTTCTCAGTCGGCGCCGGAGAAGTGGTCCGAGGACGCTTGGTCGACTGCGCAACAGTCGCGACCCCCTTGCCACGCTCGGTCGCTGGATCATGGACAAGCTTCGAGCGCCTCTCCGAGCGAGGAGGCGCAACTTCCTCCTCCTCCTCCTCTTCCTCCTCACCAGAGTCATCACCCTCATCATCATCGTCAGCATCCGAATCCCACTCCTCCGGGCTGTCACCCCCACTTCCTTCCTCCTCTTAAGTCGGCGTCTGTGCTCCATTGGGCATCGAGTATAATTCAGTGGTGGCCTGACAGATAACAAAACAAAGGTCAATCGACCAATTTGCGAAAAAGCAGAATGGATAAAGCAAGATTACAATTAAGGATAAAGTGGGCATACCGTGTCCGGAGTGTAGGAATGGTCGAGTGGCGGAATCCTCCTGGCCCCTCGAGGGTTCTCCTTATTCCCTGTGATCGCGGTCATCCACCTCTCCAGTGTGGCGTCGTCGACTACTTCTGGATGGACCCGAGTTTCATCCTCGGTTCCACAGTACAGCCACATCGGGTGGCCTCGGTACTGAAGTGGTTGGATGCGCCACCTAAGGAAGACCTCCAGAAGGTCCATACCCGTCACTCCTTCCCGAACTAGCTGGACTACACGCTCCATCAACATTTTTACTTGGGCTTTCTCCTCAGGGAGCACCTTCAGAGAAGAGGGCTTGTTCACTCGGTCCATGGAAAACGGAGGGAGACTAGTCGACTGCCCCAGCGTCGACTCGTCCTGGCAGTAGAACCAAGTCGACTGCCATCCTATGACCAACTCAGGAAGAGTCATGGCCGGAAAAGTACTCTTGCTCCTCATCTGAATCCCAAGACTCCCACACATCTGAATAACCTTAGTCCTATCGTCATCCGGACTCGCCTTTTTCACTGTCTGTGAGCGACAGGTGAATATGTGCTTAAAGAGACCCAGTGCGGTCGGCAACCCAGGAAGTTCTCGCACATGGACACGAAGGCAGCTAGGTAGGCGATGGAGTTTGGAGTGAAATGGTGGAGTTGCGCTCCAAAGAAATTCAGGAATCCACGGAAGAAAACACTCGGAGGCAGAGAGAACCCACGGTCCACGTGGGTAGCTAGAAGAACGCACTCACCCTCCTGCGGCTGCGGTTGCCACTTGGTCCCCGGGAGCCTTGCTGCCCCGTGAGGGATCAGGCCCTCGTTGGCCAGGTCATTGAGATCCGTCTCAGTGATGGTCGAGCGGATCCAATCCCCTTGGACCCAACCTTGCGGAAGGCGGGACCATGACGAAGATCCGCCCCGACTGGACGCCCTTCCCTTTGCTTTCCCCGTCGCCGTCGCCTTCTTCCTGCGCTCCAAGTCCGCCGTCTTCTCCTTCACCATTGTCGCCGGCGAAGCACGCGAGGAGCGGATGAGCGGAGGCGACAGCAGATGCAGCGGGCGGAGGCGAAGAGGGCAGAGGGAGAAATGGGGAGCACTGTTCAAAAACCCTCGCTCGATACCTTATATAAGGATGCCTCCGAGTGGATGACAAGTGGGCCCTGGCGATCCTATCACATCCCGAAACAGTCGCGCACGCGTGATACGTGGCGAAAAAGGCGGCGCGGAAATCGAGGCATCTACGCCTCATCCCATCCGAGCGCCGCAGTCCGCCCCGCTTCGCGCGCTTCCCAAAATTCGGATCCCATGAAATCCGCTAACAGCAGATCAATCTGTCAGACAGTAGATTTCCTGCGATCCGTCGCTCGGAAGTTACTAAGTTCAAAAGTTCACTCGACGAAAGAAAGGAATGGATCAAGGCGACTGAAAGAAAAGTTGCAGTCATCGTCAAAAGGATCATTGATTCAAAATGAAACACATTCAGAACACAAAAAACAGGTCGGAAAAATTATCAACTCCTCCCTCACTCAAACCTCGATCCATTCGGGGACTAATGATGGAGTCATGAACCTGGGGTAGGGTCATGGACCTGTCCTAAGTACCCTTCCCAAGGGCATCCTCAGAAGACGCTGCCTTCCAGTCGACCAAGAGAGATTTCACTCGACGGACTCGAAGGACTCGACCATGAAGACTCACTCGACCACTAGGAGGCCAGGAGCCACTCTGCATCCAAACGGTCTGTAATTAAGTAGTCTTTATGGCCATGATGACACTTTATGTAAGGCGTTACCAGTAACACCTAGTCTTAATGTACTTTAAACCCTGCATAACTGAGGGCCGGAGGGGTCTGGCAGACACTATATAAGCCACCCCCTCCTCAGTGTAAAGGGTTCGCACTCCTGTAACCTATACACACATAATTCAGTCGACCGCCTCCGGGCTCCGAGACGTAGGGCTGTTACTTCCTCCGAGAAGGGCCTGAACTCGTACATCCCTTGTCTGTACAACTGCTCCATAGCTAGGATCTTGCCTCTCCATACCTACCCCCCATTCTACTGTCAGACTTAGAACCACGACACGACCCGCCAAGGGCGCACCTTTACTCCCCTCCACCCGGACCGGGCTCGAGGGAAACGACGCCGGTGACCGAGGTGCCCGCGAGCCGGCAGCAGAGCCCCTCACGTGGGAGGCTGAGCTGCCAGCCCGATGCGGCGGCACGGCACAGCGGGGCGCAGGGGCGGGCGAGGAGAAGGGGGCTGCGGGGAGGAGGAAAGGTGGGTCATCGGCACAGTCCGCCCAGTGGAACTGCGGCGCGGGGGGCGTGGGGGGAACAGCCGAGGGGGCGTCCGACACGGCGAGGGGCGGCGCAGCCGCCGGAGGGACGAGGTCCGCGCCGGAGGGGGTGGCAGGGGCGGCCAGCGGCGGAAGAGCTCCGACGCAGGTGACGGGATAGCCAGGATCGCCAGAGCGGAGGGCAGCCATCCTCCTGTGTTGGTTTTTTTTTTGCAATCACATAGGTGCACTAAACTTTAATATTTTTCTTTGCAATCACATAGATAATCATTTTAACAATTGTATGTTATATATCATAATATATACATAAATCCTCATGCGATTTTCAAAAAAATAAATCCTCATGCATAGACACGATAATCTAAACACAATTTATTGGAGCATCTTACTTATAAAATCACTCTAGCTAGGACCAATCAACGCAACCACCAACACTGCAATACTACATGCAATTGGAGAATATAGAAGATATCACAAACTAGTCAGTCATGTACCCAAACTCAATCTAAGACCTGGAACCATGCACATCAGACTAGAGCCGGTCATTTTACTAAGTGCGCTGCCTACCTAGATGGATGGTACTGCTACTTCCTAGGAATTCTTGAGGGCATCTGATTGGCGGCCACTTGTGGCATGCTCAGTCCACATGGGGGGCAAGCGGTGGATCGTACTGCTAGACATGCATGGGTGCAATCAAATTTTCACCGACGGCATGACGCCCGCGCGCGAAGCTCTCACGGCCTCACGTTCTCTTTGTGCAACACCTTCTATTTAAAGCAACGGCCGCCTTCATAAGTCTCCACAGTGCAAGCATCGATCTCATTGAAAGTAGCAACATCTTCTTGAATCATCCCTCTATCACTTGTCAACCAGAGCAATGGCACATTCCAATGACACCGATCCTTGACGTCGTCATGGTGGCAACCGCATCTTTGCTGATGATAAGCTACATCCTCGACAGGACCAACGAGCCTGCCTTGGAAAAAAGCTGACACCAATCGTCAAGACGGCCCTTGACGACGTCGTCACCGCCGCCCCACCATCCAAAAGGTCCGAAGTAGAAGAGGCCATGACGAAGCAAAAACTCATCGCTATGGCCATGGTGGCCAGGTCCACTGGAGACAAGGAGAAATTAGGTGCATATATAATGGCCTACAAGATGGCCACTAAGCTTGTCACCGGCGTGCCAGCCGCTGAGGAGTTCTCGGTTATGGAAACAACCTTCATCGAGGCTGCTCGTCCAATTCCTTAACTGGCACCTCGTTCAAACTTCCTCGTTCATATATAGAAAAATGCACAACATGCGTTCAAAAATAATAATAGTAGAAGAATGCACAACATAACCATCCACCACTAGACGACGTAAGTACCCCACACACACACTTATATTCGATCGTATTTTAATCAGTGTCTTCTTATTTCTTTCTATTGGCAACTTTGTTTCATACGATTAAGCACTTGTAATAATCGAGATATAGGGAATCCTCTCGGGCCATCAAGATAAATGTATGTACCTTGTTAATATTCACAAAGAATATATCAACAAAGTAGTTGTAGTACTTGTCATTCTTTTAATTAATTGATTACGATGCATGATCGACTCATTCTTTGAACTAAGATGTACTTGAAACTCTATTGCGCTTCTTCGATGCTGTGATTGGCCTTGCGGCACAGTGCCATTATCTTCTCGTGTGTTGCGTCGCGTTTCCTCCACTGGCACCGACATGTATCATATCGGCAATCGAGAGAGTCCATGCGGCCGACGAAGCCAACCATCCGTACCGGCTATGTATCATACTGAGCCTGCTCATTCTCAGTGAAATGTCTTCTTGTTTGTTGGATAGCAAGCCTGGACAAATTTTTGCAAATGATTTTGTTCTTCTGTTATTGTTGTAGCTTTGTGTTCCAGGAGAACACCTAAATTATATCAGAGAGAAAAGAGGTACCTGTGTAGTTTTATGAATTTATACAGTACATCTCTTCAACTGGTCAAACTCAGACCTTTGAAAAGATATGCAACTTCTTTTCCAGATTAATCCTTTAGTCATGTTCATCATGTTTCACTTCTATTTACATGATGAAGTGGCAAGAATATTTCCCAAATAAAGAATTAGTGCAGCCACCACACTTCGACGCAGAAGTTCTGTGTTACCTGAATCTAAAGGTTGTTTGTTATTATTTGTCATGGAGACAAGCAGAATGTGAGCTATTCCTCCTCAAAGAGCACATCTTTGAACTGATCGAAAATGTTTATGAACTTGTCGACGGTAGTACAGCTATGTAATATCTGATTTTTTTTGTTCATCTGCAGCAGTGAATTTAGTGTTTGTTTATCTGTATGCTGTGACGGTACTTTTATCTATGCCCATGTCCCTTCTCTTTTGTAAGGGTATCCTGTTGCAAGGGCTTGACTGTTCGTAGTTAGAACACGCCATAACAGGAAGAATGAGCTGATTCGTTGTACTCCCTCCGTCCTGAAATATTTGTCGGAAAGATGGATAAAACTGGGTGTATCTATAACTAAAATACGTCTAGATACATCCATTTCTCCGACAAGTATTTCCGGACGGAGGGAGTACATGCTAATTCGCATGTCACTACAAGAACCAATACGATACGAGTGTATCAGGTGATACCACACCTAAAATAATCCCATAATGCCACCTTAAAAAAATCAATTTTAGATGTTCCAAAAAATTCTAAATATTTTTGTGAATGTTCACAACTTATGCAACTACAACCCCTAAAAAAATCAGATCCAAATTCGAAATACACAATGAGAAACAAAAATGACAAATCTAGCATGAATAGTGTCACAAAAGGACAAAGCAAAATTAACACTATTCACATCTGAATTTGAGTTTTTCAAAACATTTTAAAATGATTTTTTTAAAATGGTATCATGGGAGCATTTAGGGTGTGGTATCACTGGATATTCTCCCCAATTACAACACATGCTTCTGGATGCTAGTGAAATCCGGGAAAAGACGACGATGAAGCTCACCGGATACAGAAGGTCTTATTTCATCTCTACATGATTTGAATCTTTTTTTTTTCAAGTAAATTGCAAAATATCACCACAATTGAGGACCCTAATTCAAAAAACCACCACCTTTCATTTTTTTTTCTCAAAAAACCACCAACATTGTGCTGACAGTTTTCAAAAAACAAATCATCTGGAAGGGCCAAATGCAGCCGGGCGATACTCTACTCCCACGCCAAACAAATCATCTGGCCACGGATACTCGCAACACAGTTCTAATATGCACGTTCCAACAACTCATTAGCGAGGACTATCAACAAAACACAGGCATCCTAGATCCATCTACATCTGTACTAACAGCCAACAGTTGGGAAGTTGACACGATAACATGGCTACAAGGTTGTGTCGAGGCCACTGTTCTCCCAGGTAAAGCGACAGCACGCATGGAATGGTCTGCTGAGATCTATGCATCTATCTATCCTCAGAAGCAACAAACCAAAGTACGTCCGCACAACAAAAACTATTCGCCACATCGTTTTGCTGTCGGTCACGGGCGTCTTGCCTTCAGAGGAGAAGACAGTTCGTGTTGAAGCACACAACTTTACAAGTGCTCAATCTTCGTGGGCAGACGAGTAATCCTGGGAGGGAGGAGTCGGTAGGGACGGTACTGACTTGTTGACAAGGGCCTTGCACAGGGCGTCCATGAAGCGCCTTTTCACCTGACAACATATGCAACTTAAAGGTCAGATGCTTATCGGGAAGCCAACTGCAATCATGCAGTGATGTGGAGTGTGAGTGCAGCACCACGTGTATAGAAACCTCAATCATACAGCTCAGACAAGGATGGCCCTGCTTTGAGAGGCCCATCAAATGTGAATGACAACTTCACTTAGGAAAAATATCATCAACCACTAGGCTTAGTTTCAACACCTCAAAACAGACAGCATAAGAAACCCATCCCCGTACTTCGTATAACTTAGCATGTCTTTATTGCATCTACCTCAACAGTTTCCAGGCTTTCCTCTGTATTCTGCCCAAGTGGCCATGTAGGCACAACTACTCAACAATCCCATCAGGGCATACTGAATGCCCATGGAAAATTAGACATGATGAAACTATCCTAGTTCCAGTGTTGGGATACCTATTGTTTTTCATCATTCTGATCAAGTTACCACAGCCCATGCAGCCCTTTGTACCTAAGCATCTTCATCTAAATGTTCCAGATCTGACTGTAGGAGAAGAGCTAGAAATTATACATCGGTATGGGACGTTTTTCATTTTAGTCTTGGATGGACTCTCTTTAGGCTGTTGGAAACACATACTCCCTCTTTTTGGAAATACTTGTCGGAGAAATGAATGTATCTAGACGTACTTTAATTCATTCATGCAAGATGCATCAGCCACAAAAAGGAACAAGAGGAATATTTTACTCAAGAAATATGAGCATGCCAAGTTTCTTTTTCAGAGGGTGCTATGCTGAAAAGACAATCTATATTTCAAATGCTCACCTCTTGGATTCCTTGCCCCATACCCCCTTCCTGCGTTCCCTATTCCCATCGCGAACTCGTGAAGGATAGGGAGGGGGAGGCAGGTCAGCGTTGGACTGCTCCTTGTCCCTCAACTCAGTCAGCCGAGCACTCATCCTCTTCTTTACTGGAAGCGCAGCCCTTGTTGAAGCTGGTTTCATTCCATCTTCGATTTCATTTATAACAACCCTGACATCCTTGCCATCAAATAGAAATGTTCTTTCGAGGAGGACCAAATTCTTCAAAGATCGAAGTAGCCCTGTTTAGCAAATAAAATATGAGAAAAATTACATATGATTGGTTGGTTTATTTTCAATTTGAATAAACTAGAACATATTTCTTACTTTCAGATACAGAGAGTGAATTATTCACTGCGTGCTGGAGTAATTCAATTCGCATGACAATATCTTTTCTTTGAAGAATTTGTACTTTAACTTGTTCAATCAAAATCTTCAAATCTGATATTGCCTTGGGGAAATCAGATTTTACTGAAAATAAAAACAGAGTGGATCAGGCACAAAATATCTATGAACAGATGACGAAACTTCCCTATAAACAAATGAAGAAGAAAATACACCAAGCTCGACCTTCGTTCCAGTTACCATCTAGTCCGGCTTATACAAGAAAGAACAGGGGACCAGCTGACATGTAGGAATAGTCAGCTCTAGCAAATATGAAGCTCGAGGACAAGCTGCTTCTCTGAGAAGGGGAGTAATGTTGTGTCATCTTAAGAGTCCAGTTGTCTCTTACATGGACCCATCTTAGTCCAGAAGTATCCAGGGTGTGTGGAATTACTTTTCAGTGAACAGTAACTGACCTAAAGGGTCTATATAAGGATGTTCCTCGTAAGGAGGGCAAGTAATGAAATACCGTATTCCCTACCCCTGCTTCTCTTTTACCTCCCTAATTCTCCCATCCTTTCCCCACTACCCTTCTACTGTATCACATCACCTACATGGCGACGACCCTTGCGTCCAACGATTGCCCCATACTACAACCTCCCTAGCAAACGCCGGTTGCAACATTATGTGCAATGACCTGCCTGTTAAACACTCTGAATATGCGCGAAATTTGAAACGATTAGCAGTTCTAACAAGTTTATATGTCAGTTTGAACACATATCGGAACTTTAAAATTTTCTGGATATAAGATAACAATACTCAATAGAATCTCGCCAAAATACAAAATTAGGCACTTGAAGAATAACCTGATTAATTTTTTTAATGGATAGCAATGAACTAAGGACCAGGTTAACAAAAAAACTAGTATGCAGGTTAACAGGGTAATAAATTACTAGCCCAATGCAGGCTTGGTGAACTGGACCAGCAGTTAACTTGCAGCAAACCAACAACAGGACAGAGACAGAGATCACATCAAACCCTAAAGACAAGGTGTTTGACAGACCATTTTATTTTAGCCTTCTGATAGAATAGTCTGATTTGACTAATGAAATCAGCTCATTCATTATCTATGCAGACCAGTGTTGATTTCAGCATTCATTGCAAACAGGCAGAAACTTCTGTTTGGAAAAAAAAATGAAAAATGAGGCAATTCACAGCCAGGACGAATCTCGTCACGCGTAGCTTGGCTCAGCCCAACCTAGTCTTCCAACCCTAGCTGAGCCAACTGGGCTTTAGGATTGGGCCTGAGGCCAGCCTGCTCAATGCAATAGGGAAACCAGAGCGGGAGCACCAAACAGATTTGCTGATCATGGTTTATTTTAGCGAAAAAGGGAACCGGGATTGCGAAACAGGCATTAATGATGGGCATAATCTATATGCCATAGAAGTAATTGCATCAACATGTTCGAGTACCTTTTTTCTTGGGATCAAATTTCATGTCAGCAGGTACCAGGTGGGTTTCTTCAAGCAATTTCAGCAATTTCTGTTTTTTACCCAAGTACGTCTTCTTCTGTTTGGCAACCATAGAAGCCTCCAAGATGTTAATCTCTTCAGTTGCCTGTATACAACGCAAGTTTTTTTCAGATCATCAGGTGGACGCATATAAATGAAACCATGGTTCCACAAGATTCAGTTATTGCAGAAAAATAACAAAGCAAGAAATACACAGTGTTTGCTACAGATCAGGCCTTGCAACAGCACAGCGCCTATGAAACACATTCATACACCTTAGAAGAAGGTGTACAGTGCAAGTTTATACGACCAAAAATAAAACTGGGCACAGCGCCTATGAAACACATTCATGCACCTTAGAAGAAGGTGTACAAGGCATGTTTATATGACAAAAACTAAAACTGGGCACAGCGCCTATGAAACACATTCATACAGCTTAGAAGGTGTACAATGCAGGTTTATATGACCAAGAATAAAACTAGGCACGGCGCCTATGAAACACATTCAAACAGCTTAGAACAAGGTGTACAACGCAAGTTTATATGACCAAAAATAGAACTGGGCATGAATAAACATAAAAAAGCTACCAAGATCTTACTTTACTGATAAGTTCCATGGAAAGTGACTTCTCCTTGGTCAATTCATTTGCGGATTCAACATCTATGCAAGCAAAGATTTCAGCAAACTCCAAGATCTTTTCTGGAGCAGTATTGTGAAACTTCCACAGGTCTCGAAGCTTTAACCCCAAGGCTTGAAGCTGCCATTCATAAAATTAATAAAAACCATGAGTGTAAACAGACTTTTATGCTTGTTTAGTTGATACTCAATTGGTCTTCTTGACCGTAGCAATTATCGCTTACTCCCTCACCATTTCTCCTCTGTTATATCACAAATTTGCAACCCAAGCCTCAATTAGTATGCAAGCTGTGCCACAACCCTGTTACAAACATAACATTGCAGGTTCGCACCAATTCACAAGGGAACGCTGCTACACACACACACACACACACAGAGATAATTTCTGGACGATATACGCACGATGTGGCACATCAAGCCGTCAATGCATAATGCAAAACTGGGTAGCGCCGTTAGATTCTCCATCGTCCAAAGTTGGACCAGGATCTATCGTCCGCAAAGTAGTTTGGTTCACAAAAAGCCATAAGATAGTAAGTAACCTCATCCCCTTCCATTCCACGAAGATGCTGCAAGGAGGCAAGGAGCGGCCGACCCTCTGCTGACCCTCTTCCCGACGCAGCCCTCTGCCGCTGCCCCTCACGCAGACGCCGCCCTCTTCCGCTGCCCCTCACTCCGTCGACCAGCAGAAGAGGGCGTGAGGAGCAGCAGCTCGCCCGCGGCCCCTCACGCCCTCTTCTGCTGGTCGCCGCGCCGCTGTCCACTACCGCCTTGGCCGCCGCCCCCATCCGGTACAGCGCTAGTCCCTCCTGCCGCCGCCAGCCAAGGCCTATTGCTGTGGCAGTGTTGATCCCCGGACCCGTATGCGATGGATCTGATCTAACGGCCAGGAAGGAAACGGGCGTGCGCGGAGATGATTGAGTGAACGCTCGCTGAATACACACTCTGTTGCTCTAAACCCAGCTTAACCCCCATGGCACCCCTCGCATCTCCATCCAAGAGAAGAGACGATCGCAGGTGGAAGGAACACAGCCCCAAATTCGAAACCCACGGCATCCAAACTCCAAATTGAAAAACCATGGCACCCGAATCCAAATTTGAAACCCGTGGCATCCATCCAGCCCCAAATTGGAAACCCACAGCATCCAAACTCTAAATTCGAAACCCATGGCATCCATCCAGCCCCAAATTGGAAACCGAGAGCATCCAAACTCTAAATTCCAAACCCATGGCACCCGACGCCAAATTCGAAACCCGCGGCATCCAGCCCCAAATTCGAAACCGATGGCATCCGACCCCAATTTCCAAACCCGTGGCATCCGGCCCCAAATTGGAAACTCACGGCATCCAGCAGCCCCAAATTGGAAACCGATGGCATCCGACCCCAATTTCCAAACCCGTGGCATCCAGCCCCAAATTCCAAACCAGACTCCCAAATCGCAGCTAGAGCTAGGAAGCTACGGGCGGGGAACAAGTGCAGGAACGCAGACGAGAAGGAGGGATGGATGATATGGGGATGCACGCGCGGCGGAACAGGACGAACCTCGGAGAACCTGGCTTCCTTGGTTTGCTCGAGTTGTCCGATTGTTTGCTCGAGGGCCTTGCTGGTTTTCTCGTCCATCTCCTTGTGCCCCGCCGCTATCCCCAGCTCACCCAGCCGCTCCTGGTAGCTGGACCCGAGCACCTTGCACAGCCTCTTCAATCGATCCATCGCCGGCCTGGCCATCAAGGACGTCAGGTTGGGGGAGAGGAAGAGAGAGGGAGAAGGGAGAGGAAGAAGAGAGAGAGAGAGAGGGAGAGAGGAAGAGCACCTGGCTGGGGTGGAGGGGTCGCCGTTGCCCGGGGACGACGAACCAATTCTCTAGTTGGTTTGCTGGTGTATTTATGCAAGGCGGCGCTGCTGCCCTCCCTCCCTCCCTCTCTCTCTCTCTCTCTCTCGGAAGGAAGGAAGGCGGTTACGTAACGGAGTTGAGAACACTGCATATAAATGACAGGGTTACAACTTAGGAGTACTAACCATTAAGAGAGGTGAGGTGATTGCATAATAAGCAGATTAAATAAATGCTACTACTGCATACACGTACTACATACCAACAGCAGAAAAACATACTAGGAGTACAACCGACTCGAGCGTGGAGCAAAGCCTCAGTTACCCTGCAGGCCTGCACATCAAGCTCACCACAACGGCACAGGCTCTTAATTTGCACGTCTGGATCAAAGCCGATGATGCTAACACCACATATTATTTTTACATAACTTTCCTTGATGACAAGAAGAACATTCCTGTATCTAGTCACAAGGACAAATCCGCTGCTCTCTTGGAACATTTCGACTCTCCGCTGGGGCTGCTCTGGGCACAAGGGACAACTCTGCAGGGAGCATAAACTGGGATTATCTGAATCTTCCTCGTGCTCACCTTGGTCACCCGTGCCACCATCAGAGATATTGCTGCTCACAAGGCCTCACAGTTTCATTGGCCTTTCCTTCAAACCTTGTTGGCACACAATTAGGATGGATTTACAGAATGCCCTCACTCAGCTATCTGCTCTCAACGCTACAACCTGGAACCTGCTCAACACCACCATCACTGCGCTTGTGCCAAAGAAAGACAATGCCCATTAGCCTTACTCACCGTGTTGAGAAGATCCTCGGAAAATTCCTTGCTAACCATATTGCCCCTGAAATGCAGAACAACATCTCCATCAGTTTTTTTTTTTTTGCGGGTGTATTTAAGATAACTTCCTGTATGTGCAGAATATTATTCAGAGCCATCATCAGCACATCACCGTGCAAAGAAGAAATCCGTCTTCCTAAAGCTACATAATGCAAAAGCATTTGACTCTGTCAATTGGGATTACCTTCTTCAAGTCCTCGCCCACGTTGGCTTCAGTCAGTGCTGCAGTGATCTCATCGACACCTCCCTCGCCTCGACATCATCTCGGATTCTCCTCAAACTGTGCTCCTGGTACTCCTTTCTTCCATCGCTGGGGACTGAGACATGGCGACCTCCCTTTCTCAATTGCTTTTGCTTGGAGCTGTTCAACCCACAAGTGGTGGAATGGGGATAAGCAAAAACTCTATGGACTACTTCTGTAGCTAATTTGATAATGAAATGACACTGGATAGAGTACATATCAAGTGAAATCCCATGCGGCTACACAAGAGCTTTAATTCTTCCATTAGCTACTTCAGTGATGCGCAACTTCAAGTAAAATTAGTGTAAATGCCTTACTTCAGAGTTCAGATATGAAATCAAGAGTTTCAGAGAACCTAGTCAACATTAATTTCATTTAAATTGGTAAGAAATCATGTAAACTGATTAACAACTTAATCCCTCTACAAAATTGGTTAGATTAAAGCTGAGAGCCTCATCCACTGGATAAAAGCTGCCCACAATGGTTTCTCTACTTCCTATACTGCTAGAGGTTTCAGCCTCACTGAGACCATAGAGTGGCATGTAACCAGCTCAGCTACATAACTTCCCATGGACTTGCTACAATGTAGTACCAAAGATCCTTCATATCCCATAGGCACATATATGTAGAAAGTAAAAACACGAGGTGATCACAAAAGTTGATAAGTACCTCCATATGCATCATAAGTTGGAAAAGTAGAAAAACACACACACAATATTTATTCAAAACAAAGTAAACGAACAAATATGTAACAGCTGCCTAACCACCTAGTATACAGATAAAGGTAGCAGCAGATTATATATCCAAACAGCATAGCTGTGTTTGGCCTCCTGATGTTTTTGCCACTGGCTAGTTTCTTCATTTTTCACAGTAAATGGATAGTTTATTTTCTAGTAAGCAGGATTTTGTGAAGGTACTTTAAATTTGGGGGATGACGTGGAAATAGCGGCAGGCATTATGCCATGACGTTTTCCCTTGCCACAGCTCGTATAATGGATCTTTTCAAGACAAATTACTATAGAAGCCTGCACATATGGAAAATTCAGCAGACAAATTGGATTGAGTTCCATTGAAAAATGCACACGCACTGCTTAGCACAGAAAAGGAATAACAAACAAAAACATTATTTGAGTAATATATTATAAATCACATCGAGTAAAACAGAGATGTGGAATACATTATGAGAGGATCATAAGACAGGCACAAACACACGATGATCAGCCTAAAACCAGTTGAACCGGAGCTGCTGTTGAAGATGCCGTGCCCATAATCTGCTTGAGCGTGTCGTCCTTGTCCTCCTCAGTCCATGAGTGTTGCTGTGTCACCATCTCCCATTCCCAGTGCCCCTTGTCCTGAGCATGCCCATTCTTGAACATGCTGACATGACGCAACGCCGTGCATACGGCCATGACAAACTTGACAAGGTAAATCTGCCTTTCTGTTGCCTCAAAACCAGCCATCACAAACTCCTTCAAGCGATGCTGCCGAAACTTTGTCGGACACCAGGATATTTCTTCACTGGGACTGGGCTCCTCCATGCAAGAGGCAATGTGGATGTGAAAACTCTCGAGGGAAGGCGCCATCTCAAAGAGAAGACGGGGCCAAGAGACGTCCCAGGACGAAGGCACATCGGCGACCAACAGCCGCCTCAGGTTAGGTAACAAAACGGATGGTGAGATAGATGGCACGATCCATCTGTCGGGCCCCGTGAACCGGATGATCAGGTCGGTAATGTCCGGGGTGTGTTCAAGAAACAAGTCAAGCTCCAGGTGCTGCCGAAAGTGTTGTCAAAACCCATCCAAAGAGACACCGTGGCGGCGGGCGAGGCTCCATTGCCTTAGGCATGGGAATGCGGTGGACTCGAAGAACAGGTGTGTGCCCAGGGAGGCCAGACGCTCCAGATTGGGAAGAGCCCTCAACCATATTGATCCTATTTCACACTTGTCCACGACGAACTCCCTGATCTGCGAGCTGGGGGCATCCACAACCATGACCATGTCCCTGCCGCCGCAGAGACAGGAGTTGAGGTGCACCACCTGCAGCTGCGGGCACGAGGCGAAGACGCCCTCGTAGGCGGCCGGCGGTGACTCGGCAACGTCTTGCAGGACGAGCCTAGTGAGCGCGTGGTACTCATGCAGCAGATGCGGGATGACACAGCCCCCAAGCTTGAGGTTTTGCAGGCGTGACAACCGGGGCGAGGAGCAGAGGCCATGGCCAGGGAAGGTGTGCACGGTCTGCTGCCAGAATGTCGGCCGGGCGATGACCTCGAGGTCGTCGACACCCCAAGCATCCATGGCCTGGGAAATCAGCCGGTTGACGCAGCCGGTGTTGCGCGTGATGAAGAACTCGAGCCTGAGGCTGCTGACCCTCCGGCGAGCTCGGGAGCCCAGGAGACCCTCGACGGAGCTGGTGAAGGCGCGCATGGCGCGGCGCTCGTACCTCGTCATGCTGGGCACGAACTCGTGATGCCCGAGGCGATGCCTGTACAGCACAAAGGTTCCGCTGCTGAAGATGTCACGGTAGCGGAGGAGCCACCGCCGGTAGCGCGGCGGGAGTACGTCGCTGACCCTGAGGTTGAGGGCGGGGAGCTCGCGGGGGAGGCCAGCCCAGCGCTTGGAGAGCAGCCCGGCGCCGAGCGCCGCGCGGGTGTCGAGGCGACGCAGGACGAGGAGGAGGAGGTCATCGGGGAGGGCGCTGACACGGTCCTCGCCGGGATCTGCCTGCTTCCGCGGCTGCCGGCGCAGGAGACGGTCCACGCGACGCCTCCTGGCCAGGGTGAAGCTCGCTTCGGCCGGGCGACGACGAGTAGATGCGGTGCAGGCGCGTGGTGGTGGCACGCGGCTGCGACTGGATACGCGAGTCCGCATCGACGCCGGAACCTCCTTGGATACGGGGATGAGGGCGGCGGTGGCCGGAGAAACTCAGCCCGAGATCGGAGTAGGCACCGCCAGCGAGAAGTGGGGTTGGGGGATTTGGGGGAATTGAGCGCCTCTATGCGGACCAGCGTAGGCAATAGGAGATGACTTATTTTGTTTTTCTGAAACGTTTTTTTTTTCTTCAATCGACGATGTTGACGCAATGGGGACGTGGAGTTTCTACACCCAGGAGCAAATGCTCCTGGTGTGAACAGTAGAATAAAAAAAATTAAAAAAATGTCAAAAAATTCTGAATTTTTTTGTGGCATACTTATACAAATGTTTGTTGTGCACGTAAAATTTCGTCGCGAAATCACATTGGTGGAAGGTGTGGTAAAAAAACAAAATCGATGCTCTGAAAATGTTACTTACAAAAGCATTTTGCATCTCTGATTTTGTTTTTTTTCGCACGACTTATACGGATGTGATTTCGTGATGAAAATTTTTATGCACAAGAAACACTTGTG
Organism: Triticum timopheevii; assembly: GCA_963921465.1. Lineage (NCBI taxonomy): Eukaryota > Viridiplantae > Streptophyta > Magnoliopsida > Poales > Poaceae > Triticum > Triticum timopheevii. The sequence continues at coordinate 420,816,541 of OY997262.1, forward strand.
AAAGTATGTCACCAAAAATTTTCAGAATTTTTTGAATTTCTTTTCTATTTTTTTGATTTTACTGTTCACACCAGGAGCATTTGCTCCTGGGTGTAGAATGGTACTTTCGTCCTATACGCCGCTTTTTCTTTGAGAGAGAGAGAGAAATCCTATTTGACGCAACAGAGAGGGTTGCCTGGTGGGCTGGCCTATTGCATCCAGAGTCGGTTAGAAGGCCAACTGAGATCTTGTTAACAAATCAGATCAAATGTTAAAAAAAACAAGATTACATGTGTAGCTACACCGCACCGCAAAACGACCTCCACTACTGACAAGAAATGGAACCAGGTCACCGCTTGGCATGAGCGGTTCACTATCTCAAAAAAAACAATCAAGAAATGGAACCAGGTCTTCTTGAAAAACCGTCGGACATTGATGCACCGCTCGTACCAAGCTGTCACTGCCCTGCCCTCCCGCTCCGGAGCATGTAGCATTGGTCCTGCCCGTGGACAACGAGGACACCTGAAAAATATAAGAAGACAAGCGAGGCCGTCTCACGCCAGAGTAGAAGACGCTTTGAGATAGGATCCAAACTTGTCCGTTGATGGCGATGTGGCGCGACCGGAAGGAACCTAGACTCCATGACGACGCCCTCAAGAGGGTGATAATACAACCTGTTGCCGCCACAAGACCGAAGAAGTGGTCAAGCGTTTTCACCTGGAGCCCTGGCGCGTGGAGAGGGGCCACAACGTCACCCACTGGCTGAAGGAAATATGCCCTAGAGGCAATAATAAAGTTGTCATTTATATTCTTTATATCATGATAAATGTGTTGGGGAACGTAGTAATTTCAAAAAAAAATCCTACGCACATGCAAGATCATGGTGATGCATAGCAACGAGAGGGGAGAGTGTCGTCTACGTACCCTCGTAGACCGTAAGCGGAAGCATTAGCACAACGCGGTTGATGTAGTCGTACGTCTTCACGATCCGACCGATCCAAGTACCGAACGTACGACACCTCCGAGTTCAGCACATGTTCAGCTCGATGACGTCCCACAAACTACGGTCCAGCAGAGCTTTGCGGGAGAGTTCCGTCAGCACGACAGCGTGATGATGGTGTTGATGATGCTACCGATGCTGGGCTTCGCCTAAGCACCGCTACAATATTACCGAGGTGGAATATGGTGGAGGGGGGCACCGCACACGGCTGGGAGAGATCAACAGATCAACTTGTGTGTCCAGAGGTGCCCCCTGCCCCTGTATATAAAGGAGTGGAGGAGGGGGAGGGCCGGCCCTCCTATGGCGCGCCCTGGAGGAGTCCTACTCCCACCTGGAGTAGGATTCCCCCCTTCCAAGTAGTAGGAGTAGGAGTCAAGGAAAGGGAAAAGAGAAGAGAAGGAAGGAGGGGGCGCAGCCCCTCCCCCTAGTCCAATTCCGACTAGGCCTTGGAGGGGCGCGCAACCTCCCCTCTCTCTTTCCCCTAAAGCCCAATAAGGCCCATATACTCCCCGGCGAATTCCAGAAACTCTCCGATACTCCGATAAATACCCGAATCACTCGGAACCTTTCCGATGTCCGAATATAGTCGTCCAATATATCGATCTTTACATCTTGACCATTTCGAGACTCCTCGTCATGTCCCCGATCTCATCAGGGACTCCGAACTACCTTCGATACATCAAAACACATAACTCATAATATAAATCGTCACCGAACTTTAAGCGTGCGGACCCTACGGGTTCGAGAACTATGTAGACATGACCGAGACACGTCTCTAGTCAATAACCAATAGCGGAACCTGGATGCTCATATTGGCTCCTACATATTCTATGAAGATCTTTATCGGTCAAACGGCATAATAACATACGTTGTTCCCTTTGTCATCGGTATGTTACTTGCCTGAGATTCGATCGTTGGTATCTCAATACCTAGTTCAATCTCGTTACCGGCAAGTCTCTTTACTCGTTATGTAATGCATCATCCCGCAACTAACTCATTAGTCACATTGCTTGCAAGGCTTATAGTGATGTGCATTACCGAGAGGGCCCAGAGATACCTCTCCGACAATCGGAGTGACAAATCCTAATCTCGAAATACGCCAACTCAACAAGTACCTTCGAGACACCTGTAGAGCACCTTTATAATCACCCAGTTACGTTGTGACGTTTGGTAGCACATAAAGTGTTCCTCCAGTAAACAGGAGTTGCATAATCTCATAGTCATAGGAACATGTATAAGTCATGAAGAAAGCAATAACAACATACTAAACGATCAAGTACTAAGCTAACAGAATGGGTCAAGTCAATCACATCATTCTCTAATGATGTGACCCCGTTAATCAAATGACAACTCATGTCTATGGCTAGGAAACTTAACCATCTTTGATTCAACGAGGTAGTCAAGCAGAGGCATACTAGTGACACTATGTTTGTCTATGTATTCACACTTGTATTATGTTTCCAGTTAATACAATTCTAGCATGAATAATAAACATTTATCATGAAATAAGGAAATAAATAATAACTTTATTATTGCCTCTAGGGCATATTTCCTTCAGTCTCCCACTTGCACTAGAGTCAATAATCTAGTTCACATCACCATGTGATTTAACACCAATATTCACACATGAATGTGATTAACACCTATAGTTCACATCGTCATGTGACCAACACCCGAAGGGTTTACTAGAGTCAATAATCTAGTTCACATTGCTATGTGATTAGCACCCAAAGAGTACTAAGGTGTGATCATGTTTTGCTCGTGAGAGGAGTTTAGTCAACGGGACTGTCTTATTCAGAGCCGTATGTATTTTGCAAATATTCTATGTCTACAATGCTCTGCATGGAGCTGCTCTAGCTAATTGCTCCCGCTTTCAATATGTATCCAGATTGAGACTTAGAGTCATCTGGATCGATGTAAAAGCTTGCACCAATGTAACTCTTTACGACAAACTCTTTTATCACCTCCATAATCGAGAAACATCTCCTTAGTCCTCACTAAGGATATTCTTGACCGCTGTCTAGTGATCTACTCCTAGATCAAAATTGTACTCCCTTGCCAAACTCAGAGCAAGGTATACAATAGGTCTGCTACACAGCTAGGGCTGGGCAAAAAGCTCGAAGCTCGGTGAGTCTAATGAGCGCTCGGCTACTCGACTCGTTTGAGCTCGGCTCATTTTCTTAATGAACCGAGCCGAGCAGCAATTTTTGGTCGTTAACACTAATGAGTTAAATAATCGAGATTGCGAGTTTCCTGAGCTACTCGTTAAGCTCGGCAGTAGCGTGATTTTGTTCATTATAGAAATTTTTTGGTGACTTTGATCACTGCTAAGTCTATGGACGAGCTATTTGCCACATTCACATCTTTCTCGTCTTCTCATATTCTCGATTTATTGAATCCTACTAGCTGGACCTATATATATTTGTGATTATATGCATGTGACGTATCTTGTTTACTGATGCATTTTCCTAATGAGCTGATCGCGAGCGCTCGCGAACATATAACGAACCGAGCCAATCTTTATATTTAGCTCATTATCCTTAACGAGCTTAACAATCTGAGCCTTAACGATCACGAGCCTTAACGAGCCGAGTCTTAACGAGTCGAGTAGCTCGTTAGTCCAGCCCTATACACAGCATAGCATACTTTATAGAACCTATGACTGAGGCATAGGGAATGACTTTTCGTTCTTTTTCTATTTTCTGCCATGGTCGGGTTTTGAGTCTTACTCAATTTCACACCTTGCAACACAGGCAAGAACTCCTTCTTTGACTATTCCATTTTGAACTTTATCAAAATCTTATCAAGGTATGTACTCATTGAAAAATCTTATCAAGCGTCTTGATCTATCTATATAGATCTTGATGCTCAATATGTAAGTAGCTTTACTGAGGTCTTCCTTTGAAAAACTCTTATTCAAGTATCCTTTTATGCTATCCAGAATTTCTATATCATTTCCAATCAACAATATGTCATCTACATATAGTTTTAGAAATGCTATAGAGCTCCCACTCACTTTGTTGTTAGTACAGACTTCTCCAAAAGTCTGTATAAAACCATATGCTTTGATCAACTCATCAAAGCGTATATTCCAACTCCGAGATGCTTGCACCAGTCCATAGATGGATCGCTGGAGCTTGCATATTTTGTTAGTACCTTTAGGATTGACAACACCTTCTGGTTGCATCATATACAACTCTTCTTTAATAAATCCATTAAGGAATGTAGTTTTGACATCCATTTGCCAAATTTCATAAAATGCGGAAATTGCTAACATGATTCGGACAGACTTTTAAGCATCGATATGAGTGAGAAAATCTCATTGTATTCAACACCTTGAACTTGTCGAAAACCTTTTTTTGACAATTCGAGCTTTGTAGATAGTAACACAACTATCAGCGTTCGTCTTCCTCTTGAAGATCCATTTGTTTTCTATGGCTTGCCGATCATCAGGTAAGTCAACCAAAGTCCACACTTTGTTCTCATACATGGATCCCATCTCAGATTTCATGGCCTCAAGCCATTTCGCGGAATCTGGGCTCATCATCGCTTCCTCATAGTTCGTAGGTTCGTCATGGTCAAGCAACATGACCTCCAGAATAGGATTACCGTACCACTTTGGTGCGGATCTTACTCTGGTTGACCTACGAGGTTCGGTAGTAACTTGATCCGAAGTTTCATGATCATCATCATTAACTTCCTCACTAATCGGTGTAGGCATCGCTGGAACTGGTTTCTTTTTTTTTGAACCGGGCATTACCCCTTTCCATTACTTATCATAACGGAAATAACAGCAGTTCAACATGCCCAACAGGAAACACAGAAAGGGGAAGCGGGTTCAAAGCATCGCTGGGAAACCCACGGTGAGCACCCGTCATCGAGTAGCTCACTATGGGGCGAAAACCCAGCGACACCTGAAAACGACTCCAGAAAGACTCTAAGAGTTATCAGCCCTCGATAACAAGCCTGTTCCTGATAGGCCACATCCAAAAGCTCACGCAGGAGCAAAAGACTAACCAACGACTTAACCAGTTCGACATACATCCAAAACCTCCACACATCCAGAGAGAGGCCACCAGTGGAGGGCATCGGCTGAGCACGAAGGCGGAGGAGATCTGCCCCAGCTTCAACGGCCACTCGTCGCATCTCCAGGCACAGCACAGATTCTCATCATGTTCGAAGCATTCATCCTTAGCATCTTTGCCCCGCGCTTCATAGCCTCCCGATCTTCAGCAGACAACAAACCTGCCCAATAAGAGATGTAACCACAAGCAGAGTATACCACATCAAAAGGGGATCTCAGTTCTTTGAACTCAAAGATTTTTTTTGTTACGACAATTCCACATAGCCCAGCACAGAGCGGCCAAGCCAAAGGTGTAAAATTTCTCCCCATCAGGAAGGTAATAGTAGCACCAGGCAAAGTACTGCCACAGATCATTAGGGCAGCGATCAGTGCCAAAAACACACCCAACTGTCCTCCACATGACTCTAGCAACTGGATAGGTAAAGAAAAGGTGATTAGATGTTTCTTTCTTATTGCAGAAAGCGCATATCGGCCTACCCAGCCACCCACGCCTGCTCATGACATCTCTGGTCAGGACCGAATCCTGAAACAGTTCCCACAGAAAGATCTGGATCTTTAAAGGGATTTTCGCTCTCCAAATCCATCTAAAGTTGCACCCAGCGATGTTCCTCTCCAAATACTTGTACACCGATTTAGTAGTGAAGTATTTCTTTCCCCCTAAGGACCAGACAACCTGATCAGGATCATTAGAAAGTGGCAGCGCCCTCACCCAGGCCTGCACTTTATTCCATTGAGCAGAAAGCTCAGGATTCAGTCTTCTTCTGAAGAAGTTCACCTCCACGTTCTCCCTGAACTTAGCAATAGTGATCTCCTGATCATTACACACATTAAACAGAGTAGGGAATTGAGTACACAACGGCTGTCTCTCACCGCAAGGGTCCATCCATAATCTGGCAAGATTGCCAGATTTCAGCATAATTTTTCTTCCAGCCATATAATGCTCCTTAACTTTCATGATGGCTTTCCAGATAGGAGAGTCTCCAAACCTACCTTTCACAGTTGCCACCGTATCTTTTCTGAAGTATTTTGCCCAAATCACCTCCTGTCGGAGCCCTTGCTGGGTCTCCAGCTTCCACCACCACTTGGTGAGCAAACTAATGTTCTGTTTGTGCAGGTCTTTAACCCCCAGGCCCCCTTTCTCTTTCGAACGACAAATTCTAGGCCACTTCACCAAATGATAGCGTTTACGCCCCTCATGTTCTTGCCAAAAGAACCGCTTATGGTGTTTATCCAGCTTGCCAAGTACCCCTTTTGGAATTAGGAACATAGACATGTAATAGTACACAATGCTGGTCAGGGATGAATTAAGGAGGATAAGACGCCCCCCCCCCCCCCCCGAGGATGCAGCATTACCAATCCACGACTCACAACATTTGAGGAATCTCTCATCCATAAAGTCCCAATCTAGGGCGCGTAGGTTCGAGAAGCTAACCGGCACCCCAAGGTACTTCATCGGGAAGTGGCCGATATTACAATTGAACAGATCCGCATAAAAGGATATAATCTCGTTGCCTCCCCACACACACAAGATCTCACTTTTCATGAAGTTTATCTTGAGTCCTGACATAAGCTCAAAAACATACAGCAGTAGTTTCAGGTTAATGGCTGACTCTCTGTCATGTTCAAAACAAATCACCGTATCGTCTGCATATTGTAGGATTGCCACACCCCCCTCAATTAAATCTGGTGCCAGGCCAGTCAATAACTTTTCTCTCTGCGCATTGGTCACCATCTTAGACAGGGTTTCTACCGCAAGATTGAATAAAAAAGGAGAATATGGGTCGCCTTGACGAACCCCTTTGTGGCTCTGAAAGTAGGGTCCCGTTTCATTATTCATCTTTATACTCAGTGTGCCATTGTGCAAAATTTTCTCCACCCAACCGCACCATATGGGGCCAAAACCCCTGTTTTTGTGGCACTTGAGGAGGAAATCCCAGTTTATCTTATCGTAGGCTTTTTCAAAGTCCAGCTTAAGCACTATCCCCACTTTTTTCTTAAGATGAGTATGGTGCAAAACTTCATGGAGGGTCAGGATTCCATCCATTATATTTCTGCGTTTTATAAAGCATTTTGATGCTTGCTAATCAACTTGTCAGCAAACAACGCTACTCTGTTGTCCAACACCTTTGTGATTAACTTGTATGGGCATCTGAGCAAGCAAATGGGACGATACTGCTGAATCTTTCTTGCCCCACTCATTTTAGGTATTAGTGTGATAATACCATAATTAAGATGCGCCACATCCAGCCTGTTCTCATAGAATGCCTCAAAGAGCTGCATTATATCCATCTTAACAAAGTCCCAGCAGTGTTTATAGAATTCAGCAGGGATATTATCTGGGCCTGGGGCTCTATTACTTTCCATACTAAACAAGGCTGCTTTCACTTCTTCCTCAGTAAATCTTGCCGTGAGGATATCATTGTCCTCTTCTGTGAGTTTTTCACTACTAGACCAAGTCTCAGGTGATAGATGGAACAGATTCCCCCTTGCCGGTCCAAAGAGGGATTTATAAAAGGTTGTGGCATGATCTAACAGGTTTTTGGTCCCCTCAATAGTATTCTCCCCATCCTCCAAAGATTGGATGGTGTTCTTTCTTTTTCTGCCATTAGCAATACGATGAAAATAGGCAGTGTTCTGATCCCCTTTCAGGAGCCATCTCTCGTTTGAGTGTTGTAACCAAAACAACTCCCCATCAGCAAGAATTTCATAAAGCTCAGCATATAGGATACTTTGTCTCTCATAGGTATCGGGATCCAAAGGACCATTTTCCTCTTCTTTCTCCATCTCCTCCAGTTCCTGTTTAATCCACTTTTTCCTCTTCCTTGCATGTCCAAATGCATGAGACCCCCAGCCTTTAAAGTATTTTTTAATGCGCTTCAGCTTGATGTTCAGGACATCAATAGGGTCTACAGAGTAAACAGGTTTCTCCCAGATCTCTTTGGCTTTATGATAAAATTCCTCATTTTTTAACCAGCTCAGTTCGAATCTGAACTCCCTTCCTTGGATAGGTTTTTTCTCAACCAGATCAGAGGACAACAACAAGGGGTTGTGATTCGATACATCTCTCACAAGTTTCCGCACTGTGACTAATGGGAATAAGTCTTCCCACTCAGGACTCATGAGAATCCTGTCCAACTTTTCTAGGGTGGGATGTCTTTGCTTATTGGTCCACGTATATTTGCCCCCTCCCATATGAATCTCTCTCAGACTTAGGATTTGAATGATGGAGTTGAATCTGTCTATGTACCCCGATTGATGCACCTCTTTGTTCTTATCAGAACTATCACGAAGGATATTGAAATCTCCACCAATCACGTACGGGGTCTCAATATTAATGCAAACTGAAAGTAACTCATCAAGGAACTCCTCTTTATTCTCGTCCTGTGCTTCTCCATACACCACCAACAGGGTCCACACCACTTTGTTATTAGTATCCAACACAGAGGCTTGCAGGATATATTTGTCTGGCACCCAAGAGATGATCTCCAGGCTCTCCTTTCTCACTCCACATAAAACACCACCAGATTTACCAACCGAAGGGATCCAGTTCCAATTGAATTTCTCAAAGGGATCAACTCTCCTCAAATATTTCTGTTCAAAGGTTCTCTTCTTGGTTTACTGAACACCCACAAAGTCTAGGGAATGGTCTTTAATAAGGTCATAGAAGCAAGTGGCCATTCCTCTTTTACCTGCTCCTCTGCAATTCCAAAAAAGGCCTTTCATTATTTTTTTTCTTTCTAACCCCTCCCTTCCTGATATTCCTGCTAGGGGACTGAGCAGGGCTACCAGTCTTCTCCACAAACAAGGATCCACTTTTCTGACTTCTAGTAGTAGGTCGAGCTATCACCACACTAGGTTTCCTCCCTCTCTTTTTCCTAGATCTCACCTCAGTGAATTTCAACCCTTCCTCCTCACTGACAACAGCCCACTCCATATTCAAAGGAGTCTTATCCCCTTTTGCATTGGTTACCAACAGATCCCCCCCCCCAGGGGCATCCTGGGCCCCATTGTTATTAGCAGATTCAATGTTTCTGCATTTTTCGAGTTCTCTAAGGATATCCACATTAGTAAAATCTTTATCAGGTATACTAACCCCCATTTTAATAGCTCTGAGAATTAAATCAGGGTTTGACAAGGCCTCAAAGGAGTTAGGACTATGAAGGGTACCTTCGATGTCTCTCTCCTTCGCCGCTGCCATAGCCTTCTCCTCCACCCTCTCCATCATGTTGTGGGCGTTCCTCAGACTGAAGCGCAGGTTTTCTTCAGTAACCAGTGGGGGAGCAGGAGGCCCCACACTAACCATCCCTGTTTCAGGCGACTCAACAGTGTATGGCTGGGGAGTATTATCAGCCTTCTCATCCCCTCCACTCACCACCACCACCTGGTGACAATTTTTAACCGCATCAGAATAAGATTTTTTGTGGCTTTTCAGGTTACAGACCATATTCTCCACAGCACAGGAGCTTACTTTGTTCTGTTCCATCTCATATGCCATAGTGTCAATGAGCAGCGTGGTGTGCAGCGAGTCATCCGACTCCACGCTCTCCTGAGATTCCCTCATGGGATCAGTTTTTCCACCCCGATCGGCCAAAGGGGATCTCATAGTTGGTTCAACAGTAGGATTCTTCCCATGTGCCATAAGGGGTCCATCTTTCCCATTAGGGTTCTCCTCAGGTTCCACAGATGTTTGAATACTCTCTTTCTCTCTGTTAGGATCTCTCACAAGGATCTGCTCAACCTCATAGAAAAAATCATAGTAGTACTCTCCCAGAACTGCTTCTGCAATCACAGGAATCTTATCCACATTACGGCACCCCAGTCTCACCCGAACAGAGGTCAGGCGATGCAGAGTAGCAGCATTAATTTCCAAGGGGACCCCAACTAGCGACGCCACATATGCCAGATTTTTTTCACTTCTCTTATCAAGTGGCACATTACTGACCTTAACCCAGGCCATCTCCATCTTCCCCTTAGCCCCCACCGCAAATGACCACGGCGTGGCTTGTATGACTGCACCACTAGTTTTAAGCGTCACCCTCCCCACGTAGCAGATCTGATCTACGGCTCTAGGATTAGGAAACCTCACCACAAAGACCCCTGGCCCTATAGCATGAGCAGAGCATCGCCAATCAGTAGCTAGGTAGGCAGAGAGATCTAGCTCCATCTGACGCGTAGATGTTTCTCCTTCCACAATTGTGACCACTATGTTATTAGCCCTAGCCTTTTGCTGATTAGCAGAACATGAATCATTGATATAATAGAAACCCTGCCCCTTAGATTGGAATGCACACATAGGTGCCATGCATTCCCACGGCAAAAATTCACCACAAACAGAGGCCAGATGCCCTAATTTTTTGCGTCTCTCGCAGTAGGCTTGCGAACAGCGAGTAGGGGGATGTTCATGTGATTTGCAAATGAGACACGTATCTACTTTTTTGGTAGGGGCACCTGAGCAGGGATCTGTTTTCCCTGAGGACGATCTGGCGGCGGTGCAGGCTGCTTCTCCGTGGCGGCGCCTCCCGCGCCCGCCGGCGTCTGGACCTTCTGCACCCCCCCACCGCTCTGGATCTCCTGGCGGTTGGAAGTCGCTGCCTCATCCCAACGCGCAGTGTCAGACGCGGTGTTGGACGAGGTCGAGATGCCGTAGCTGTGGCCTTCTTCTCGCCTCCAGGAGAACTTGTTCCGGTCACCTCCACGGCTGTTGCCGCGGCCGGCCTGGCGCCCCCTTCGCGGTCCATGCGCCCAGCCCCGCCTCCGCCGCATCGCTCCCCACGGTGGCCGCGCCCCGCATCATTCGCCATGGGAGGCGAGGACACCACCTCCGCGAAGGATCTGGGATCTCCACCAACTTTACCCTCCCACCACTCAAAGGATTCAGGTTTCCTAGATCTAGGGTTTTCCGCCGCAGCCCAGAAATGGGAGAAGGAGATTTCTAGGTCAAGGATCGGTGCGGGACGGGGTTTTATACCCGCACCGCTGCCCCGCGGGGGCGGGTGGATTGCCCCCACGTGGCGCACATCCGCCATTGGTGGGCTCGGGGCCGCAGGTGGGTTCGACCCGGACTGCTTCGCACCCCCTGTGCCCGATCCTGCACGTCTCCTGTGCACCGCCGCTGCACCCATGTCCCCTCTGTTCCCCGGCACGGTGATCGACGCCGGCAATCGATCACGAATTTGCACCAGGTGACACGGGAGTGAAAGCACATCTTCGATGTCGATCACCTCACCTGCTCGCAGGAAACGCGCATCCACCGTCACGTCGCGCTGGTCCGCTCGCTGGAACTGTTTTCTGTGATGAACTACTTTCCAATTCTCAAGAAGGTACAATTACCTTATCAAGTTCTACTTTCCTCCCACTCACTTCTTTCGAGAGAAACTCCTTCTCTAGAAAGGATCCATTCTTAGCAACGAATATCTTGCCTTCGGATCTGTGATAGAAGGTGTACCCAACAGTTACTTTTGGGTATCCTATGAAGACGCACTTCTCCGATTTGGGTTTGAGCTTATCAGGATGAAACTTTTTCACATAAGCATCGCAACCCCAAACTTTAAGAAACGACAACTTTGGTTTCTTGCCAAACCACAGTTCATATGGTGTCGTCTCAACGGATTTAGATGGTGCCCTATTTAACGTGAAAGCAGTTGTCTCTAATACATAACCCCAAAACGATAGTGGTAAATCGGTAATAGACATCATAGGTTGCACTATATCCAATAAAGTACGGTTATGACCTTCAGACACACCATTAAGCTATGGTGTTCTAGGTGGCATGAGTTTGTGAAACTATTCCACATTGTTTTAATTGAAGTCCAAACTCATAACTCAAATATTCGTCTGCGCGATCAAATCGCAGAAAAAATTATTTTCTTGTTATGATGATTTTCCACTTCACTCTGAAATTCTTTGAACTTTTTCAAATGTTTCAGACTTATGTGTCATCAAGTAGATATAACCATATCTACTCAAATCATCTGTGAAGGTTAGAAAATAATGATACCCGCCGCGAGCCTCAACACTTATCGGACCGCTTACATCAGTATGTATTATTTCCAATAATTTAGTTGCTCGCTCCATTCTTCCAGAGAATGAAGACTTAGAGATCTTGCCCATGAGGCATGGTTCGCAAGCATCAAATGATTTGTAATCAAGTGATTCCAAAATTCCATCAGCATGGAGTTTCTTCATGCGCTTTACACCAATATGACCTAAACGACAGGGCCACAAATAAGTTGCACTATCATTATTAACTTTGCATCTTTTGACTTCAATATTATGAATATGTGTATCATTACGATCGAGATCCAACAAACCATTTTCATTGGGTGTATGACCATAGGAGGTTTTATTCATGTAAACAGAACAACAATTATTCTCTAACTTAAATGAATAACTGTATCACAATAAACATGATCTAATCATATTTATGTTGGGGAACGTAGCAGAAAACAAAAAATTTCCTACGGTTTCACCAAGATCCATATATGAGTTCATCTAGCAATGAGTGATTAGATGCATCTACGTACCTCGTAGATCACGAGCAGAAGCGTTCAAAGAACGGGGATGATGTAGTCGAACACGATGTGATTCGAATCACCGGAGATCCTAGCACCGAACGGACGGCACCTCCGCGTTCAACACACGTACGGAACAGCCACGTCTCCTCCTTCTTGATCCAGCAAGGGAGGGAGGAGAGGTTGAGGGAGATGGCACCAGCAGCAGCACGACGGTGTGGTGTTGATGGAGCTGCAGTACTCCGGCAGAGCTTCGCTAAGCACTATGGAGGAGGAGGAGGTGTTGGAGAGGGAGAAGGAGGCAACCAAAGGCCAAGGTGTCAAGGTATGAAGTCCCTCCTCTCCCCCACTATATATAGGAGGGCCAAGGGGGGGTGGCCGGCCCTAGCCCCTTCCTCCAAGGAAGGGTGCGGCCAAGGGGAGGTTTCCCTCCCCCCCAAGGCACCTAGAGGTGCCTTCCACCACTTGGACTCTTCCCTCAAGGGGAACCCGAGGCGCATGGGCTTTTGGGGCTGGTGCCCTTGGCCCATGCAGGCCAAGGCGCACCCCCTACAGCCCATGTGGCCCCCCGGGACAGGTGGACCCACCCGGTGGACCCCTGGGACCCTTCCGGTGGTCCCGGTACAATACCGATAACCCCGAAACTTGTCCCGATGCCCGAAACAGGACTTCCTATATATAAATCTTTACCTCCGGACAACATTCGGGTTACTGCATATACATATCCCTACAACCCTAGCGTAACCAAACCTTAAGTGTGTAGACCCTACGGGTTCGGGAGACATGTAGACATGACCGAGATCGCTCTCCGGTCAATAACCAACAACGGGATCTGGATACCCATGTTGGCTCCCACATGCTCCACGATGATCTCATCGGATGAACCACGATGTCGAGGATTTAATCAACCCCGTATGCAATTCCCTTTGTCAATCGATATGTTACTTGCCCGAGATTCGATCGTCGGTATCCCAATACCTCGTTCAATCTCGTTACCGGCAAGTCACTTTACTCGTACCGTAATGCATGATCCCGTGACCAGACACTTGGTCACTTTGAGCTCATTATGATGATGCATTACCAAGTGGGCCCAGTGATACCTCTCCGTCATACGGAGTGACAAATCCCAGTCTCGACCCGTGTCAACCCAACAGACACTTTCGGAGATACCTGTAGTGCACCTTTATAGTCACCCAGTTACGTTGTGACGTTTGATACACCCAAAGCACTCCTACGGTATCCGGGAGTTACACGATCTCATGGTCAAAGGAAAAGATACTTGACATTTAGAAAAGCTCTAGCAAACGAACTACACGATCTCACGCTATGCTTAGGATTGGGTCTTGTCCATCACATCATTATCCTAATGATGTGATCCCGTTATCAATGACATCCAATGTCCATAGCCAGGAAACCATGACTATCTATTGATCAACGAGCTAGTCAACTAGAGGCTCACTAGGGACATGTTGGTGTCTGTTATTCACACATGTATTATGATTTCCGGATAATACAATTATAGCATGAATAAAGACAATTATCATGAACAAAGAAATATAATAATAATGCTTTTATTATTGCCTCTAGGGCATATTTCCAACAGTCTCCCACTTGCACTAGAGTCAATAATCTAGTTACATTGTGATGAATCGAACACCCATGGAATTCTGGTGTTGATCATGTCTTGCTCTAGGGAGAGGTTTAGTCAACGGATCAGCTACATTCAGGTCCGTATGTATTTTACAAATCTCTATGTCTCCATCTTGAACATTTTCACGAATGGAGTTGAAGCGACGCTTGATGTGCCTTGTCTTCTTGTGAAACCTGTGCTCCTTGGCAAGTGCAATAGCTCCAGTGTTGTCACAGAAGAGCTTGATCGGCCCCGACGCATTGGGTATGACTCCTAGGTCGGTGATGAACTCCTTCACCCATATTGCTTCATGTGCTGCCTCCGAGGCTGCCATGTACTCCGCTTCACATGTAGATCCTGCCACGACGCTCTGCTTGCAACTGCACCAGCTTACTGCCCCACCATTCAAAATATACACGTATCCGGTTTGTGACTTAGAGTCATCCAGATCTGTGTCGAAGCTAGCGTCGACGTAACCCTTTACGACGAGCTCTTCGTCACCTCCATAAACGAGAAACATTTCCTTAGTACTTTTCAGGTACTTCAGGATATTCTTGACCGCTGTCCAGTGTTCCTTGCCGGGATTACTTTGGTACCTTCCTACCAAACTTACGGCAAGGTTTACATCAGGTCTGGTACACAACATGGCATACATAATAGAACCTATGGCTGAGGCATAGGGGATGACACTCATCTCTTCTATATCTTCTGTCGTGGTCGGAAATTGAGCTGAGCTCAATTTCACACCTTGCAAAACAGGCAAGAACCCTTTCTTGGACTGATCCATTTTGAACTTCTTCAAAATCTTATCAAGATATGTGCTTTGTGAAAGACCTATGAGGCGTCTCGATCTATCCCTATAGATCTTGATGCCTAATATATAAGCAGCTTCTCCAAGGTCCTTCATTGAAAAACTCTTATTCAAGTAGGCCTTAATGCTGTCCAAAAGTTCTATATCATTTCCCATCAAAAGTATGTCATCTACATATAGTATGAGAAATGCTATAGAGCTCCCACTCACTTTCTTGTAAACACAGGCTTCTCCATAAGTCTGTGTAAACCCAAACGCTTTGATCATCTCATCAAAACGAATGTTCCAACTCTGAGATGCTTGCACCAGCCCATAAATCGAGCGTTGGAGCTTGCACACCTTGTCAGCATTCTTAGGATCGACAAAACCTTTCGGCTGCATCATATACAATTCTTCCTTAAGGAAACCATTAAGGAATGCCATTTTGACGTCCATTTGCCAAATTTCATAATCGGCAATTGCTAACATGATTCGGACGGACTTCAGCTTCGCTACCGGTGAGAAAGTCTCATCGTAGTCAACCCCTTGAACTTGTCGATAACCCTTAGCGACAAGCCGAGCTTTATAGATGGTCACATTACCATCCGCGTCTGTCTTCCTCTTAAAGATCCATTTATTTTCTATGGCTCGCCGTTCAACAGGCAAGTCAGTCAAAGTCCACACTTCGTTTTCATACATGGATCCTATCTCGGATTTCATGGCTTCTAGCCATTTGTCGGAATCCGGGCCTGCCATCGCTTCTTCATAGTTCGAAGGTTCACTGTTGTCTAACAACATGATTTCCAAGACAGGGTTGCCGTACCACTCTGGCGCGGAACGTGTCCTTGTGGACCTTCGAATTTCAGTAGGAGCTTGATCAGAAGTATTTTGATCATTATCATTTACTTCCTCTCTAGTCGGTGCAGGCACCTCAGGAACATTTTCTTGAGTTGCGCCATTTTCCGGTTCAGGAGGTAATACTTCATCAAGCTCTACTTTCCTCCCACTTACTTCTTTCGAGGGAAACTCTTTCTCCAGAAAGGACCCATTCTTGGCAACAAAGATCTTTCCTTCGGATCTGAGGTAGAAGATATACCCAACAGTTTCTTTAGGGTATCCTATGAAGACGCATTTTTCCGATTTGGGTTCGAGCTTTTCAGGTTGAAGTTTCCTGACATAAGCATCGCATCCCCAAACTTTTAGAAATGACAGTTTAGGTTTCTTCCCAAACCATAATTCAAACGGTGTCGTCTCAACGGATTTCGACGGTGCCCTATTTAAAGTGAATGCGGCAGTCTCTAAAGCATAGCCCCAAAAAGATAGTGGTAAATCGGCAAGAGACATCATAGATCGCACCATATCTAATAGAGTGCGATTACGACGTTCGGACACACCATTACGCTGAGGTGTTCCAGGCGGCGTGAGTTGTGAAACTATTCCACATTTTCTTAAGTGTGTACCAAACTCGTGACTCAAGTATTCTCCTCCACGATCTGATCGTAGAAACTTGATTTTCCTGTCACGTTGATTCTCAACTTCACTCTGAAATTCCTTGAACTTTTCAAAGGTCTCAGACTTGTGTTTCATTAAGTAGACATACCCATATCTACTCAAGTCATCAGTGAGGGTGAGAACATAACGATAGCCACCGCGAGCCTCAACACTCATTGGACCGCACACATCAGTATGTATGATTTCCAATAAGTTGGTTGCTCGCTCCATTGTTCCTGAGAACGGAGTCTTGGTCATTTTACCCATGAGGCGTGTCAAATGATTCGTAATCAAGAGACTCTAAAAGTCCATTAGCATGGAGCTTCTTCATGCGTTTGACACCTATGTGACCAAGGCGGCAGTGCCACAAGTATGTGGGACTATCACTATCAATCTTACATCTTTTGGTACTTACACTATGAATATGTGTAGCATTACGCTCGAGATTCATAAAGAATAAACCATTCACCATCGGAGCATGACCATAAAACATATATCTCATATAAATAGAACAACCATTATTCTCGAATTTAAATGAGTAGCCATCTCGAATTAAACGAGATCCTGATACAATGTTCATGCTCAAACTTGGCACTAAATAACAATTATTGAGGTTCAAAACTAATCCCGTAGGTAAATGCAGAGGTAGCGTGCCGACGGCGATCACATCGACCTTGGAACCATTCCCGACGCGCATCGTCACCTCGTCCTTCGCCAGTCTCCGTTTATTCCGCAGCTCCTGCTGTGTGTTACAAATATGAGCAACGGCACCGGTATCAAATACCCAGGAGTCACAACGATTACTGGTAAGGTACACATCAATTACATGTATATCAAATATACCTTTGGTTTTGCCGGCCTTCTTGTCCGCTAAGTATTTGGGGCAGTTCCGCTTCGAGTGAACACTTTCCTTGCAATAAAAGCACTCAGTCTCGGGCTTGGGTCCATTCTTTGGCTTCTTCCCGGCAGCTTGCTTGCTGGGCGCGGCAACTACCTTGCCGTCCTTCTTGGAGTTCTTTTTACCCTTGCCCTTCTTGAACTTAGTGGTTCTATTGACCATCAACACTTGATGTTCCTTCTTGACTTCTACCTCTGCTGATTTCAGCATAGCAAATACTTCAGGAATGGTCTTTTCCATCCCCTGCATGTTGAAGTTCATCACAAAGCTCTTGTAGCTTGGTGGAAGCGACTGGAGGATTCTGTCAATGACCGCATCATCCGGGAGATTAACTCCCAGCTGAGTCAAGCGGTTATGTAACCCAGACATAGTGAGTATGTGCTCACTGACAGAACTATTTTCCTCCATCTTACAGCTGAAGAATTTGTCGGAGACTTCATATCTCTCGACCCGGGCATGAGCTTGGAAAACCATTTTCAGCTCTTCGAACATCTCATATGCTCCATGTCTCTCAAAACGCTTTTGGAGCCCCGGCTCTAGGCTGTAAAGCATGCCACACTGAACGAGGGAGTAGTCATCGGTACGTGCCTGCCAAGCGTTCATAACGTCTTGTTCTGCAGGGAGAACAGGTGCGTCACCTAGCGGCGCTTGTAGGACATAATCTTTCTTGGCAGCTATGAGGATGATCCTCAGGTTCCGGACCCAGTCCGTATAGTTGCTGCCATCGTCTTTCAGCTTGGTTTTCTCTAGGAACGCGTTGAAGTTGAGGACTACGTTGGCCATTTGATCTACAAGACATATTGTAAAAAATTTAGACTAAGTTCATGATAATTAAGTTCATCTAATCAAATTATAATGAACTCCCACTCAGATTTGACATCCCTTTGGTCATCTAAGTGTTACACGATCCGAGTCGACTAGGCCGTGTCCGATCATCACGTGAGACGGACTAGTCATCGTCGGTGAACATTCTCATGTTGATCGTATCTTCCATACGACTCGTGTTCGACTTTTCGGTCTCCGTGTTCCGAGGCCATGTCTGTACATGCTAGGCTCGTCAAGTTAACCCTAAGTGTTTTCGCTGTGTAAAACTGTCTTACACCCGTTGTATGTGAACGTAAGAATCCATCACACCCGATCATCACGTGGTGCTTAGAAGCGACGAACTGTAGCAACGGTGCACAGTTAGGGGAGAACACTTCTTGAAATTGTTGTAAGGGATCATCTTATTTACTACCGTCGTCCTAAGTAAACAAGATGCATAAAACATAATAAACATCACATGCAATTATATAAAGTAGTGACATGATATGGCCAATATCATATAGCTCCTTTGATCTTCATCTTCGGGGCTCCATGATCATCTTGTCACCGGCATGACACCATGATCTCCATCATCATGATCTCCATCATCGTGTCTTCATGAAGTTGTCACGCCAACGACTACTTCTACTTCTATGACTAACACGTTTAGTAATAAAGTAAAGTAGTTTACATGGCGTTCTTCAATGACTCGCAGGTCATACAAAAAATAAAGACAACTCCTATGGCTCCTGCCGGTTGTCATACTCATCGACATGCAAGTCGTGATTCCTATTACAATAGCATGAACATCTCATACATGACATATAGATCATTCATCACTCATCACAACTTTGGCCATATCATATCACAAAGCACTTGCTGCAAAAACAAGTTAGACGTCCTCTAATTGTTGTTGCATGTTTTACGTGGCTGAAGTAGGGTTCTAGCAAGAACGTTTTCTTACCTACATGAAACCACAACGTGATTTGTCAACTTCTATTTACCCTTCATAAGGACCCTTTTCATCGAATCCGCTTCAACTAAAGTAGGAGAGACAGACACCCGCCAGCCACCTTATGCAACTTGTGCATGTTAGTCGGTGGAACCGGTCTCACGTAAGCGTACGTGTAAGGTTGGTCCGGGCCGCTTCATCCCACAATACCGCTGAAGCAAGATAAGACTAGTAACGGCAAGAGAGTTGACAAATCTATGCCCACAACAAATTGTGTTCTACTCGTGCAAGAAGAACTACGCATAGACCTAGCTCATGATGCCACTGTTGGGGAACGTAGCAGAAAACAAAAAATTTCCTACGGTTTCACCAAGATCCATCTATGAGTTCATCTAGCAACGAGTGATTAGATGCATCTACGTACCTCGTAGATCGCGAGCGGAAGCGTTCAAAGAACGGGGATGATGTAGTCGAACACGACGTGATTCGAATCACCGGAGATCCTAGCACCGAACGGACGGCACCTCCGCGTTCAACACACGTACGGAACAGCCACGTCTCCTCCTTCTTGATCCAGCAAGGGAGGGAGGAGAGGTTGAGGGATATGGCACCAGCAGCAGCACGACGGCGTGGTGTTGATGGAGCTGCAGTACTCCGGCAGAGCTTCGCTAAGCACTATGGAGGAGGAGGAGGTGTTGGAGAGGGAGAGGGAGGCAACCAAAGGCCAAGGTGTCAAGGTATGAAGTCCCTCCTCTCCCCCACTATATATAGGAGGGCCAAGGGGGGGTGGCCGGCCCTAGGAGATCCAATCTCCTAGGGGGCCGGCGGCCAAGGGGAGGTTTCCCTCCCCCCCAAGGCACCTAGAGGTGCCTTCCACCACTTGGACTGTTCCCTCAAGGGGAACCCTAGGTGCATGGGCTTTTGGGGCTGGTGCCCTTGGCCCATGCAGGCCAAGGCGCACCCCCTACAGCCCATGTGCCCCCCCGGGATAGGTGGACCCACCCGGTGGACCCCTGGGACCCTTCCGATGGTCCCGGTACAATACCGATAACCCCGAAACTTGTCCCGATGCCCGAAACAGGACTTCCTATATATAAATCTTTACCTCCGGACCATTCCGGAACTTTTCGTGACGTCCCGGATCTCATCCGGGACTCCGAACAACATTCGGGTTACTGCATATACATATCCCTACAACCCTAGCGTAACCAAACCTTAAGTGTGTAGACCCTACGGGTTCGGGAGACATGTAGACATGACCGAGATCGCTCTCCGGTCAATAACCAATAGCGGGATCTGGATACCCATGTTGGCTCCCACATGCTCCACGATGATCTCATCGGATGAACCACGATGTCGAGGATTTAATCAACCCCGTATGCAATTCCCTTTGTCAATCGATATGTTACTTGCCCGAGATTCGATCGTCGGTATCCCAATACCTCGTTCAATCTCGTCACCGGCAAGTCACTTTACTCGTACCGTAATGCATGATCCCGTGACCAGACACTTGGTCACTTTGAGCTTATTATGATGATGCATTACCGAGTGGGCCCAGTGATACCTCTCCGTCATACGGAGTGACAAATCCCAGTCTCGATCCGTGTCAACCCAACAGACACTTTCGGAGATACCTGTAGTGCACCTTTATAGTCACCCAGTTACGTTGTGACGTTTGATACACCCAAAGCACTCCTACGGTATCCGGGAGTTACACGATCTCATGGTCAAAGGAAAAGATACTTGACATTTAGAAAAGCTCTAGCAAACGAACTACACGATCTCACGCTATGCTTAGGATTGGGTCTTGTCCATCACATCATTATCCTAATGATGTGATCCCGTTATCAATGACATCCAATGTCCATAGCTAGGAAACCATGACTATCTATTGATCAACGAGCTAGTCAACTAGAGGCTCACTAGGGACATGTTGGTGTCTGTTATTCACACATGTATTACGATTTCCAGATAATACAGTTATAGCATGAATAAAGACAATTATCATGAACAAAGAAATATAATAATAATGCTTTTATTATTGCCTCTAGGGCATATTTCCAACAATTTATGCTCAACGCAGACACCAAATAACATTTATTTAGGTTCAACACTAATCTCGAAAATATAGGGAGTGTGCGATGATGATCATATCAATCTTGGAACCACTTCCAACACACATCGTCACTTCACCCTCAACTAGTCTCTGTTTATTCTGTAACTCCTGTTTCGAGTTACTAATATTTAGCAACTGAACAAGTATAAAATACCCAGTGGCTACTATAAACACTAGTAAGGTACACATCAATAACCTGTATATCAAATATACACTTGTTCACTTTGCCATCCTACTTATCCACCAAATATTCAGGGTATTTCCGCTTCCAATGATCATTTCCTTTGCAGTAGAAGCACTCAGTTTTAGGCTTTGGTCCAGCTTTGGGCTTCTTCACGGCAGTGACAACTTGCTTGCCATTCTACTTGAAGTTTCCCTTTCTTTCCCTTTGCCCTTTCCTTGAAACTAGTGGTCTTGTCAATCATCAACACTTGATGCTTTTTCTTGATTTCTACCTTCAGCGATTTCAACATCACAAAGAGCTCGGGAATCGTTTTCGTCATCCCTTGCATACTATAGTTCATCATGAAATTCTAGTAACTTGGTGATGGTGACTAGAGAACTCTGTCAATCACTATTTTTATCTGGAAGATTAACTCCCAGTTGATTCAAGCGATTGTAGTACCCAGACAATATGAGCACATGCTCACTAGTTGAGCAATTCTCCTCCATCTTTTAGCTATAGAACTTGTTGGAGACTTCATATCTCTCAACTCGGGTATTTGCTTGAAATATTAACTTCAACTCCTAGAACATCTCATATGGTCTATGACGTTCAAAACGTCTTTGAAGTCCCGATTCTAAGCCGTTAAGCATGGTGCACTAAACTATCAAGTAGTAATCATATTGAGCTAGGCCAACGTTCATAATGTCTACATCTGCTCCTGCAAAAGGTCTGTCACCTAGCGGTGCATCAAGGACATAATTCTTCTGTGCAGCAATGAGGATAAACCTTAGATCACGGACCTAGTCCGCATCATTTCTACTATCATCTTTCAACTTAGTTTTCTCCAGGAACACATATAAAACATAGGGAAGCAACAACGCGAGCTATTGATCTACACCATAATTTGCAAAATACTATCAAGACTAAGTTCATGATAAATTAAAGTTCAACTAATCAAATTACTTAAGAACTCCCACTTAGATAGACATCCCTCTAATCATCTAAGTGATCACGTGATCCAAATCAACTAAACCATGTCCAATCATCATGTGAGATGGAGTAGTTTTCAATGATGAACATTACTATGTTGATCATATCTACTATATGATTCACGCTCGACCTTTCGGTCTCCAGTGTTCCGAGGCCATATCTAGATATGCTAGGCTCGTCAAGTTTGACCCGAGTATTCTGCATGTGCAAAACTGGCTTGCACCCGTTGTAGATGAACGTAGAGCTTATCACACTCGATCATCACGTGGTGTCTCGGCATGACGAACTTTGGCAATGGTGCATACTTAGGGAGAACACTTTCATCTTGAAATTTAGTGAGAGATCATCTTATAATGCTATCGTCAATCAAAGCAAAATAAGATGCATAAAGGAGAAACATCACATGCAATCAATATAAGTGATATGATATGGCCATCATCATCTTGTGCTTGTGATCTCCATCTCCGAAGCACCGTCATGATCACC
Source organism: Triticum timopheevii (assembly GCA_963921465.1). NCBI lineage: Eukaryota > Viridiplantae > Streptophyta > Magnoliopsida > Poales > Poaceae > Triticum > Triticum timopheevii. Next base: position 420,839,438 of record OY997262.1, read on the forward strand.
ATCGTCACCGGCGCAACACCTTGATCTCCATCGTAGCATCGTTGTCGTCTCGCCAACTGTAACATCCCAAATTTTCAATTTGGAATGTTATACATTAGACCATCATTGCATATCATAGTTTATTGCATTTTGGCTTGATCCTAGAAATTCTACGCAACTCAAGGACCCACGGAGAGAGTTAGAGATTTCGTTATTTTCATATTTGAGATTTTCTCAAATTTTGAAAAGAGGATGGTTTGATTTTAATTATTTTCTGTTCGAATATTTCTTTTATAAAAATAAAAGAGAGGGAATAAAATGACTTTCCCAAAATAAAGAAATATTGGAGATTAATATTAAAATCAAATAAGAATTTTATTCGGAGTTTTATCGCTATTTTATTTGAATTAGGAAAAATATGCATTTTTCAAAATTGCATTATAGGACCAAATAAATGTTCACTTTGTCCGCTATCTTTTTAGAGGACGGGAAAAATTTATTTCAGGATTTTTGGAGTCCGTTTAGTATTTCTTTTATTTGTTTTTCTGCGTGGAATTATTAAAAGAAAAACGAAACCGACTCCAGGTCGTAACCGGCTAGGACTCCCCAGTCGGCCCCTCTTATAAGCCGCCGCCCCGAGTAGCCCCAGCCCACCAGCGCCGAAACCCTAACCCTAAGCCACCGCTGCCGCCGCCGGATCCGCCGCCGCCGCTGTCGCCGCCGACGCCGCGCCGCCTCCCGCCGTCGCCGCGCTTGTCGCCGCCCCGCCGCTGACGCCGCCCGCCACCACCGCCGCCGGAGCCTCACCGTCGCCCCGTCGTCGCCACCCGCCGTCGCCCCGCCACCCGCCGGACTCGCCACCGCCCTCGCCGGAGTTGCCGGAGGTAGCCGCCGCCACCGCGGTTTTCGTTAAGAAAACCGTCGGGTTTTTTAGGAACCGCGTATTATTTTTTATATAGATCGGTTTTATTTTTTTCGATTTAGTTATTTAGCGAACTCCCATTTGTTCGTTCGTTTTAACGAATGATCTTCACCATTTAGTCGCAGACAACGAACATTTGTTCATTAGCCTGTTCGTCAGTTTTCTTTTTCCAGGGATTTTTCCGCGATTATTTTCGATCGCAATTTCTGCCCTGATTTTCGTTTTAGTTTATCTTTTTGCTCCTTTATCGGAATCAGGCGATTCAAGTGCCTAGATTTTTGTCTCGAAGCCCTCTTTCTGTTTAACCAACTTAAACAAGTTTTGACTTAAGCCCTCTTGCTACTGTAAAATTTGACTTAAGTCCATATTTGTAAACAGAGCTTGTTTCTTTCGCAGTTTGAGTTTCGTTGCTTCGTTTGATTTTGATTATTTTTGCAAACCGGAGTTCTTAAGTTGAAATTTCTGGTTAGATCTCTTATTTGAGTTTTACCCGTGCTTCTAGTTGAGTGCTTTTTGTATGCTTGTTTGTTTGCGATAGAGTACCCGGAGTGCGAAGGGTGCTACTATGAGTCTCTAGGTTTCATGGATCATCAGCAAGGCAAGTAACACTTTGATCATACCTCTTTACTACCCAGTTTTATTGCATTAGATCAATCCTCAAACAATTGCATGGTTAGGATCTGTTTAATATGTGGGTTTTGGGAAGTAGATGAGGTAGTACCTATTGTCCTGTTTATTATCAAACCTTTAGGAGTTACTTCCACGTTGCTTATATTGCTATGGTATGCTTGTAGACGTGGATTGGGTGAGTGTATCCATGAAAGATGTGAGTATTGTTATTTAATGGTTAACTTAAGGTGGCTACTTTAATACACATCTGGGTGGATTAAGGCACCTGGGGAACCCAGTGTTGCCTGTATTTTTGGAAATCCCGGGGTACCGTGTGATTCTCCTATGGACCGTCACCCAGGCTCAAAGGGATCATAAGATTATTCGTACTAGAAACTTCCGTGTGCAGCCACAAACTATTATGGGCTCTAGCATAGTTGAGTAAGTTGCAAGACCTCTTTCAGTGGCGGGCTAGCAGATGTAGGGGAAAGTAGGTGTAACTGTCCACCCGGAGTAAAGAGTTATTGTTTTAGAAAGATTGTGTCTCATTTCTCCGACCATGGATGTATTCGAGTCTTGTGGAGAAAAGTGTGCAAGCCTCTGCAGAGTGTACAAACTAATCATGGTTAGCCGTGTCCCCCGTTATGGACGTTTTGAGTATCTAGTTCTTGGATTATCATGTGGATCTCATCACTCTTAATATAATTTGATTGGGTTTAATGATGATGTTTAATTGGGATTGAGTTGGGTGAACCTTCTCAATGTTTAACAACCACCATGATAGTTAAATAAAATTTATTCCTTTATTGTAGGGAAAAATTGGCTTTATGCAAAACTGTAACCATAGAGCTTTCCACCAACCATATATGCATGTAGTGATAGAATTATTCTGTTCATTACCCTCTTGTGTTACATTGCCAGCATATTCCATGTTCTGACCCGTTTCGGGCTGCAACGTTCATGTTGTAGACTTTTCAGACGATGAGTAAGGTGCCTTAGGTTGTGATCTTTCACTCAGTGATGCCGTTGGAGTTGATGGACTCACTTTATCTTCCAAGCCTTCCACTGTTATCGTATTTAGATGACCTTAAGCCATATTTATTGTAATAAGTTCTCTTTTGAGACATTCGATGTAATAAGTGTGTGATTGCTACTCTGTTATAAATCCTTCAAGTAATGTGCGTGTCAGCATTACCGGTCCAGGGATGATACTGATGCACAGAGATCAGATTGTTTGAGGTCTTGTCGCTACAAGATGGTATCAGAGCCCATGCTGAATGTAGGACATGACCACTAAGCTAAAGCCCTAGATCACTACTCTCTTCTTGTTTCTGACTCCTCTCCCTTTTCTACTCTTTAGGATGGCGGATGCAAGGAACATGTCACGCAACCGGATGAAGATACACCTTTCGGACGCCACTTGAAGGAAGTCACCAGATACCTGAACATCAGAGTACCAAGCTTCACTGGGACCTACATCGCCACTTTACCAGAAGAGGAGCGTTGGATGATTCGAGTTCAAGTTCCAGGAAGGACGTTCATGCCAGTCACTGAGCCCATAGAGTTTTCCTTTGATGCACCAACCTGGAGTTTAGGAAAGAGCATGGCAGCCCACATCACCATGGGATGCATTGGAGAAGTTTACCACAAGGATCTCAAGGATACTATCTACCAGATTTGTGGGCGCCGAGATGAGCAATGGGATATGATCAGCACCAGGAAGGATAGATCTATTGCAGCTTTCATCCAGGAGTTAAACCAGCACATTCGACGCCAGGAGAACCAGATGTGCACAGGCATGTTAGATCTGAAGAAGGCAATGACCAGGATCACGGAGCTGGAGGAAGAACTCAAGTCTACACGCGATGGATATGAGGAGGAGTTGACGATACTCGTGGAGAAGAATGACGATATGAAGATGAAGCTAGGAGTATTCATGGGAGATCCCGCGCCAAGAGGAGAAGACGACGATTCCACTTGCCCAGAGAACTACATCATCATCGACGACACCGACTCAGACCCCGATGATAGCGATGATGACTATGTTGATGAAGCTGGAGCAGATATCATGGAGTCTTCGACCAATCAATTTTTCTAGTCGACCACCATATCAGTAGTAGTATTCCCCATGTATGTAGTATAGTCCGAGCACTTTTGTAACGATAGTTAGACCGTTGTATGCCCTTGTTTGAATTGATTGAAGTGATATGATTGTGTTTGTCTCATGTGCATATGGGTAGTGTTTTTCTCTCTAGACCTCTTTCTATTCTATTTTCTCATCTTTTCTAAACCCTCAGATGCCTCCGAGACGCGACAATGGATTTGCTTTCCCACCGGAGCTCACTCAGTTGATCCAGCAGCAGAATGCATTGATGCACATACTAGTCCAGAATCAGAATCAGGGGAATAATAACAACAACAACCCACCACCACCACCACCTGTTGATCACTTAGCCCGTTTCTTGAGGCTTAATCCACCGGTGTTCTCCAGTAGCACCGAGCTGATAGTTGCAGATGATTGGCTCCGCAAGATTGGGAGGGAGTTGACCACTTCAGGATGCACAGATGCAGAGAGAGTGCGTTTTGCCGCACATCGGCTTGATGGACCCGCAACATCATGGTGGGAGAATCTCATAGCCACTTACCCCATCGACACTGTCACATGGGACCAGTTTCAGCAAGCTTTCCGCACATCCCATGTTTCAGCAGGAGCAATGGCCATGAAGAAGCGTGAGTTTCGCAACTTGCGCCAAGGAGGATGTATAGTTGGCTAGTATGTGGATGATTTTAGTAAATTAGCATGTTATGCCCCAGATGACGTTGCTACGGACGCAGCTAAGCAGGAGAAGTTTCTGGAAGGACTGAATGATGAGCTGAGCATGCAGTTGATGGTGGCAACCTTCAACAACTACCAGGAGTTGGTAGATAGAGTTCTCATGATTGAAGGGAAGCAGCAGCAGATTGACAACCACAAAAGGAAGTATGGACAAGGGAAGTACAATTCTGGAGCTCACCAGAAGCCTCGTTTTACCCCGAACTCGGGAGGACCGTTTTAGCATAACCATGGAGGTCACAATCACAATGGAGGTAGTTCGCATAACCATAGTGGCCCCAAGAATGGGAATGGAGGAAGAAATGGCCAGAACCGTTCCAACCCAGCAACGCCCGCCAAGAAGGATCTAAGTCATATTACTTGCTACAAGTGCCAGAAGACTGGACATTATGCCAATGAATGTCCTGAAGCTAAGAATGGAAATGGCAATGGAAGCTCTGAGAAGAAGCCTAACCCTTTCAACAGGGGACAGGTGAACCACGTTAATGTGGAGGAGGTTGAAGCCCGGCCAGATGCAATAATAGGTAAGTTTTTGGTTAAGTCATTTACTGGAATCATTCTTTTTGATACTGGTACATCGCATTCATACATATCAAGGGGATTTGTGGATAAGTATAAACTACCCACCAAAGTTCTTAGAACACCTATGTTAGTAAGCTCGCCAGGAGCGGAATATATGGCAAACCAAGGATGTTTTCAGATGCCATTGACCATAGGTAGGCATGTTTTCCCCTCAGACCTGATAATTTTGGAGTTGCAAGGTTTGGATGTGATTCTGGGTATGGATTGGCTATCGATGTATGGAGGAAACATCGATTGCGCCAGTAAGTCGATTTTGGTCACCACTCTAGAAGGAAGAAGGACTAAGTATGTATCCCGGCATGTGCCGAAGAGGACTCAAGTGAATTCCTTATTAGGAGTTGTACAGGAGGAAGTACTAGTGGTGAAGGATTTCCCTGACGTATTTCTAGAAGAGTTGCCAGGCATGCCACCGGCTAGAGACATTGAGTTTTTGATTGAGCTTTTGCCAGGCACGAGGCCAATATCTAAGAGACCGTACATGATTCCCACAAAGGATTTGGAGGAAATTAAGAAGCAGATTAAGGAGTTACTGGATAAAGGCTATATTCGCCCAAGTTCATCACTTTGGGGATCACCAGTGCTTCTAGTAGAGAAGAAGGATGGATCGTTGAGGATGGTTGTTGATTATCGAGGGTTGAATGAAGTGACAATCAAGAACAAGTACCCATTGCTGATGATCAATGATCTGTTTGACCAGATGCAAGGAGCTAAGGTATTTTCCAAGATCGAACTGCGATCAGGATACCACCAGTTGAAGATTTGAGAGCAGGATATACCTAAGACAGCTTTTACCACAAGGTATAGGCTATATGAGTATACTGTTATGTCATTTGGTCTGACTAACGCACCTTCCTATTTCATGAACATGATGAACAAGGTGTTTATGGAGTTTTTGAATAAGTTCATCGTGGTGTTCATTGATGATATTCTGTTCTACTCAAAGAATGAAGAGGAGCATAAGGAGCATTTGCGTTTGGTACTTGGGTAGCTCAGAGAACATCCGTTATATGCCAAGTTCAGCAAGTGTGAGTTTTGGTTGAAGGAAGTTGGATTTCTCGGACATGTTATATCCAGAGAAGGAATAGAAGTAGACCCCACCAAAGTTGTCACTATGACAAATTGGGAAGCACCCACATCAGTTGGAGAGATCCAAAGTTTTCTTGGACTTGCAGGATACTACCGGAGGTTCATTGAGAATTTCTCGAAGATTGCAAAGCCCATGACGGAGTTGTTGAAGAAGGACACCAAATTCAAATGGACTGAGGAATGTGAGGCCAGTTTCCAGGAGTTGAAGAAACATTTGGTTACATCACCAGTGTTAATTCTGCCAGATCAACGCACGGATTATGAAGTATATTGCGACGCTTCTCGTCGAGGAGTTGGAGCAGTGCTTATGCAGGAGGGAAGAGTTGTTTCATATGCCTCACGACAGCTTAGACCCCATGAGTTGAATTATGCTACACATGATTTGGAGTTAGCAGCCGCAGTGCATGTGTTGAAGACATGGAGACATTTTCTCATCGAAAACCACTGTGAGGTGTACACGGATCACAAGAGTTTGAAGTATATCTTCACGCAGAAGGAGTTGAATCTCAGGCAAAGGAGATGGTTGGAGCTCATCAAGGATTATGATATGAGGTTGCATTATCATCCCGAAAAGGCTAACGTAGTAGCCGATGCGTTGAGCCACAAGAGTCATGTCAATACACTAATGACCAGAGAGTTACCCAAGGAATTAGCAGAGGAGCTTCGCGAGCTATGTTTGGAGATAGTTCCGAGAGGCTATGTAGCGGCATTGGAGATTCAGTCTACCTTGATGGATAAAATCAGAGAAGACCAGAAAACGAACAAGGAGATTGCCGAGATAAAGGAAAGGATGAGAAAAGGAAAAGCTAAGGGATTTCGTGAGGATGAGCACGATACCTTATGGTTTGAGGACCGTGTATATGTGCCTAATGATCCGGAGATCAGGAAGTTGATTCTGCAAGAGGCCCATGATTCGCCGTATTCAATTCACCCAGGAAATACCAAGATGTATCTGGATTTGAAGGATAGTTTCTGGTGGACCAGAATGAAGAAGGATATTGCGGAGTATGTAGAAACTTGTGATGTATGTCAGAGAGTAAAGGCAGAGCATCATAAGCCAGTAGGTTTGCTATAGCCATTGCAGATACCCGAATGGAAGTGGGATAAGCTAGGCATGGATTTTATCACGGGATTGCCCAGGACTCGTTCAGGCTATGACTCGATATGGGTTGTAGTCGATCGTTTGACGAAGGTAGCTCATTTCATCCCAGTGAAGACCACTTACACCAGTGCTAAGTTGGCAAAGATATACATGACCAGGATCGTATGTCTGCATGGAGTTCCGAGGACCATTGTATTAGATAGAGGAACCCAGTTTACCTCAAAGTTCTGGAATCAGTTGCACGAAACTTTGGGTACCAGGCTAGAGTTTAGTACAACCTTTCATCCGCAGACAGATGGACAGACTGAGAGGGTCAATCAGATTCTGGAGGACATGTTAAGAGCTTGTGCACTAGATTATGGATCTAGTTGGGACAACAATTTGCTATATGCAGAGTTCTCTTACAACAACAGCTATCAAGCCAGTTTGAAGATGGCCCCTTTCAAAGCTTTGTACAGAAGGAGGTGTAGAACACCATTGCTATGGGATGAAGTTGGAGACCGTCAGTTGTTTGGACCAGATTTGATTAAAGAGTCTGAAGAGAAGGTTAAGCTGATTCGTGATAGGCTCAAGGTAGCCCAATCCAGGCAGAAGAGCTATGCGGATTCAAAACACAAGGAGACAGTTTATGAAGTCGGAGACCGAGTCTATCTTCGAGTGTCCCCACTTCGAGGAGTTAAGAGTTTTGGAGTTAAGGGAAAGTTAGCACCACATTTTGTGGGACCATACAAAGGTTTGGAACGTATGGGAGAAGTTGCTTACAAGTTGGAGTTGCCCAAAGGATTGTCAGGATTTCACGATGTGTTCCATGTTTACCAGCTGAAGAAGTGCCACACAGAGATGCCTGATAATCCTCTGAGAGATACAGTGCCACTGGAAGCGATTCAGTTGGATAGCGACTTGACCTATGAGGAGAAACCAGTGAAGATTCTCGAGTTTGCTAGCCGAGTTACACGCAGCAAGGTTATCAAGTTCTGCAAAGTTCAGTGGAGCCACCATACCGAAGATGAAGCCACCTCGGAGCGAGAGGAAGACCTATGGAAGGATCACCCTCACCTATTTTCTAGCCAACCCGAATTTTGAGGGCAAGATTCATCTTAAGGGGGGGGGGGGTGGTAGGTTTGTAACATCCCAAATTTTCAATTTGGAAAGTTATACATTAGATCATCATTGCATATCATATTTTATTGCATTTTGGCTTGATCCTAGAAATTCTACGCAACTCAAGGACCCACGGAGAGAGTTGGGGATTTCGTTATTTTCATATTTGAGATTTTCTCAAATTTTGAAAAGAGGATCATTTAATTTTAATTATTTTCTCTTCGAATATTTCTTTTATAAAAATAAAAGAGAGGGAATAAAATGACTTTCCCAAAATAAAGAAATATTGGAGATTTAATATTAAAATCAAATAAGAATTTTATTCGGAGTTTTATCGCTATTTTATTTGAATTAGGAAAAATATGCATTTTTCAAAATTGCATTATAGGCCCAAATAAATGTTCACTTTGTCCGCTATATTTTTAGAGGACGGGGAAAATTTATTTAAGGATTTTCTGAGTCCGTTTAGTATTTCTTTTATTTGTTTTTCTGTGCGGAATTATTTTTTTCTAAAAAAACGAAACCGACAATGGGCCGTAACCGGGCAGGACTCCCCAGCCGGCCCCTCTTATAAGCCGCCGCCCTGACCCGCCCCATCCCACCCGCACCGAAACCCTAACCCTAAGCTGTCGCCGCCGCCGGTTTCTGCACCGCCGCCACCGGATCCACCATCGCCGCTGTCGCCGCCCGCCGCCGACACCGCTGTCGGCGCCCGCCGCCGACGCCGCGTCGCCTCCCGCCGCCGCCGCGCCTGTTGCCGCCCGCCACCACCATCGCTGGAGATCCGCCGTCAGCCCGTCGCCGCCACCCGCCGTCGCCGCGCCGCCCGCCGGACTCGTCTCCGCCCTCGCTGGAGTTACCGGAGGTAGCCGCCACCGCCGCCGCCGCGGTTTTCGTTAAGAAAACCATCGGGTTTTTTTAGGAACCGCGAATTATTTTTTATATAGATTGTTTTTTTCCAGTTTAGTTATTTAGCGAACGCCCGTTCGTTCGTTTGTTTTAACGAATGATTTTCACCGTTTAGTCACACACAGCGAACGTTCGTTCGTTAGCCTGTTCATCAGTTTTCTTTTTCCAGGGATTTTTCCGTGATTATTTTCGATCGCCATTTCTACCCTGATTTTTGTTTTAGTTTATCTTTTCGCTCATTTATCGGAATCAGGCGATTCAAGCACTTAGATTTTCGTCTCCTAGCCCTCTTTCTGTTTAACCAACTTAAACAAGTTTTTGCTACTGTAAAATTTGACTTAAATCCAGATTAGAAAAATGGAGCTTGTTTCTTTTGCAGTTTGAGTTTCGTTGCTTCGTTTGATTTTGATTCTTTTTGCAAACCGGAGTTCTTAAGTTGAAATTTCTGCTTAGATCTCTTATTTGAGTTTTACCCATGCTTCTAGTTGAGTGTTTATTGTATGCTTGTTTGTTTGCGATAGAGTACCCGGAGTGCGAAGCATGCTACTACGAGTCTCTAGGTTTCACGGATCATCAGCAAGGCAAGTAACACTTTGATCATACCTCTTTACTATCCAGTTTTATTGCATTAGATCAATACTCAAACAATTGCATGGTTAGGATCTGTTTAATATGTGGGTTTTGGGAAGTAGATGAGGTAGTACCTATTGTCCTGTTTATTATCAAACCTTTAGGAGTGACTTCTACGTTGCTTATATTGCTATGCTATGCTTGTAGACGTGGATTGGGTGAGTGTATACATGACAGATGTGAGTATTGTTATTTAATGGTTAACTTAAGGTGGCTACTTTAATACACATCTGGGTGGATTGAGGCACCTGGGGAACCAAGTGTTGCCTGTATTTTTGGAAATCCCGGGGTATCGTGTGATTCTCCTATGGACCGCCACCCAGGCTCAAAGGGATCATAAGATTATTCATACTAGAAACTTCCATGTGCAGCCACAAGCTATTATGGGCTATAGCATAGTTGAGTAAGTTGCAAGACCTCTTTCAGTGGCGGGCTAGCAGATGTAGGGGAAAGTAGGTGTAACTGTCCACCCGGAGTAAAGAGTTATTGTTTCAGAAAGACTGTGTCTAATTTCTCCGACCATGGATGTATTCGAGTCTTGTGGGGAAAAGTGCGCAAACCTCTATAGAGTGTACAAACTAATCATGGTTAGCCCTGTCCCCGGTTATGGACGTTTTGATTATCTAGTTCTTGGATTATCATGTGGATCTCATCACTCTTAATATAATTTGATTGGGTTTAATGATGATGTTTAATTGGGATTGAGTTGGGTGAACCTTCTCAATGTTTAACAACCACCATGATAGTTAAATAAAATTTATTCCTTTGTTGTAGGAAAAAATTGGCTTTATGCAAAACTGTAACCATAGAGCTTTCCACCAACCATATGTGCATGTAGTGATAGCATTATTCTGTTCATTACTCTCTTGTGTTACATTGCCAGCATATTCCATGTGCTGACCTGTTTCCGGCTGCAACGTTCATGTTGCAGACTTTTCAGACGACGAGTAAGGTGCCTTAGGTCGTGATCTTTCACTCAGTAATGCCGTTGGAGTTAATGGACTCACTTTATCTTCCAAGCCTTCCGCTGTTATCGTATTTAGATGGCCTTAAGCCATATTTACTGTAATAAGTTCTCTTTTGAGACATTCGATTTAATAAGTGTGTGATTGTGATAACCCGCAAGTATATGGGATATTTGTAGCCTCTTTCGATAAGTAAGAGTGTCGAACCCAACGAGGAGCTAAAGGTAGAACAAATACTCTCTCAAGTCCTATTGGCCACTGATACGACTCTACGCACGCTTGACGTTCGCTTTACCTAGAACAAGTATGAAACTAGAAGTACTTTGTAGGTGTTGTTGGATAAGTTTGCAAGATAATAAAGAGCACGTAAATAAAAAGTAGGGGCTTTTTAGATAAAGAAGCAATAAAGTAAATATTAGTAGAGAGCTTTTTGTTACAAGAAAGTTATTTGTCCCTAGGCAATCGATAATTTAGAGCGGTAATCACTATTGCAATTTTATTTGAGGGAGAGGCATAAGCTAACATACTTTATCTTCTTGTATCATATGCACTTATGATTGGAACTCTAGCAAGCATCCGCAACTACTAAAGATTCATTAAGGTAAAACCCAACCATAGCATTAAAGCATCAAGTCCCCTTTATCCCATACGCAAAAAACCTACTTACTCGGGTCTGTGCTTCATTCACTCACGCCACCCACCATAAGCAAATCATGAACATATTGCAAACCCTACAGAGGGGATCCCTCATGCTTGCATGACACGGAGAGCACCATAGGACAGCACCAACAATAAAACATGCAACTCAAACCAATCACGATCATCAATTAACCCATAGGACAAAACGGATCTACTCAAACATCATACGATAGCCATACATCATTGGGAAATAATATATAGTGTTGAGCACCATGTTTAAGTAGATATTACAGCGGGTAAGAGAGGCGTTACACCGCTGCATAGAGGGGGGAAGAGTTGGTGATGAAGGCGGTGAAGTTGTTGGTGAAGATTGCGGTGATGATGATGGCCCCCGGCGGAGTTCCGGCGCCACCGTAAGCAAGGGGGAGAGGGCCCCCCTTCTTCTTCTTCCTTGACCTCCTCCATAGATGGGAGAACGGTTTCCCCTTTGGCCCTTGGCTCCCATGGCGTGGGAGGGGCGAGAGCCCCTCCGAGATTGGATCTATCTCTCTGTCTCTCTCTGTTTCTGCGTTCCTAGATCCTTCCCCTTCACCGTTTCTTTTATATCCGGAGATCCGTAACTCCGATTGGGGTCAATCTTTCACCCAGATTTTTCTCATAAAATTAGCTTTTTTGTGGCAAAAGAAGAGCGTCAACCGCCTTATGGGTGGCCCACGAGAGTGCCAGGCGCGCCCAGGGGGAGGGCGCCCCCCTGTCTTGTGGCCACCTCGGGCACCGTTTCGCGTTGATTCTTCCTCCGGAAAATCCCAAATATTCCAAAATAATTCTCCGTCTGTTTTTATCCCGTTTGGATTTCGTTTGATATTGGGTTTCTGTGGAACATAAAACATGCAACAAATAGGAACTGGCACTGGGCACTGGATCAATATGTTAGTCCCAAAAATAGTATAAAAAGTTGCCAAAAGTATATGAAAGTTGAAGAATATTGGCATGGAACAATCAAAAATTATAGATACAACAGAGACGTATCAGCATCCCAAGCTTAATTCCTGCTCGTCCTCGAGTAGGTAAATGATAAAAAAAGATAATTTTTGATGTGGAATGCTACCTAGCATAATCTTGATCATATGTCTAATCATGGCATGAATATTGAGACACGAGTGATTCAAAGCAATAGTCTATCATTTGACATAAAGACAATAATACTTCAAGCGTACTAATAAAGCAATCTTGTCTTTTCAAAACATCAAGGCCAAAGAAAGCTTATCCCTACAAAATCATATAGTTTGGCCATGCTTCATTTTCGTCACACAAAATGCTCCCATCATGCACAACCCCGATAACAAGCCGAGCAATTGGTTCATACTTTTTAACGCGCTTCAGCTTTTTCAACCCTCACGCAATACATGAGCGCAAGCCATGGATATAGCACTATAGGTGGAATAGAATATGATGGTGGAGGTTTATATGGAGAAGACAAAAAAAGGGAGAAAGTCTCACATCGATGCGGCTAATCAACGGGCTATGGAGATGCCCATCAATTGATGTCAATGCGAGGAGTAGGGATTGCCATGCAACGGATGCACTAGAGCTATAAATATATGAAAGCTCAACAAAAGAAACTAAGTGGGTGTGCATCCAACTTGCTTGCTCACGAAGACCTAGGGCATTTGAGGAAGCACATCATCGGAATATACAAGCCAAGTTCTATAATGAAAAATTCCCACTAGTATATGAAAGTGAAAGCATAGGAGACTCTCTCTATGAAGAACATCGTGCTACTCTAAAGCACAAGTGTGGTAAAAGGATAGTAACATTGCTCCTTCTCTCTTTTTCTCTCATTTTTTTATTTTCTTTTTTTATTTCTTTTTTTGTGGGCTTCTTTGGCCTCTTTTATTTTTCATAAAGTCCGGAGTCTCATCCCAACTTGTGGGGAAATCATAGTCTCCTTCATCCTTTCCTCACTGGGGCAATGCTCTAATAATGATGATCATCACACTTTTATTTACTTACAACTCAATATTACAACTCGATATCTCGAACAAAGATATGACTCTATATGAATGCTTCCGGCGGTGTAACGGGATGTGCAATGATCTAGCATAGCAATGACATCAAGAAAACGGACAAGCCATGAAAACATCATGCTAGCTATCTTACGATCATGCAAAGCAATATGCCAATGAATGCTCAAGTCATGTATATGATGATGATGGAAGTTGCATGGCAATATATCTCGGAATGGCTATGGAAATGCCATAATAGGTAGGTATGGTGTCTGTTTTGAGGAAGATATAAGGAGGCTTATGTGTGATAGAGTATATCATATCACGGGGTTTGGATGCACCGGCGAAGTTTGCACCAACTCTCGAGGTGAGAAAGGGCAATGCACGGTACCGTAGAGGCTAGCAAATTGCAGAAAAGTAAGAGTGCGTATAATCCATGGACTCACATTAGTCATAAAGAACTCATATACTTATTGCAAGATTCTACTTGCTCTCGAAGCAAAGTACTACTACGCATGCTCCTAGGGGAAGGGTTGGTAGGAGTTAACCATCGCGGGATCCCGACCTCCACTCATAAAGAAAGCAATCAAAGAGCACCTCATGCTCCAACTTCGTTACATAACGGTTCACCATACGTTCATGCTACGGGACTTGCAAACCTCAACACAAGTATTTCTCAATTTCACAATTACTCAACTAGCACGACTCTAATATCACCAACTATTGCAAGGAATCAAACATATCACATTCAGTGATCTACAAGTTTTATGTAGGATTTTATGACTAACCATATGAATGACCAATTCCTGTCATCTCTCTAAATAGATATAAGTGAGGCAAGAGAGTTTAAATTCTTTCTACAAAATATATGCCCACGCTCTAACAATTATAAGTGAAGCAAAAGAGCATTCTACAAATGGCGGTTTTCTATGTAAAGAGAAACAAGCAATCCAAACTTCAAATGATATAAGTGAAGCACATGAAGCATTCTATAAAGCCATATTCAAAAGATTTAAGTGAAGTGCAATGAGCATTCTCTAAATCAACCAAGGACTATCTCATACCAGCATGGTGCATAAAAGAAAAGTGAAAACTAAATGGGAAAGACGCTCCAAGACTTGCACATATCGCACAGACGAAATGAATACGAAAACATACCGATACTCGTTGAAGAAAGAGGGGATGCCTTCCGGGGCATCCCCAAGCTTAGACGCTTGAGTCTCCTTGAATATTTACTTGGGGTGCCTTGTGCATCCCCAAGCTTGAGCTCTTGCCTCTCTTCCTTTTCCTCATATCGAGACCTCCTCGATTAGACACTTCATCCACACAAAACTTCAACAGAAAACTCGGTAAGATCCGTTAGTATAACAAAGAAAATCACTACTCTAAGCACTGTTGCAAACCAATTCATATTTTGTTTTTGCATTGTGTATACTGTAATATAGCTTTTTCATGGCTTAATCCACTGATATAAATTGATAGTTTCATCAAAACAAGAAAACTATGCATCAAAAACAGAATCTGTCAAAAACAGAATAGTCTGTAGCAATCTGAACATTAACCATACCTCTGGTACCCCAAAAATTCAACAAAAATTAGGAAACATAAAAAATTTGAACATAAAGACAGTGCAAAAAGAATCCTAACCGTTTGACTTTCCAGTTAAAAATGTAAAATCGCGCACTACAGCCAAAGTTTCTGTCCTGCACCGTACAAACCAACAAGCATTGTAAACATCCTAAAGGCAAACCTTGGCACATTATTTTTATAATACAATGGAATTGTACAAGGGGATAATTATTTTTGTTGAAAAGTTTCTGTAATTAAGATTCACAAAGTTTCCGTGAGCATGAACAAAGTTCAAGGAGCTCCCCCACTTCAACAATGCTTGTCTTTCTCACTTTCACTTTCCTTTTTGAAAAGTTTTAGGTTCCCCTTTTGTTTTTAAACTATATGAAAGAATTCAACAGAAATAAATGACTCTCTATAACTTCCGGGTTGTCTCCCTGGCAGCGCTTTGTTTAAAGCTATTAAGCTAGGCATATAGTGCTCAAGTAATGAATCCACCCGGATCCCAAGGTATATCAAAGCCAATTTTAATTAACAATGATTTGTAATTTAGTAGTGAGCACAAAGTAACATATATCAAGCAATGACGAAGTCGAACCCTCTTCCTATGCATCGGCATATCATAAAAGAACAATTCATGCACACCAAGTAAAGGCCAATGCATAGTATAAGCAGTTTCTTGCAATTTTATCATATTGGAAACATAGAGAGGTGGAGATATAGTTCCTCTCTCATAATAATTGCAAGTAGGAGCAGCAAGCACATGCATATTATATCTATCAAAATCATCATGTGCAACGGTAAAATGCAACCCATCAACATAATCCTTAATAAGCACAAACTTCTCCGATATAGTGTAGTTGGGAGAATTCAAAAAGATAATAGGACTATCATGCGTGGGTGCAATAGCAACAATTTCATGTTTAACATAAGGAACTATAGCAAGTTCATCTCCATAAGCATAATTCATATTGGCATCTTGGCCACAAGCATAGCAAGTATCATCAAAAAGGGATATTTCAAGAGAATCAACGGGATCATAACAATCATCATAGCAATCATCATAGCAATCAACATAGCAATCATCCTTCGGTAAGCATGAAGGGGAATTAAACAATGTATGAGTTGAAGAGTTACTCTCATTAGAAGGTGGGAACGGGTGATCAATCCGCTCTTCCTCCTTTTGTTCTTCGCTCTCCTCATCATCTTTTTCATCCAATGAGCTCACAGTTTCATCAATTTCTTCTTCCATAGCTTCCTGCAAAATATTAGTCTCTTCTTGGACAGCGGAGAATTTCTCAATATATAGTTTAGCATAGGCATTAGAAGCATAATTATCATAACAATATTCAAGTATGGCAAAATTTTCAGATTTGTAGAGAGTAGCATCATACTATTCAATCAAAGAAGCAATTTCATAAGCACCCATAAAAGCAACAAATTCTTTAATTTGTTGAACATCATAGTAATTATAAACACCCTTACCATACAAAGATATGATACCATTATCAATAAACTCACATTGGTAGGGAAGGTGTTTCTTAGGGTTTTCAGAACAACAAGTAATATCATATATTTCACATAAATTCCAAGCATAACATTGCAAACTATGAATTTGATCCAGTAAAAGTTTCCCTTTTTCAGATATATGGTGTCGCACATAACAAGCATGCTCATCTAAAGATTTTCCCTCAACTAAGCTAGTTGGGGTTTCAGTACGAGCACAAAGGGATTGAAGATTATCCAAGTAAAAAGCTTCAGGAGTGTGATAGATTTTGAGCGGTTCTTCAACCATTGGTACAGTAGGTACAACTAATTTTTTTGGTATTTTGTGTTTCCTACCCATAACTAAAGATAGAAAACAACAAAGAACAGGAAATAAAAATTACTTAGTGATAAAGCAAACAAGCACACACGAGAATATTCACCCCACGCTATGACTCCCCGGCAACGGCGCCAGAAAAAGGTCTTGATAACCCGCAAGTATACGGGATAGTTGTAGCCTCTTTTGATAAGTAAGAGTGTCGAACCCAATGAGGAGCTAAAGGTAGAACGAATACTCTCTCAAGTCCTATCGGCCACTGATACAACTCTACGCACGCTTGACGTTCGCTTTACCTAGAACAAGTATGAAACTAGAAGTACTTTGTAGGTGTTGTTGGATAAGTTTGCAAGATAATAAAGAGCACGTAAATAAAAAGTAGGGGCTGTTTATATAAAGAAGCAATAAAGTAAATATTAGTAGAGAGCTTTTTGTTACGAGAAAGTTATTTGTCCCTAGGCAATCGATAACTTAGACCGGTAATCACTATTGCAATTCTATTTGAGGGAGAGGCATAAGCTAACATACTTTCTCTTCTTGGATCATATGCACTTATGATTGGAACTCTAGCAAGCATCTGCAACTACTAAATATTCATTAAGGTAAAACCCAACAATAGCATTAAAGCATCAAGTCCCCTTTATCCCATACGCAAACAACCTACTTACTTAGGTCTGTGCTTCTGTTCACTCACGCCACCCACCATAAGCAAATCATGAACATATTGCAAACCCTACAGCGGGGATCCCTCACGCTTGCGCGACACGGAGAGCACCATAGGACAACACCAACAATAAAACATGTAACTCAAACCAATCACGATCATCAATTAACCCATAGGACAAAACGGATCTACTCAAACATCATAAGATAGCCATACATCATTGGGAAATAATATATAGCATTGAGCACCATGTTTAAGTAGAGATTACAGCAGGTAAGAGAGGGGTTACACCGCTGCATAGAGGGGGGAAGAGTTGGTGATGAAGGCGGTGAAGTTGTTGGTGAAGATCGCGGTGATGATGATGGCCCCCGGCGGAGTTCCGGCGCCACCGGAAGCAAGGGGAAGAGGGTCCCGCTTCTTATTCTTCCTTGACCTCCTCCATAGATGGGAGAAGGGTTTCCCCTCTGGTCCTTGGCTCCCATGGCAAGGGAGGGGCGAGAGCCCCTCCGAGATTGGATCTATCTCTCTGTCTCTCTCTGTTTCTGCATTCCCAGATCCTTCCCCTTCATCGTTTCTTTTATATCCGGAGATCCGTAACTCCGATCGGGGTGAATCTTTCGCCCAGATTTTCCTCATAAAATTAGCTTTCTTGTGGCAAAAGAAGAGTGTCAACCACCTTACGGGTGGACCATGAGAGTGCTAGGCACGCCCAGGGGGGAGGGCACGCCCCCCTGTCTCGTGGCCACCTCGGGCACCGTTTCGCGTTGATTCTTCCTCCGGAAAATCCCAAATATTCCAAAATAATTATTCGTCCGTTTTTATCCAGTTTGGATTCTGTTTGATATTGGGTTTCTACGAAACATAAAACATGCAACAAACAGGAACTGGCACTGGGCACTGGATCAATATGTTAGTCCCAAAAATAGTATAAAAAGTTGCCAAAAGTATATGAAAGTTGAAGAATATTGGCATGGAACAATCAAAAATTATAGATACGACGGAGACGTATCAGATTGCTACTCTGTTATAAATCCTTCAAGTACTGTGCGTGTCAGCATTACCGATCCAGGGATGACACTCATGCACAGAGATCAGACTGTTTGAGGTCTGGTCGCTACACCAACTATTGCTTCTACGACTATCGCTACTGTTTAGTGATAAAGTCAAGCAATTACATGGCGATTGCAGTGCATACAATAAAGCGAAAACCATATGGCTCCTGCCAGTTGCCGATAACTCTGTTACAAAACATGATCATCTCATACAACAAAATTTACCATCATGTCTTGACCATATCACATCATAACATGCCCTGCAAAAACAAGTTAGACGTCCTCTAGTTTGTTGTTGCAAGTTTTATGTGGCTGCTACGGGCTGAGCAAGAACCATTCTTACATACGCATCAAAACCACAATGATAGTTCGTCAAGTTAGTGTTGTTTTAACCTTCACAAGGACCGGGCGTAGCCACACTCGATTCAACTAAAGTTGGAGAAACTGACACCCGCCAGCCACCTGTGTGCAAAGCACGTCGGTAGAACCAGCCTCGCGTAAGCGTACGCGTAATATTGGTCCGGGACGCTTCATCCAACAATACCGCCGAACCAAAGTATGACATGCTGGTAAGCAGTATGACTTGTATCGCCCACAACTCACTTGTGTTCTACTTGTGCATATAACCTCTACGCATAAACCTGGCTTGGATGCCACTGTTGGGGAACGTAGTAATTTAAAAAAATTCCTACGCAGACGCAAGATCATGGTGATGCATGGCAACGAGAGGGGAGAGTGTCGTCTACGTACCCTCGTAGACCGTAAGCGGAAGCGTTAGCACAATGCGGTTGATGTAGTCGTACGACTTCACGATCCGACCGATCCAAGTACCGAACGTACGGCACCTGTGAGTTCAGCACACGTTCAGCTCGATGACATCCCACGAACTCCGATCTAGCAGAGCTTTGCGGGAGAGTTCCGTCAGCACGATGGCGTGATGACGGTGTTGATGATGCTACCGACGCAGGGCTTCGCCTAAGCACCGCTACGATATTACCGAGGTGGAATATGGTGGAGGGGGGCACCGCACACGACTGGGAGAGATCAACAGATCAACTTGTGTGTCTAGAGGTGCCCCCTGCCCCCATATATAAAGGAGAGGAGGAGGGGGAGGGCCGGCCCTCCTATGGCGCACCTTAGAGGAGTCCTACTCCCACCGGGAGTAGGATTCTCCCCCCCCCCTTCCAAGTAGTAGGAGTAGGAGTCAAGGAAAGGGAAAAGAGAAGAGAAGGAAGGAGGGGGCCCAGCCCCTCCCCCTAGTCCAATTTGGACTAGGCCTTGGGGGGGGGGCACAACCTCCCCTCTCTCTTTCCCCTAAAGCCCAATAAGGCCCATATACTCCCCGGCGAATTCGCGTAACTCTCCGATACTCCGATAAATACCCGAATCACTCGAAACCTTTCCGATGTCCGAATATAGTCGTCCAATATATCGATCTTTATGTCTTGACCATTTCGAGACTCCTCGTCATGTCACCGATCTCATCCGGGACTCCGAACTACCTTTGGTACATCAAAACACATAACTCATAATATAAATCGTCACCGAACTTTAAGCGTGCGGACCCTACGGGTTCGAGAACTATGTAGACATGACCGAGACACGTCTCCGGTCAATAACCAATAGCGGAACCTGGATACTCATATTGGCTCCTACATATTCTACAAAGATCTTTATGGGTCAAACCACATAACAACATACGTTGTTCCCTTTGTCATCAGTATGTTACTTGCCCGAGATTCGATCATCGGTATCTCAATACCTAGTTCAATCTCGTTACCGGCAAGTCTCTTTACTCGTTATGTAATGCATCATCCCGCAACTAACTCATTAGTCACATTGCTTGCAAGGCTTATAGTGATGTGCATTACCGAGAGGGCCCAGAGATACCTCTCCAACAATCGGAGTGACAAATCCTAATCTCGAAATATGCCAACTCAACAAGTACCTTTGGAGACACCTGTAGAGCACCTTTATAATCACCCAGTTACGTTGCGACGTTTGGTAGCACACAAAGTGTTCCTCTGGTAAACGGGAGTTGCATAATCTCATAGTCATAGGAACATGTATAAGTCATGAAGAAAGCAACAACAACATACTAAATGATCAAGTGCTAAGCTAATAGAATGGGTCAAGTCAATCACATCATTCTCTAATGATGTGATCTTGTTAATCAAATGACAACTCATGTCTATGGCTAGGAAACTTAACCATCTTTGATTCAACAAGCTAGTCAAGTAGAGGCATACTAGTGACACTATGTTTGTCTATGTATTCACACATGTATTATGTTTCTGGTTAATACAATTCTAGCATGAATAATAAAAAATTATCATGAAATAAGGAAATAAATAATAACTTTATTGTTGCCTCTAGGGCATATTTCCTTCAAAATGTTTATTATTCATGCTAGAATTGTATTAACTGGAAACTTAGTACATATGTGAATACATAGACAAACAGAGTGTCACTAGTATGCCTCTACTTGACTAGGTCGTTGATCAAAGATGGTTAAAGTTTCCTAGCCATTGACATGAGTTGTCATTTGATGAACGGGATCATATCATTAGAGAATGATGTGATTGACATGACCCACCCGTTAGCTTAGCACTATGATCGTTTAGTTTGTTGCTATTGCTTTCTTCATAACTTATACATGTTTGATACGTCTCCGTCGTATACTTTTCCAAACACTTTTGCCCTTGTTTTGGACTCTAACTTGCATGATTTGAATGGACTAACCCGGACTGACGCTGTTTTCAGCAGAACTACCATGGTGTTATTTTTGTGCAGAAATAAAAGTTCTCGGAATGACCTGAAAATCCACGAAGCAACTTCTCAGAATTAATAAAAAATACTGGCGAAAGAATCAGCGTTAGGGGGCCCACACCCTATCCATGAGGGTGGGGGCGTGCCCCCTCCACCGACCTCAACTCCAACTCCATATATTTGCTTTCGCGGAGAAAAAATCAAATAGAAAGTTTCATCGTGTTTTACAATACAGAGCCGCCGCCAAGCCCAAATCTCTCTCGGGAGGGCTGATATGGAGTCCGTTCGGGGCTCCGGAGAGGGGGATTTGTCGCCGTCGTCATCATCAACCATCCTCCATCACCAATTTCATGATGCTCACCACCGTGCGTGAGTAATTCCATCGTAGGCTTGCTGGACGGTGATGGGTTGGATGAGATTTACCATTTAATCAAGTTAGTTTTGTTAGGGTTCGATCCCTAGTATCCACTATGTTCTGAGATTGATGTTGCTATGACTTTGCTATGCTTAATGCTTGTCACTAGGGCCCGAGTGCCATGATTTCAGATTTGAACCTATTATGTTTTCATGAATATAAGTGAATTCTTGATCCTATCTTGCAAGTCTATAGTCACCTATTATGTTTTATGATCCGACAACCCCGAAGTGACAATAATCGGGATACTTCTCGATGATGATCGTAGTTTGAGGAGTTCATGTATTCACTAAGTGCTAATGCTTTGGTCCGGTTCTCTATTAAAAGCAGGCCTTAATATCCCTTAGTTTCCATTAGGACCGTGCTGCCATGGGAGGGTAGGACAAAAGATGTCATGCAAGTTCTTTTCCATAAGCACGTATGACTATATTCGGAATACATGCCTACATTACATTGATGAACTGGAGCTAGTTCTGTATCACCCTATGTTATAACTATTACATGAGGAATCACATCTAACATAATTATCCATCACCGATCCAATGCCTACGAGCTTTTCACATATTGTGCTTTGCTTATTTACTTTACCGTTGCTACTGTTACAATTACTACAAAACTGCTACTATTACTTTTGCCACTGTTACCGTTACTTCCATACTACTTTGCTACTGAATACTTTGCTGCAGATACTAAGTTATCCAGGTGTGGTTGAATTGACGACTCAACTGCTAATACTTGAGAATATTCTTTGGCTCCCCTTGTGTCGAATCAATAAATTTGGGTTGAATACTCTACCCTCGAAAACTGTTGCGATCCCCTATACTTGTGGGTTATCAAGACTATTTTCTGGCGCCGTTGCCGGGGAGCATAGCTCTATTCTTTGAGTCACTTGGGATTTATATCTGTTGATCACTATGAGGAACTTGAAAGACCAAAGAACTAAGATTTATCCCTCAACTACGAGGGGAGGTAAGGAACTGCCATGTAGCTCTGCACTTGATTCTCCTTCTGTTATGAGTAAGCTTGCGACACGTAAACCTGCTTCTGCTATGAATTCTGATATGTCGCATGTTATTGATGATGCCACTTCTACTATGCATGATACTTATGATGAAACTACTTCTGTGCTTGAAACTACTGTGCCATTAGGTGAATTTCTTGATGAACAACTTGCTAGGGTTAGAGTGGATCAAATTATTGATACTGATATTATTGAAGATAGTGATGATGAAGGTTCTCCCCCTAAGGATGAATTGCCTGTTGTTCCAAAGGGTTATGTTATGGATGAAGAAACTACTAGAGATATTCTTGCTTGCAATGATAGATCTGATCTTAAGAAGCTATTAGCTAAAGTGAAACAGAAATCTCTAAATGCTAGAATGAAATATGACTCTGCTTTTGCTACTTCACCTATCTTTGTTACTGATAAGGATTATGAATTCTCTGTCGATCCTGAGATAATTACTTTGGTTAAATCTGATCCTTTTTATGGCAATGAATCGGAAACTGTTGTGGCACATCTTACTAAGTTAAATGATATAGCCACCCTGTTCACTAATGATGAGAAATCTCGCTACTATTATATCCTTAAGATATTTCCATTCTCATTAAAGGGTGATGCTAAAACTTGGTTTAATTCTCTTGATCCTGGTTGTGTGCGTAGTCCCTGGGATATGATTTATTACTTCTCTGCTAAATATTTCCCTGCTCATAAGAAACAAGCTGCCTTGAGGGAAATATATAATTTTGTGAAAATTGAAGAAGAGAGTCTGCCACAAGCTTGGGGGGGCTTCTCCGGTTACTTAATGCTTTGCCTAATCATACTCTTAAGAAAAATGAAATACTTGATATCTTTTATAATGGACTAACTGATGCTTCCAAGGACCACTTGGATAGTTGTGCTTGTTGTGTTTTCAGGGAAAGAACAGTCGATCAAGCTGAATTGCTATTGAATAATATGTTGACTAGTGAAAATAATTGGACTCTTCCTGAGCCAATTCCCGAGCCAATTCCCGAGCCAACTCCTGAGCCAACTCCTAAACCAACTCCGAAGAAGAGAGGTGTTCTATTTCTCAGGCTTGAAGATATGTAAGAGGCAAAGAAATCTAAGAAAGAAAAAGATATTAAAGCTGAAGATGTTAAGAATCTACCTCATGTTGAATAAATACATGGTCTTAATATACCACCTATTGAAGAAACAAATGGTCTTGATAACCTGACATAGGTAGTAAAGGTAAATTCTCTCTATAGATATGATAAGGTTGAAATCCCGTCCACTAAGTTCGCTAGCCAATGCTTAGATGAATTTGATGACTTTATGGCTAGACAAGAAAATTTCAATGCTTATGTTGGTAGAGAATTAAAGAGTAATGCTTACATGATTGGACGCTTAAGTGATTATATGGCTAGAGTTAAAGGTGAACTTAAACTCATTAGTAAAAATGCTTCTATGGTTACCACTCAAGCAGAACAAGTACTTAAGGCTCAAAATGATTTGCTCGATGAATTAAATAATAAACATGATTTGGTTGTTAGAGTGGCTACTAGAACTGGTAAAATAATTCAGGAACCTTTGTATCCTGAAGGCCACCCTAAGAGAATTGAGCAAGATTCTTAGAGAAATAATTTAGATGCACCTAGTCCTTCTAGAAATAAGAAAAAGAAAAATGATAGGGCTTTGCATCCTTCTAGTGAACCTGTTGTAGACACACCTAAGAATCCCAATGATATTTCTATTTCTGATGTTGAAACACAATCTGGTGATGAACATGAACCTAGTGATAATGTTAATGATAATGTTCATGTTGATGCTCAACCTAGTAATAATAATGATGTAGAGATTGAACTTGTTGTTGATCTTGATAACCCACAATCAAAGAATCAACGTTATGATAAGAGAGACTTTGTTGCTAGGAAGCATAGTAAAGAAAGAGAACCATGGGTTCAGAAACCCATGCCTTTTCCTCCTAAGCCATGCAAGAAAAAGGATGATGAGGATTTTGAGCGCTTTGCTAAAATGATTAGACCTATCTTCTTACGTATGCGCTTAACTGATATGCTTAAAGTAAATCCTTATGCTAAATACATGAAAGATATTATTACAAATAAAAGAAAGATAGGAAGCTGAAATTTCCACCATGCTTGCTAATTATACTTTTAAGGGTGGAATACCTAAGAAACTTGGAGATCCAGGAGTACCAACTATACCTTTCTCCATTAAAAGAAACTATGTTAAAACTGCTTTATGTGATCTTGGAGCCGGTGTTAGTGTTATGCCTCTCTCTTTATATCATAGACTTGAACTGAATAAGTTGACACCGACTGAAATATATTTGCAAATGGCCAATAAATCAACCGCTATACCTGTCAGTATTTGTGAGGATGTGCCTGTTGTGGTTGCAAACATCACTATCATAACGGACTTTGTTATTCTTGATATTCCCGAGGACGATAGTATGTCAATTATCCTTGGTAGACCCTTTTTGAATACTGCAGGGGCTGTTATTGATTGCAACAAAGGCAATGTCACTTTTCATGTTAATGGTAATGAGCATATGGTACACTTTCTGAGGAAACAACCTCAATTTCATAGCATCAATTCTATTGGAAAAATTCCAACTATCATTATTGGAGGTTTTGAATTTCCTCTTCCTACTGTCACTACAAAAAAATACACTTATGTGATGATACGTGTTTGTCACAGTAGGTCGCGTTTTTTGTCATGCATGTACATCCATGACGATTTTATGACAGAATCAAGATAGTCATACCTGTGCTGTCGTAGAAGTGTTCCATGACATTACCAGAATTATCATCATGGAAGTGTCCACTTCCATGACGATAAATCGTGTGTCACAGAAGTGCTTTCGTCAAGGGTGACCGACACGTGGCATCCACCGCAATGGAACACTGTTAAGCTATCTGGTCCGGTTTTGGATCCAATAACCCGTTAACAGCCCCGACCAATGGGGATTTTCCACGCGTAAAATCATCATTGGCTGGAGGAAACACGTGTCGGCTCATCGTTGGGACAGATGTCATCCACTCATTGGACAGAAGGCACCTATGATACATCGACACGTGGCACGGCCCAACAGAGGCCCATTCCTGTGAAAAGACCAACCCGTTTGACTTGGTCAAAAGGTGGTGGGTCGGCCAGCTGAAAGCCTGTTAATAGCCTATTCGCATATAGCCCATTTACAGCCCGCTAACCCAGGGCGCGTTACGACCTATCCGAATTAGGCCCAGTAGCATCATATGGGCCGTTTAATATGATTCCAATCCGTTTTAACATCTGGCCCATGTATGGTCCATGACATCTTTCGGCCCATATGAGGCCCTTTGTAACTCTTTGCCCATTAACAGCCCGTGGTGAAACTGGCCCGTAATAAATAGTGTATCACTTTATACCTATTAATGGCCCATTATTCCATTGGGTCGTTTCCAGCCCATGTTATCTTTTGGCTTCTCAGGGCCCATTTATTCTTGGGCTCATTTCCAGCATTCGGTTACTTACGGCCCGTTATTGTCATTTTATGCTTGTGGGCCAAATTCAGCCCGTTGTTACAGTCGACCCGTTTGTGGCCCGTTAATACGTTGGGCCGTTTTCATAGCGTCATCAAATATAGCCTATTAACGACGGCCCGTTATGGTCGGCCCATGAACGGACGATTCCAACTCTAGGTCGTTTACGGCCATAATGCGGTCTGTTATTGGCCCATGTTTGTCCAATCGATCATACGGCCCATAGAAGGCCCATTGATGATACGGCCCGTAGAAGGCCCATTGTTTCTAGGGCCCGTAGAAGGCCCATTGTTTCTACGGCCGGTAGGAGGCCCAGTGTCACTACAGTAAATATGTAGCCCATGGTTATTGTGGCCTAGTTTTAAAAAATAGGTTATTGCGGCCACTAGCAAACCGCGGAAAAAAGAACTGCACTGACTACAAGCAAACAAATAAACAAGACAACAAGGAGATAAATAATCAAGCAGCTAACGCTAGGCTATCACAGCTATTACACATATTACATCCACTGGGCATCAAAGTTCGCCACCAGTGCAAATATAGGGAACAAAGCAGCATATCATATACACTGGTTGTCAATGTTGGCGACCAACACAAATAAACGCCGCAACAAAACAAATCCAGAACTGAAACCACTTCAGAAGATCTCAAGAGACAATATCCTGGGTACCCATAATGCTGGCAAGATGCTTAGCAAGCCTATTAAATTTCTCTTGTTTGGCACTTAAATCCTCCAGCGCTTGCTGTTGCACCAGGAAGTATGCATCTGAATTCTGCAGGGACTTCCTCAGTCCTTCAGCTTCCTGTCGCAGCACATCTGATCGATGTATTTCAACTTGAAGTTGAGACTCAAGAAGACAAACTGATTCAGGCAGCGAGTTTGAAGAACTTGTGCCAGCAGTAGTGGCCAGTAACTCGAACACTACATCAAGACAGGACTTTTGGGTTCCCTCACTGTCGTCAAGATAGTTTTTATTAGATTTCATGGAGACCAACAGCGATGTCTCACTATCTTGAACCTTATCTGCATTACTTCCTTTACCATTGCATAATGTGGTACTGTTCTCCAATATTTTGTCCGCATTCTAAAAGAGAAACAAGCAGACACATCACTGGTTTACCATGTTGTATATGAAACTCATTTTGGTAAATGAGTTCAGTAGTAAAGTGGACAGGATAATAGCATGAAACAAACATATATCTATGTACCATGGTCACTTTATGGTCTATATCATTCTAGTTTTGTTGCCAAATCAAGATAGAGACACAGTTCAAATAATATTTGTTCAAGATAAAGCAGAATAGACAGAATATAAGTGTGGGAAACTATAGAGCAATAACAACACTTGTAATGTGCATGACATGAGAATATAACTGTTTATTCAATTGAAAATCAACTTAGAGCAGGTTACAACAGCAAACCAGTTAAAGAAACAGGTTTAAAACATACCTGTTGCGCCATTGGAGTTTCAATTCCATCCTTCAAATTTGAAAATAGTTGGTATGAGTAAATACAGTAATGCAAGAGCAAAGAAGTATGAACCATAGGTACAGAACCTGACCTGAGAACAAAACTTCTTCTCCTTTTAGCGTTGAGTTGGGATTCAGAGTGGTGGTCCTCGTGCTTTGGGCACCGCAGTTCCCTCACTAACTGCTCGTGTTTGGGTGCTCTGTGGTGGAGACGATGATGTGTCAACTAGAAATGGGTTACTATCTGTCGGGGTTGGGGTTAGAAGGGGTGTAGCTGGTTCTCTGTCCAACTGGGTAGGGGTACAATCTGCGAGAGTCTGGGTTATGTGTGGTGGATCTGGTCCTTGGGCAAGTATAACGGTGGTTCTATCTGCATCAACTGGTAGCACTATCTTTTCTGAAGACCGTGTTGTTACTCCCTTAGATACTGCCATCACCCTCTCCAATTCAAATGGCTGATAAACAAGAAAAGTACTTGAAAGTATAGACATTGTATGATAGACAGGTGCTATGGATAGTGGGGAATAAAAGGTGGCATGAAATAATTCACATTTATGTTGTCTAACCAAACAGGATAGCATGACACAATTTCACATATATGATGGCTAACTAAACAGGATAGCATGACACAATTTCACATTATGATGGCTAACTAAAAAAGATGGAAAGACATAGTTCAAAATATGATGACTATGTAAACAGGATGACATGATATAACTATATAATGTGTTTATTAAATAGGTTGGCATGCCATAATTCACATACATTCACGGATAGAATTCCATATTCAAAACGAGAAATCTAACCACCAGTCGACTGGTGGTTAGCGTCAGGCACGGACGATTCTGTTCGATCGAGCGATTTTCTTTTTCTCCCGCATCGCGTTCCATCAAGCAATTTCCTTTTCCTCCCGCATCAAGCCATCGGATATTCATCGCGCGCACGCATGTCTCTCTGCGACTCCCGATTTTTAGGTGCCTAATTAACTCCATTAATCTCTCTGATTCCCGATTTTCAGGTGGTGCGTAACTAACTCGCCTTAATCTCTCTGACTCCCGATTCTCAGGTGCGTAATTAACTCACGTTAATCTCTCTGATTCCCGATTTTCAGGTGGTGAGTAATTAACTCGCATTAATCTTTCTCGTCAAAAAATAGTGTGCCAACAGGATTTGATCCTTGTAACTTTTACAAGGTAACCCACTAGCCAACCACCTCACCTACGTTCCTCTTTTGTAAAAATGAAAGCAAATAGGCTTTTTAACCTGTCTCCTTTTCTATGTTTGCACAAAAGTGAATGCAATATCCGATCTTTTCCGCACTTAAGTAGATTATTTTACCAACTCGTCTCGAGTTGATGATACCATGGTAATTTTGGTGGGGGAGGTTGATGAAATATACCGTTGGTAATTTTTGTGTGTGTATAGCATGGTAACTCACACATCACATACCTGATAACTTATGTACTCGGTACTGATTACTTTGGCGGTCGGGAGGGAGGCGTTGATGAAATATCCTGGGTCATTTTTGTGTGAATATCATGACAACTCACACATCACATACCTGATAAACTTATGTACCTCGATCCTGGTAACTTTGAGGGAAGTGGTGTTGATGAAATATCCCCAGTTACTCTGATGTGAACAACATGGTAACTCAGACATCAGAGACCCAATAACTTATGCACCCCGATCCTGGTAACTTTGGCGAGAAGGGGTGCTGAAATATACCCCCAATAATTTACGCACCGCAAACATGATAACTTTTCCCTCCGCCGGAGGGAGGGGTTTTGATGAAATATACTCTCGATAACTTCTGTGTAAATATGATGATAGTTTACGCATCACTGTCCTGATAACTTTTATGCAAATAACATGATAACTCATACATCATAGACATGATAAATTATGTACCCAGTCCTGGTAACTTTGTCGGTGGGGGTAGGGGTGGGGGGAGTCGTTGAAACATACCACGATAACTTCCATGCAAATAACATGATAAATCACACATCATAGACATGATAAATTATGTACCCAGTCCTGGTAACTTTGTCGGTGGGGGTCGGGGAGGGAGGAGTTGTTGAACCATACCACGATAACTCTTATGCAAATAACATGATAACTCACACATCGCAGACTTGATAACTTATGTACCCGATCCTAGTAATATGGTGACTGTGGCGAGGGGGGTGATGCCCCGCTAATTTCTGTGTAAATAACATGGTAATATAAACATACAAAATTGATAACTCCCATACAAACGCCACTGTAACTTTTGACCTGAAACTTTTTTGTTGAAAAACATACACCCGATAATTTCTGTGTAAATAACATGATGATGTATCATCGCAGACTTGATAACTAATATTTTACGTTTAAACACCATGGTGTCTTTCATCCAAGGGAAAAAAGTTTTTGAAACATTTCACCGGTAATTTCTATGTTAAATTACCATACTTTCCCATGCTTTTAACCTTCTCGTACTGTAGTTACCAGCCTTATCATGGTATAGTTATCATGTTACTCAGACCATAGTTATCACGCTGGTCATTGCCAAAGTTACCAAGCCAAAATTTATTTTTTCTTTTGATATGGCAGAAATAAGAAAGGTTCAAATAACATTGTCATTCTACAAAGACAACAACAAAAGGTGGCTTAGTTGGTTATTAGGCTCGATAGGTATTACATAGACCTGGGTTCGAATCCTCTTTCAAGCACTTTTATTTTCTTTTCATATTATGCAGCGAAATACCAGAAAAAATCACTAGCAATTTACTACGGTTTTTGAGAGAAGAAAAAAATCAGTGGAAGCGGGAGGAACGACGCAGCGGGACAAGCGGAAGGATCGATCGAAGGTCGTGCGGATCTGTTGCTAACCACCAGTCGACTGGTGGTTAAACACTAAATAGGATGAGATGATATAACTATATGATGTCTTTATTAAATGGGTTGTCATGCCATAATTCAGATAGATGATGTGTATGGACTATGTAAACATGATGGCATGCTATAATTCAAATATATGATTTATATAGTAAGCAAGTAAGCAGATGGCAATCCATATATGATGTAAAAACTAAGCAATGCAAGACAACATGCATGACATGGGTAATATAACCCTGCCAAGTTTGAGCATAGACCGCAGGGGGGAAATAGGACTGGTCATCAGTCTCTGAATCCTCCTCTGAGGAGCTCTCTGTAACCAGCAAGATGTCTGCTTCAACAAATAGCATTGTCTGCTCTGAATACCTTGTTTTCACTCTAGATACTTCCATCACCGCTTCAAATGGCTGATGCACAGGAAGAGTAGTTGAATATACAAACGTTGTCGACAAATGGAACACGTAATACAAAAAAATGATAGCATGATATAATTCACATACATGATGATTGGCTAAACAGCATGGCATTGCATAATTCACATATATAATGCCTTTTGCAACAAGATAGCATTGCATAATTCACATATATAATGTCTTGCAACAAGATGGCAATGCATAATT
Source organism: Triticum timopheevii (assembly GCA_963921465.1). NCBI lineage: Eukaryota > Viridiplantae > Streptophyta > Magnoliopsida > Poales > Poaceae > Triticum > Triticum timopheevii. Next base: position 420,870,586 of record OY997262.1, read on the forward strand.
CACATATATGGTAATTAGACACTGGACAGGTGGCATTCACACAAAGCATGTCTAAACTAACTAAATGACATAGCAATGTGAGACACCATACGCACGATATGAGCAACATAACCCTGCCAAGTTAGAGCATACACCTCGGGGGGGGGGGGAATATGACTGGTCATCTGTCTCTAAATCCTCCTCTGAGGAGCTATCCGTAACTAGCGAGATATTCGCTTCATCAGATAGCATAGTCTGCTCTGAAGACCTTGTTTTCACTCCAGAATTTGCCATCACCGTGTCAAATGGCTAATGCACACGAAGAGCAGTTGAATGTACTAACATTGTTGACAAATGTAATATGTAACAAAAAAAGGATGGCCTGATACAATTTACATATAAGATGACGGGCTAAGCAGGATGGAATTGTAAAATTCACATATATGATGCCTGGCTAAACAAGATGGCGTTGCATAATTCACATAAATAATGAATAAACTAAACAGATGGCATTCGCACAAAGGATGTCTAAACTAAGCAGATGACATATTTGATGTATAAAGTAAGCAATGCAAGGCACCATATGCTTGATATAACCAACATCAGCATGCAAAGTTAGAGCGAAGACCTCAGGGGGTAAATAGGAGTTGTCTTCTCCTTCTAAATCCCCCTCAGAACAGATATCTTCCTCTCGATTACAATCCGAAATGCGTGGAGGGGGGGCTGCCTTTGCGCCTACCATGGAGCGACGTCTGCATGAAATTTTATTGCCATGCAAGGCTCGTCTCTTTTGCTCTACATGTTCAGTTCCATTGTTTACAATAACTATCATGCATATGAATAAAACATAGTGAGATTATGTAAGGAGTGCATGCAGAAATCTAGAGTGATGGTAGCAACCTGTGGATAGACCCAAAACCAATAATAGCAGGCAGATAATGGCTTCAGTTAAAAAATACAGATAATGGCTTCTTTATTGTTTGTTTCCCACCCAACATGAAACTCATAGTAGACACCGGAGATAAACCAGATAGTAGATAGATACGATTGATTGCGGCCCTGATATGTACCCCACAACCATTTGAAAACTCATGTTTGACCATTAGTTTGGAGCTGACTCAGAGTCTAATCGGTGAACAGGATGATAAAGTAGCATGTAATATCAAGCGATGCATAACGTAAGCAGACACGTAAGAGTGTGGCCTCTCTTGCGAACACGTGTAGTCCTTGAGGTCATCTGCTCGGTTGATGATGGTAATGCAGTTTTCATGGCTGTCGGCAGTGGGGAAGAAGATATGAGGCGGCGAAAGACAGTCTGGAGGCCGGATCCCTGCTGTGTTGGACCCTTCTGTCGTTGGAGCAGCTGGGCTGGGCTGGATGACGGTGCAGTAGGAGCGGGACAAACTACGCAAGGTTTTCTTTGACAACTATCTGTAAGAGAAGTAATTCTGTAAGGGCTTGTTTGAATTGGAGGATTCCAACAATGCAAGGATAGGAAATAGACATGAATAGGATAGGAATGCACGTGCAAAATAGAGAATTCAAAAACACAGGATTTCTGCCAATCTGGGTGTTTGATTCACAACAATTGGAAGATCACAGGATGCAAAGAAGCATGGTGAGATTAAGTCAAACCACAAGAAAATGTACGGTTATAATGCTATTATGCTACTATCTCTTAGTCTTGTGCTTCATGAATAGGAATTTGAAAAGGAGGACAAGTGAAAATTAAAACTCCTACGTTTTTTCTTTCAAGGAGACACTAAAGGAACAAATCCTACAGTTTTCCTTTGCTCCATTCCTTTGAACCAAATTCATGAATAGTAGTACCATAGGAAACTTTCCAATTCCTATATTTTTCATTCACAAGCACTAACGATTCTAGTAGGCAGGCTTGAGCAAGGAAAAGCCTACACTAAAAAAATGTTTTTGTGCTACTTCTATTACTTTGGACCCAGGCCACTGCCCTACTAGCTCAACTCCCAGGACCATCGACAAATGCACAGCTCAAACATGCAGAGATAAATAATGACGGCATTCAAGAGAGTCCATCACGGATAGCTAAGTTGCCTGGTACCTCACTGCTTGTCATATTGTAGGATAAAATAATCATATTTCCCGTTACTATGTGTGCTCAGTGGAAAATATATATAACATGTAGAGTAAAAAAGAGATGCAACAAGTGTACAACCTCTTTGGCGAAGCCATGACGATCTCAGTGTGAATGGGTTGGCCGGTGAGGATGCTCCGGCTGACTTGGCTGTCGGAGGAGGGGAAGAAGATCTTAGGTGTCTGGAGATGGAGCCCGAGGTATTACTCCGTTGTGATGGAGGGTTTCGTCGTTGGAGCAGCTCTGGTGAGTTGTACGACGCCGAGGCTGAATCAGGACAAGAGAGACGACGTTAACCTGAGTGGAATTCTAATAGCATCTCCAATAGATGACATAAAATACATAACCACAAAGTGCTAGATGTAAAATACATCAGCCGCTCATCTCTGAACTTAACTGTCGAAACTGAATTTAACTGTCGAAACTGAACTTAACTGTCGAAACTGAATTTTGCTGTCGAAACAACTGTCGAAACTGAATTTTGCTGTCGAAACTGAATTTTACTGTCGAAACTGAACGCACTAGCAAGGTGAGGCTACACGTCAGTCGATTGACCTTTTCATCTCTAGTCAGTCGATTGGATACGAAATCAAGGGCCTATGGTTCATCTTCAACCTCCACCCCCCTGAGCCGCCAGCCACCATCGGCCAAACAGCAGCCCCCCGCCGCCCGCGGCCGGTGGTGCACCGCCCCGCCCGCCCCGAAAACACTCCCCGTCGCTGGTCTACCGCCGCCCCGGCCATCCCTCTAGGCCCCCCGTGCCGAGCTTTTTCTACGGTGATCCCCACGCCACCGCCAGCGACCACCGCCCCCACCTTGAACTCTAAGATAGATAGTGGGGTACCTCTCCAGCAAGCCCCCCTCCCCGCTGCAGCTGGTTCTTCCTTCAACCCGGTGATCCCCCCCACCCCCTGAAAATCGACTGACCCAAAAGTCAATCCAGTCGACTAAAGTGTAGCTAAATCGGAGCAGCATTGCAAGCAAGAGCAAGAGCGAGAGTATCAGCGCGAGCAAGAGCAATAGCAAGAGCAGACCAGGAAGGGGGCCGAGAGCAAGAGCAGAGCAGCAGCGCGAGCGAGAGCTAAAGCAACAGTAGCTCCTACTGATGTGGACGTCGCCGCCGAGGGAGCGACGCCATGGAGGAAGTGGCCGGCGATGCCACCGTGGATGGAGCCGCACCTTGTCGGCTCGGGACCAAGCGCCGGCAGCACCGTGAGATCGAATCAAGAAGAAAATGTGGTGATTAGTGTATAACCTCTTTGGTGGCGCTGATTAGGCCGTGATACGTCTCCGTCGTATCTATAATTTTTGATTGTTCCATGCCAATATTATTAAACTTTCATATACTTTTGGCAACTTTTTATATTATTTCTGGGACTAACATATTGATCCAGTGCCCAGTGCCAGTTCCTGTCTATTGCATGTTTTATGTTTCACAGAAACCCCATATCAAATGGAGTCCAAACGGGATAAAAATGGACGGAGAATATTTTTGGAATATTTGGGAAATATGGGAGGAAGAATCAACGCGAAACGGTGCCTGAGGTGGCCACGAGGCAGGGGCGCGCCTGCCCCCATTGGGCACGCCCCTGACCCTCGTGGGGCTCTTGTAAGGCGGTTGTTGCTATTATTTTGCCGCAAGAAAGCTAATTTTCAGGAAAAAAATTGTGGCGAAGGTTTCAATCCAATCGGAGTTACGGATCTCCGGAAATAAAAGAAATGGTGCCAGGGCAAAATCTAAAAACGCAGAAACAGAGAGAGACAGAGAGACAAATCCAATCTCGGAGGGGCTCTCGCCCCTCCCACGCCATGGGGACCAAGGACCATAGGGGAAACCCTTCTCCCATCTAGGGAGAAGGTCAAGGAAGAAGAAGAAGAAGGGGGGCTCTCTCCCCCTTGCTTCCAGTGATGCCGGAACACCGTCGGGGGCCATCATCATCACCGCGATCTTCACCAACAACTTCACTGCCTTCATCACCTACTCTTCCCCCCTCTATGCAGCGGTGTAACCTCTCTTTTACCCGCCGTAATCTCTACTTAAACATGGTGCTGAACGCTATATATTATTTCCAATGGATGTATGGCTATCCTATGATGTTTGAGTAGATCCGTTTTGTCCTATGGGTTAATTGATGATCGTGATTGGTTTGAGTTGCATGTTTCATTATTGGTGCTGTCCTTTGGTGCTCTCCGTGTCGCGCAAGCGTGAGGGATCCCCGTTGTAGGGTTTGCAATATGTTCATGATTTGCTTATGGTGGGTGGTGTGAGTGATAGAAGCACAGACTCGAGTAAGTAGGTTGTTTGCGTATGGGATAAAGGGGACTTGATGCTTTAATGCTATGGTTGGGTTTTACCTTAATGATCTTTAGTAGTTGCGGATGCTTGCTAGAGTTCCAATAATAAGTGCATATGATCCAAGAAGAGAAAGTATGTTAGCTTATGCCTCTCCCTCAAATAAAATTGCAATAGTGATTACCGGTTTAGTTATCGATTGCCTAGGGACAAATAACTTTCTTGTGACAAAAAGCTCTCTACAAAAACTAATTTAGTTGTGTCTTCATCTAAACAGCCTACTTTTTATTTACGTGCTCTTTATTATCTTGCAAACCTATCCAACAACACCTACAAAGTACTTCTAGTTTCATACTTGTCCTAGGTAAAGCGGACACTAAGCATGCATAGAGTCGTATCAGTGGCAGATAAGACTTGAGAGAATATGTGTTCTACCTTTAGCTCCTCGTTGGGTTCGACACTCTTACTTATCAAAAGAGGCTACAATTATCCCCTACACTTGTGGGTTATCAAGACCTTTTTCTGGCGCCATTGCCGGGGTCATAGGATGGGGTGAATATTCTCGTGTGTGTGCTTGTTTGCTTTATCACTAAGTAATTTTTATTTGCTAAGTTGTTCTCTCTCTTTAGTTGTGGATATGGAACATGAAATACCAAAAAAATTAGGTGTACTTTCTACTCATGGAGATGGGGAATCTCCTAAAACCCTCGATGCTTGTTATGTGAAAGAAATTATGTACTACTTTGATAATCCTGAGAAAACCCCATTCAATTATGTTATGGGAGACACGTTGGATCAACGTGAATACTTTAGGGATTATCGCTTGACACAAAAAGGGAAATTATTATGGGATCAAATTTATATGTTGCGTTGGTATGCTCGGGATCTATGCTTGAGACATGATTATACTTGTTGCTATAGGATGAAGGCTCCACACCTTCCCTTTTCATGCAAATTCATTGATAATAAAACCTTGTCTTCTTATGCTAATGGTATCTATGATTACTATGATGTGGAACAAATAGAAGAATTCGTTGCTTTTATGGGTGCCTATGAGATTGAATCTATGTTTAAAGAGTTTGAAGATTTTGATGATTCAGTTTACAGACCTGAAAATTTTGCTATACTTAGATATTGCTATGAAAATTATGAATACAATTCGGATATTGATGCATATATTGAGAAAGTCTCCGCTGTCCAAGAAGAGAATAATATTTTGTAGGAAGCTATGGAAGAAGAAATTGATGAAACTGTGAGCTCATTGGATGAAAAAGATGATGAGGAGAGTGAAGAACAAAATGAGGAAGAGCGAATTAGCTACCCGTGTACACCTTCTAATGAGAGTAACTCTTCAACTCATACATTGTTTAATTCTCCTTCGTGCTTACCGAAGGATGATTGCTATGATGATTGTTATGATCACATTGATTCTCTTGAAATATCCCTTTTTGATGATCTTTGCTATGCTTGTGGCCAAGATGCCAATATTAATTATGCTTATGGAGATGAACTTGCTATAGTTCCTTATGTTAAACATGAAATTGTTGCTATTGCACCCACGCATGATAGTCCTATTATCTTTTTGAATTCTCCCTACTACACTATATCGGAGAAGTTTTCCCTTATTAAGGATTATATTGATGGGTTACCTTTTACTACTACACATGATGATTTTGATAGATATAATATGCATGTGCTTGCTGCTCCTACTTGTAATTATTATGAGAGAGGAACTATATCTCCACCTCTCTATGTTTCCCACATGATGAAATTGCGAGAAACTGTTTATACTATGCATTGGCCTTTACTTGGTGTGCATGAATTGTTCTTTTATGACATGCCGATGCATAGGAAGAGAGTTAGACTGCGTTGTTGCATGATACATGTTACTTTGTGCTCACTACTAAATCACAAATCATTGTTAATTAAAATTGGCTTTGACATACCTTGGGATCCGGGTGGATCCATTACTTGAGCACTATATGCCTAGCTTAATGGCTTTAAATAAAGCGCTGCCAGGGAGACAACCCGGAAGTTTTAGAGAGTCATTTATTTCTGTTGAGTGCTTTTATATAGTCTAGAAACAAAAAAATAAAGGGGGGAACCCAAAACTTTTCAAAAAGGAAGGTGAAAGTGAGAAAGACAAGCGTTGTTGAAGTGGGAGAGCTCCTTGAACTTTGTTCATGCTCAAAGAAACTGTGTGGATCTTGAATACAGAAACTTTTCATCAAAAATAATTATCCCCTTGTACAATTCCATTGTAATAAAAATAATGTGCTAAGGTTTGCCTTTAGGATGTTTACAATGCTTGTTGGTTTGTACGATGCAGGACAGAAACTTTGGCTGTAGTGCGGGATTTTACATTTTTTACTGGAACGTCAAACGGTTCTGATTCTTTTTGCACTGTCTTGCTGTACAAATTGTTTATTTTTCCTAATTGTGGTAGAAGTTTTGGGGTACCAAAAGTATGGTTAATGTTCAGATTGCTACAGACTGTTCTGTTTTTGACAGATTCTGTTTTTTGATACATAGTTTAATTGTTTTTGATGAAACTATCAATTTGTATCAGTGGATTAAGCCATGGAAAAGATATATTACAGTAGACACAATGTAAAAACAAAATATGAATTGATTTGCAATAGTACTTAGAGTAGTGATTTGCTTTATTATACTAACGGATCTTACCTAGTTTTTTGTTGAAGTTTTGTGTGGATGAAGTGTTTGATCGAGGAGGTCTCGATATGAGGAAAAGGAAGAGAGGCAAGAGATCAATCCTGGGGATGCCCATGGCACCCCAAGTAAATATTCAAGGAGACTCAAGCATCTAACACTACAAAAAAAAAGACACATCTGTGACATTTTGGGCCGAACGAATTTTTTTCTGTCATACATATGACACTTCTATGACGATAATTGTGACAAAACCCGGTATCATCATAGATGTGGTGGGCTCCTACTTCTATGACAAAAAATTATGACAGAAAATGGGCTTTTCGTCCTGGGCGAGCTGGAGATCCAGCTGCATGACATTCTTTGGGCCGTCCATGACGGAAAAAACCGTGGTAGAAGCGAGGGGGAGGAAAATTTCGGGGAGTTGCCGGTTACGGTGGGAGGTCGGGGGCGGAGCGATGCGCGTTTCTCTTGTACGCACACGCGTGTGTGCGAGGCGTTGGCTCTAACTGAACCCGAGCGAGGCGTTGGGCTCAAACTGAACCCGAGCGATTGCACTGCAGGCTACGCGTTACTGAACCCAAGCGATCGATCGATGGCTGTTAACTGAACCCGATGGAGCGATTCCTTCGCTACTGTTGCTAACTGAAGCCGATCGATGCTGCCTCTAGGATGAACAGTGAGCGTTGTGGGGGGGGGGGGGGGTTGGATGAACAGTGAGCGGTGGCTTGCCTCTGGATGAACAGGAACCCGTGGTGTGGAGGGCTGGATGAACAGTAGACAGTGGAGGGGTGGCCGTGGAGGGGTGGTTGAACAGGACCCCGTGGTGTGGAGGGCTGGATGAACAGCAGACGATGGAGGGGTGCCCGTGGAGGGGTGGTTGAACAGTAGCCGGTGGAGTAGCGCGTGGTGGAGGCTGGATGAACAGGAGCCCGTGGAGGCTGGAGGACGTCGATGGTAGCCCGTGGAGGCTGGAGGAGGTCGACGGTGGAGATGAACAGTATCCTGTGGAATCCCGTTTTGCGGTATGCCACACCCCTCCCCCTCCCCCATTTCGACCATAGCGCTCCAACACAAGTTTGTTTCATCCGTTTTGTGGTACGCCACACCCCCCCCGATCAACAGGACCCCCGTTTCGACCGTAGGAGGTCCGTTTCCTCCGTTTTGCGGTACGCCAGGCCCCTCCCGATCAACAGGACCCCATTTTGACCGTAGGAGGTCCGTTTCCTCCGTTTTGCGGTACGCCAGACCCCTCCCGATGAACAGGATCCCGTTTCGAACGTGGCCGGTCGAACACAAGGCCGTTTCCTCCGTTGTGCGGTACGCCAGGCCTCGTTTCCATCGCATGTTCCATCCAAGCCCTCCCGATGAACACGACCACGCATTCCGCTCCGACCCAGTCGGTTGGCTCCCACGCGTTCCGTTGCCTCCCGATGAACACGATGCCCTCCGTTGCCTCCCCATGAACACGGCGACGACGCTGTTTCTCCGTTCTGACCCAGCCATGTACGTATGCACGAGTAGGCATTTGAGACCCTGCCCGTATGTACGTACGTGGCCGTATTTTCTTTCTTGCACCCTCGCCCCTGTACGTATGTGTACGTGCGCGCCTCTACTACGACCAGTATGTACGTACACGTTAGCGACCAGAATGACAATGCTACATACGCTTCGACCAGGTGGGTCCCGACTGTCAAGCACTTCCTTGCCTGCGAAGATGTAGCTGGTGGGTCCCAACAGTCAGGGGGGCGAATCGTTTTTTTTTTGCCCAGACACACTTCCTTGCGTGCGAAGATGTAGCTGGTGGGTCCCAGCAGTCAGGGGGCGAATCGTTTTTTTTTGCCCGGACGCACTTCCTTGCGTGCGAGGATGTAGCTAGTGGGTCCCAACAGTCAGGGGGAAACGTTTTTTTCACGAAATACGGTGGCCCGTCCGGTGGCTCCCCGCTGTCAGGTGGAGGAATAATTATTTTGCGCGTAATAAGGAGGCACTTCCTTGTGGCCGCCGTGGACCCAGCTGTCCGCCTCTCCACGCACAGTACTCTTCCGATGGAAGTCGGTTGTTGACCACATTGACTACGCCGTGCCGAGAGCACCACGGCGGTGGACGATGGTGAGGCCTAGGAAGGGGACAACGCGGAGCCGGGGAAGACGCAACAGTGGATGCCCACGCGAAGAGGAGTACGAGGGTGATGTTGGAAATATGCCCTAGAGGCAATAATAAAAGCATTATTATTATATTTCTTCGTTCATGATAATTGTCTTTATTCATGCTATAATTGTATTATCCGGAAATCGTAATACATGTGTGAATAACAGACACCAACATGTCCCTAGTAAGCCTCTAGTTGACTAGCTCGTTGATCAATAGATAGTCATGGTTTCCTGGCTATGGACATTGGATGTCATTGATAACGGGATCACATCATTAGGATAATGATGTGATGGACAAGACCCAATCTTAAGCATAGCGTGAGATCGTGTAGTTCGTTTGCTAGAGCTTTTCTAATGTCAAGTATCTTTTCCTTTGATCATGAGATCGTGTAACTCCCGGATACCGTAGGAGTGCTTTGGGTGTATCAAACGTCACAACGTAACTGGGTGACTATAAAGGTGCATTACAGGTATCTCCGAAAGTGTCTGTTGGGTTGACACGGATCGAGACTGGGATTTGTCACTCCGTATGACGGAGAGATATCACTGGGCCCACTCGGTAATGCATCATCATAATGAGCTCAAAGTGACCAAGTCTCTGGTCACGGGACCATGCATTATGGTACGAGTAAAGTGACTTGCCGGTAACGAGATTGAACGAGGTATTGGGATATCGACGATCGAATCTCGGGCAAGTAACATATCGATTGACAAAGGGAATTGCATACGGGGTTGATTAAATCCTCGACATCGTGGTTCATCCGATGAGATCATTGTGGAGCATGTGGGAGCCAACATGGGTATCCAGATCCCGCTGTTGGTTATTGACCGGAGAGCGATCTCGGTCATGTCTACATGTCTCCCGAACCCGTAGGGTCTACACACTTAAGGTTTGGTTACGCTAGGGTTGTAGGAATATGTATATGCAGTAACCCGAATGTTGTTCGGAGTCCCGGATGAGATCCCGGACGTCACGAGGAGTTCCGGAATGGTCCGGAGGTAAAGATTTATATATAGGAAGTCCTATTTCGGGCATCGGGACAAGTTTCGGGGTTATCGGTATTGTACCGGGACCACCGGAAGGGTCCCGGGGGTCCACCTGTCCCGGGGGGCCACATGGGCTGTAGGGGGTGCACCTTGGCCTGCATGGTCCAAGGGCACCAGCACCAAAAGCCCATGCGCCTAGGGTTCCCCTTGAGGGAAGAGTCCAAGTGGTGGAAGGCACCTCTAGGTGCCTTGGGGGGGAGGGAAACCTCCCCTTGGCCGCACCCTTCCATGGAGGAAGGGGCTAGAGCTGGCCACCCCCCCTTGGCCCTCCTATATATAGTGGGGGAGAGGAGGGACTTCATACCTTGACACCTTGGCCTTTGGTTGCCTCCTTCTCCCTCTCCAACACCTCCTCCTCCTCCATAGTGCTTAGCGAAGCTCTGCCGGAGTACTGCAGCTCCATCAACACCACGCCGTCGTGCTGCTGCTGGTGCCATCTCCCTCAACCTCTCCTCCCTCCCTTGCTGGATCAAGAAGGAGGAGACGTGGCTGTTCCGTACGTGTGTTGAACGCGGAGGTGCCGTCCGTTTGGTGCTAGGATCTCCGGTGATTCGAATCACGTCGTGTTCGACTACATCATCCCCGTTCTTTGAACGCTTCCGCTCGCGATCTACGAGGTATGTAGATGCATCTAATCACTCGTTGCTAGATGAACTCATAGATGGGTCTTGGTGAAACCGTAGGAAAATTTTTGTTTTCTGCTACGTTCCCCAACAGGTGAGGCTGCCGTCGCCGCAGAATAACAGGGGGTGTGGGTGAGTAGAGGGATGGCCTGGCCAGCGGTGGGAGTAGTAGGGGGCGGTGAGGCCTCCGCGGCATCACAGCCGACCACGGGAGGCAGGATCACGCGGCACGACCGGCGCTGCTTTGGGCGGCTGGAGCACGAAGACCAGAGGTTCAAGAAGCACTATGGCCGTTGGATGCACATTGTACGGTCACTGGAGCTAGAGTCGTTCATATTGACTAAGTTGACAAAGCCCTCCGTCCCCGTAATCTTAGTAGGCCCACAAGTCAGCCTCCCACCAAGGTGAGTCCCAGCTAGCAAGGGGAGTATTCATTTTTTTTGTGCGTAATAAGGAGGCATTTCCGGTGGGTCCGAGCTGACAGCGGGGGGAACGTTTTTTCGCGAAATACAGAGACCCTTCCGGTGGGTCCCAGCTATCAGGTGGAGGAATCATTATTTTGTGCATAATAAGGAGGCATTTTCCTGTGTGGGCCCCTAATATCAGCCTCTTCCGATGGCTGTTGTTTGTTGACCATGTTGACCTCGCCGCGCCGAGAGCACAAATGCGATGGATGAGGGTGGGGCCCAGGAAGAGAACCACCCCGAGCCGGCCAAGCCACCGCAGCGGATGCCCACGCTGAGGGGAGAACGAGCGCTGACTGGTCGGCTGCGGGGTGAGGCTGACGTCGCCGGAAAATAACAGGATGTGTCGGTGGTTAGAGGGATGGCCTGGCGGCAACACAGCCAGCCATGGGAGGAGGGAGCAGGCAGTCCCGCCGGCGCTGGTTTGGGTGGCTGGAGCAGGAAGATCAGAGATTGAAGAAGCACGGTGGCCATTGGATGGACATCCAACAATCACTGTTGTGTGTTGACTAAGTTGACAAAGCCTTGCGTACGCGTCAAAAAAAATTTAGGACATCATCATCGTCAACCTAGTAGGCCCAGAAGTCAGCCTCCAAATCTGTGGAAAACAGCATACAACCCATCCGTTGGCTTTGGTTTTGGTTTAATGCAATTGTCGGTTGGCTTTGGTTTAAAAAATTACAGCCCATTTCTTACAACTTATAGCCCATTTTCTGGGGAAGCCCATTTCTTATGCCTCCTCATCTTGAAAGATTTGTAGCCCAGCAGGGCTGAGAAAAGCAACTAGGCCTCGGTTTTGGTATTCTCCAAAAAAAGAACTGGGCTATCCAATTTCAGAAAGAAAAAATATCAACTGGGCTCGTCATGTGCTTAATAAAACGTAAGCGTGGGCTAGACGGGCCACAGCCCCCGCATAGCGCGCAGTTGAGCTCCGTCTCTGAAACTGAAAAACAACTGGGCGAGCTACTAGGTCCCTGGTGTTATCCGCTCGTTGTGTAATTTTCTCGTTTATTGACTACATTGACAATGGCGTGGAACCTTGTTGTCAAACAATTAGGAGGAAGTATTGTTTTGGCTTGTAATAACGAGGCACCTGCTTGCGAAATGCAATGACCCTGGTGGGTCCCTACTGTCAGCCTCTCCACGTACAGTCTTCTCCTGATTCCTCTTGGTTGTTGACCATGTTGACAAAACCAGACGGCGGCGAGCACAGCGAGCTAACCAAGGCGGAGAACGACGGCAAGGCCTCGGACGGGAACGAACAGCAGCCATGAAAGATGCGGCAGTGTAGTGGCAGGTCGAGGGGAGTACGAGGGCAACAACATGCAAGTCAAGCATACAAATGGTACAAAAAGCCCAAGGATTAATTGTTCATCAAATTTTTAGACAAAACCCAGATTGAACATGACAGTAACATCTAACCCAACCACTCTTTTTTGCAGTCACAAACAAATGGATCGGTCTGATCCATAAAATCAACATCCTGTGCAAAAAAATTTATTTTAGGATGTCTACAACTTGTTGTAAATAGAAGCCGAGCATGTTTAGAAGCCCATTTGTCCACTTGAAACTTCTTTTTTTGCTGTTCAACATGTTCGTCCGTGAGAAATCTCTTGCTGTAAAAATTAAGCCTCATGGACAATAGTAACCTCGCATTCAACAGGAAGAATGTGACAAAGCTTCTGTTTGCCTGGTTGGATGCATATCGTCCCATCGTTATTGTCCTCAAATGAATGTCATGAGAACTGAGAAAATCCTTGTGCTTATTACGCCAACGATTGGTTATATGTTTTTGTCCATGTGGTTATGCCTAAGTAGACATGAAGATTGAAAATAGTTAAGGTCTGAAAAAAGAGTATGTCGAAAGAACGACAGCTGTACAGTTAATTCTAGTACAATATATACGGGCTTTCAATGTGCATGAAATCATCACCTCTATGTATAAATTCTCCAGAGATCAAAAGCATCGCAGCAAGCCAATAATTATGTCCAGATCAAAACTATACATTCTGATATATATGATCATGACAGAATCTAGCAGCATTGATAGGCTATCAATGGACGAACTCTTCATTGAGCATATAACATAATATTAGTACCCAAAGTGTACTCCAAGATGATATAAAACTTATGCGCATAAATGAAAAATGCAGCATATGAATGTGTAGATGATAATATACGATACCTGAAAAGGTGAGGAGCCAAACATCAACTCCTTGTGATTATTAAACGGGTCACGAATTACACCCAAGGTCTCCAGTTTGGGCGCAGAGACGACAGTAATTTCTGAAGGTGTATAACAATTATGAAGGAGCAACCTTTCAAGTGAAGGGGCATCTTCGATGATGAGTTGTTGTCCTTCAAAACAAATTCCAATGCTTTTAAGGTGAGGCGACTTTATTTGGAGACAACTGATACCGATTTCTATTCCCAAAACAATCAGCAAGCGCTCCAGGGCAGGGCAACTAGAGTGGATGATGCTGTGCAGTGAGGCCTCCGACAGATAAACCACCACAAGCGAAAGTTTTTTTAGCAGTGGGAGCCAAAGCATTTGTACCAGATCGTCTGGTAGATGGCACCGGGCGAAGGTGGCGGTGTGGAGAGAGGAGGAAAACCGCGAGATGGACAACGGTGGTGTGGGCACGAATTCTTGGTATGTTCGTGGTATGAAACTTTCGTGGTAATGGTAGAACTCAAACTGCTGGAGTTTTCCGAATTCAGGGGATGTCAGCCAAGCGTCCACCTTGCCGGGTATGGACAGCAGGTAGCTTGTCAGGATGCAGAGGCATTGAACGGGGCCCTGCTGGTGAGAAGAGATGATGGATCTGATGAGATCAAATTCAGGAAGGACAGATATCTAACGACAGTCGAGATTGAGGGGCGCGGTTGTTGGGGAACGTAGCAGAAAATAAAAAATTTCTACGCTTCACCAAGATCAATCTATGGAGTCATCTAGCAACGATATAGAGGAGTGCATCTACATACCCTTGTAGATCGCGCGGAAGCGTTCAAGAGAACGGGGTTGAGGGAGTCGTACTCGTTGTGATCCAAACCACCGATGATCCTAGTACCAAATGGATGGCACCTTCGCGTTCAACAGACGTACGGTTGGGGAAGACGTCTCCTCCTTCTTGATCCAGCAAGGGGGAGGGAGAGGTTGATGGAGATCCAGCAGCACGACGGCGTGGTGGTGGAAGCAGCGGCGATCTCGGCAGGGATTCGCCAAGCTCTGCGAGAGGGAGAGGTGTTGCAGAGGGAGAGGGAGGCGCCAGGGACTTGGGTGCAGCTGCCCTCCCTCCCCCCTCTTTATATAGGGCCAAGGGAGGGCGCCAGTCCCCTAGAGATTGGATCTCAAGGGGGGGCGGCCAAGGGGGGTGGCTTGCCCCCAAACCAAGTGGGGCGCCCCCCCCCCCAGGGTTTCCAACCCTAGGCGCAAGGGGGGGCAAGGGGGTGCACCAGCCCACCAGGGGCTGGTTCCCTTCCCCACTTCATCCCATAGGGCCCGCCGGGATAGGTGGGCCCACCCGGTGGACCCCCGGGACCCTTCCGGTGGTCCCGGTACAATACCGGTGACCCCCGAAACTTTCCCGATGGCTGAAACTGGACTTCCTATATATAATTCTTCACCTTCGGACCATTCTGGAACTCCTCGTGACGTCCTGGATCTCATCCGAGACTCCGAACAACTTTCGGGTTACCGCATAGTAGTATCTCTACAACCCTAGCATCACCGAACCTTAAGTGTGTAGACCCTACGTGTTCAGGAGACATGTAGACATGACCAAGACGACTCTCTGGCCAATAACCAACATCGGGATCTGGATACCCATGTTGGCTCCCACATGTTCCACGATGATCTCATCGAATGAACCACGATGTCGAGGATTCAAGTAATCCCGTATACAATTCCCTTTGTCAATCGGTACGTTAATTGCCCGAGATTCGATCGTTGGTATCCTAATACCTCGTTCAATCTTGTTACCGGCAAGTCACTTTACTCATACCGTAATGCATGATCCCATGACCGAACACTTAGTCACTTTGAGCTTATTATGATGATGCATTACCGAGTGGGCCCAGATATGCCTCTCCGTCATACGGAGTGACAAATCCCAGTCTCGATCCGTGTCAACCCAACAGACACTTTCGGAGATACCTGTAGTATACCTTTATAGTCACCCAGTTACGTTGTGACGTTTGGTACACCCAAAGCACTCCTATAGCATCTGTGAGTTACACGATCTCATGGTCTAAGGAAATGATACTTGACATTGGAAAAGCTCTAGCAAACGAACTACACGATCTTGTGCTATGCTTGGGATTGGGTCTTGTCCATCACATCATTCTCCCAATGATGTGATCCCGTTATCAATGACATCCAATGTCCATGGTCAGGAAACCGTGACCATCTATTGATAAACGAGCTAGTCAACTAGAGGCTCACTAGGGACATGTTGTGGTCTATGTATTCACACATGTATTACGATTTTCGGATAACACAATTATAGCATGAATAAAACACAATTATCATGAACAAGGAAATATAATAATAACCATTTTATTATTGCCTCTAGGGCATATTTCCAACAGCGGTGCGCCACAGAGGGCGCCACAAGTTGAGAGGACTTGTGTGCGGCAGCAATCCTTGGTGGGGAGAAGCGAGATGATCTCCTCAAGGATGACGTCCGGGAGATCGCTGATGCGGTCGACCGGAGATTCTACCGGTTCCTCTGATCCTGGTGGGGGGGGGGGGCTCGCTGCTTCTCCCCGCGCTACCGGGTGCGGGATCTACAACCGGCATCGCCGCTGGCGGGAGCCTCATCTTCTTGGCGCTAGGGCCAGTCGACTCCATTTTCCTTGTGGGCGTCGCGCCGAGCTCACGGGTTTGAGTAGAGTAGCCAGAGACGAGCCTAGTGGCAGTGCGAGTGGGGAAGAAGGAGGGTTGTGGATTTCTGTAGGAGTGGAAGAAGAGGAGCAGGCGTTTTCTGTACGAGTGAGGAAGAAGGTGAGCGGGGTTTTCTGGACGAGTGAGGAAGATTGGGGAGCGGGGGGAATTGGGTGGGGAGACGGAAGCGGGAGAGCGAGCTGTTCGTGTTTATAAGGCACGCTACATTAACTACTCGCTTTTTCCCAAGAACCGCTCTCTTCTTTTGCGTTGCTGCATGACTGGCTATGCATGCAGGATGCATGTGCCCGCCGGCCACTGCATGCGCCTGGTTTGTTACTAGGCCTATTTAATAGGGTGGTTATGGAGTAAATTAAGGAGATTTATTTTCTCTATGTGCATCCACCAAATTAGAGGATGCGGTACTGGATGCACACACTCACATTAAACTAACATTCAGAAGAACAAAAGTTCAGCATGTCTATGCATCTCAATGATTCACCATACTATAACCAATATACAAAACTATGAGAAGGTGTGGAAATAAAGAAAATCGGTCGATGCTTCTCTGAGCAAAGGGCCTCCCTGCGCACGCATTAATTTCCTGGGCATGCTTGTTTCTTCTCAATGTTGCGAGCACTTTGAGCATGTTGGCAACTCCACAGCTATCTAGCTGCCTCATCTTGCAATTGATGCTGACACATTTGCAGCAAACACATGAGGCAATAGAGATGACTCAACATGGGTCCATATTGTGCAGTTCTCCTGATATCCTATTCATTGTCCTGAATCTGAAAAGATAGGAAAACAATAGTTATACATAAACGGTGTTGGAAAACAGTAGCACATATCAATAGCTCGGCATGACAAAACACGATCATCTGGACGAAGGGGATACTGACCTGCCTAAGGAATATTACATATAATTTCATAAGTCCTTGGTTGATTTCCACCTTCGGTTGCACTGCTTGTTTGCTCCTCCAGGCATGACAGGATCGTTCCGCACTGCATTCAGCAAGTCAACGTACGAATAAGCTAATTTCATCTTGCGGTGGTCATTGTACCTAGTTACGAATGTAGGAATACCTCGAGCACCATGAGGTTAGCTGACAGCAGGTAGATGCAGCCATATAAATTTTGTGCGGTGCTACCAAAATTGAGGTTTGTATCCCTTCCGGTTATGAGAATTCTTCTTGAAGTTGGTAGAATGTGACGGCTTGTTCTTTGCATCAAACTTGCCTTTCCCCTGAGATTTGTTCTTGTTGTTTTGGGGCTGGTTGGGCTGGAAGTTCTTCTCGTGTACCATGTGGGCACTAGAAGCTCCCTCGGCGACCTGAGCACCTGTGTCTTTTGCTCTCGCCTTCTCCTCAAAATCAAGAGTGCTAATGAGATCCAAAACAGAAAACTCATGTCTCTTGTTTTTCAGAGAAGTAGCAAAATCGTTCCACGAAGGTGGAAGCTTGGCAATGATGGTCCCAGCAACAAATTTGTCCGGCAACACACACTTAAAGTACTCAAGTTCCTTAGAGAGTGACTATATCTCATGAGTCTGCTAAACAAGAGAGCGCTCATCAGTCATCTTGTAGTCACAGAATTGCTCCATTACGTACAACTCGTTGCTAGCGCCCGAGGGCCCAAACGTGGCCTCGAGCGCAGCCCACATGTCTTTGCCGCTGTCAAACAACATATACGAATCCACAGTGGAATTGTCAAGAACACTCAGCAGGGCGGCTTTGAAGAGGGTATCCATGTTATGAAAAGCTTCCTGCTGTGTAGGATTAAGATCGCCCTCGGGCTTACCCTTAGTGGCATCATAGCAGCACATGATCTGAAACCAATATACTGCTCTTGTGCGCCACCTTTTATATTGCACCCCCTTAAAAGTAGGCGGCTTCAAAAGCGCAGCAAAACAACTCGGAGTAAATTGCCTGTGATCAGGTTTTTGGATTGGATTGTTGAATCTATGAGCAATTTAGTATGAGATTTAATCTGAATCAGCAGTAAATAGATCATGACGACAATTGCAAACATCAAAGTAATGATGCGGACTAAACCAGGAGGACATGATCACATATTGTACAACGGGAGCAGAACCGATGTGGTTGATGAAGAGGTTACCGAGGTTGGGGAAGAAGGCTGTCGTTGAGGAAGTCGTCGCTGGCAGCAGTCACAGGAGTGTGCTCCCCAAAAACCTGATCGCCCCTCTCCCGTACAGGATCACGAAAGGCGGGGTTCGGAGGACTGCTGTCCCTTCTCGCGGTGCACGCCGGAAGGAGGGCTGGAGAAGAATTGTGTGGCGGTGCTAAGATCTGGAATGGTGCGAAACCATATGATACAGCGGCGGCTAGGGTAGAGCATGTCAGGTCGGAGTATAATAGTAGGCCTTTGGCCCCCAAACCCCACGTCCAAGTCAATAATAGCTCAAAAAAGTCAATAATAGCCCCACCAAGGTTTGTCTAAAAAAATGGAGTAATTAAGGCATCCGTTAGTCACTTTAATATAAATACAATATCATTAATAATGGCCCCACCTTTTGTCTCACGAAGTAGAGTATGTTGGAGTACAATCGGCTACACGTTTACAATCCGCTTCTCTTCTCTCTCCTCTTCTCTCTCCTTCAACTAAGACAAATACTATATTTAAATCCTTATAGCCTGCTTATGTCATCTAATTATAGTAGTACTTGCTCTAAAAGTTACTATCCACTGTGTAGTCTGAAATGCCGGGCGTGCAGCGGGCGGTGCCCTCGGTCGGCGCGCCGCTTCAACAGCGGAAGCAGTGAGAGGTCACGTCGCCCTGACTTGCCATCAATGTGGAGCGGCGGGCTCAGCTGGCGCCGGGCGGGAAGCACGCGCGGGAGGGGGGAGGGTTTTTTGTTGGGCCAAGAAGGTGAGAAGCCAACTTGGGATCGGTCCGGACGGGGAAATATCATGTGCTCCCATACTCTGCATATGACACTAGTGTATGTTACTACTCCCTCCTTTTCGGTTTATAGAGATGTTTAGAGTAACATAGTAATATGTTACAGTACAAGTTACTCCCCACTATGACCAGCCTTGGCCTCTCCCAGTGCTCCACCATGTATAGCTACTAAGCCTGCCACGTAGGCATAAAATATGATGTGGCACCAATAAACTAAGCACTTATGCATTGAACACTTGAGTTACTAAGCCATTTAATGCACTTAGCACCTCATCTAAAGAGCATTAATAGTATAGCCAGCTGCTGGCTATAAGCCTCAGCCCATCTTATAGTCAACATGTACTACAAAGTGCCTAGGAGCACGTGCTAGAGCTGGCTCTTCACGAAGAGCCCGCTTACCTTCTCTCTCCTCTTCTCTTTCCTCCAACTAAGCAGAAATATACTACTGTTTATTCCTTATAGCCCGCTGACTCAGCTCTATTGTACTTGCTCTAAGCACATCTAAGCACTTGCTAGCACCCCCTTGACCGTGGACCTTGACGGTGTACGCCACCTTGTGTCTCATAATTTTCCTCGTCATCATCTGAGTCCTAGAAGATCTCACCCACATCATCATTAGCATGCAGCCACCTTGATAGACAATGTGCATAGAAGGAGTAGAGGCGACTGGGGACGCACCACCACCACGTCGTGGGCACTCCGTATGTGCTCGTGTGCGTGCAGCGTGTGTGTTTTTCCATCGGTGCTAGCTCTAAGGCCGAGGCTGCGGTCATCTTCGTCTCCTACTAGTAGTTGAGCAACGACGACAAAGAGGTGCTGCAAGAGATGCGTATGCGCCGTTGCGTGCGAGCTTCGCCGTAGCACGACGAACCGGACGTCGCCGCGGATGGCGCACGCCTCCATGCAGCCGAGTGTGTGCGCATGCATGTGTTATTCACGTGCATTCTGCGGCCGAGCGTGTGTGCATGCATGTCTTGTGTACGTGCGTTGTGTGCTCCATGCTGTGCGCGTATGTGCATGAGTTGGATCGGATGGAGTTAGTGCGTTCGCTTGTGTACATATTTTAGAGTGTAGATTCACTCATTTTGTTTCGTATGTAGTCCCTTATTGAAATATCTAAAAAGACTTATATTTGGGAACGGAGGGAGTATAAAACATCTTCAACTTAGCATCCTGATGTACCGTTTCTAGTGGTTAGCGAAAAGTTCATGTTCTTTTAGTTGTTTATAGGTGGGCAGGCGGCAAAAACAGGGGGAAACGCGCAAGGTTCCTTGCAGACGCTCCACCGCGAGGATCCTTGCTCCTCCTCGGTCGTCGGGAATCTATGCTCTTCAACTCTTTTCTTTTACGTGAGCTTTGTTCATCCTTTTCCCAACACGTGAGACATCTAGCATCAAGGTGCACGTGTCATGCAAGAAAATGGAGATAATCAGATAAGCAGTGCGTAAGTGAGTCATGCGGGGGGGGGGGGGGGGGGGAAGCGGGGGGAAACCCTTTTCCGTAAGTGAGTCGTGCACTTCGATGGCACCTACGCAATATTTTTTCTCCTCGATGGCACGTGAATAGTGCACGTACTCAATGACGGAGCACGGGATGGTAGCAATGACATGGTCAGCCCTTTTCTGGAGAGAGTACGTACTACTAGTAAATAACTTTGATGTGTCCCATCAACTCGCAGAACAACGAGAAGCTTGACTACGCCTTCTCCCTCGCCAACGCGTGCGCGGTGGCTCGCAGCACGAGGAGAAACTTTTGCTTACAAGCGGTGGACGTGCAACAGTTCATTTGGTGTCAGATTGCTAGAAGCACTACTGTAGAACCATCGACTTCCGGAAGAGGCGAAGAGCCAAGCGCAAGGTCACCTACTAACCTTAGGCTAGGCGTAGTGGAAGTAACATAAGTAGAGGTACCTCCTTTTTTATTCTAGAAACAACCACACGCGAATATCAAGGTGCTGGTTACGTAGAACAAATTTCCTGCAGTCCATGCTCAGCACTCCTCTATCTCTCTTCTTAGCCAGCCAGCTGACGCGCGGAGCCCATCGTGAAAACGCAAGAGGACCCACTGAACCTGCACATCTTTCAGCTCGACGTGCTGGAGATGAAAAACAAATCCAAGAAAGATCTTCGGTGGCCGCTTTTGGAGTTACTCAAGAGTAGTAAGATTCTATTTACCGTTTAACCCAAGATGCACATCTCGTGGCTTCAACTTATCAACTACCACTCTATTTTCTTTCATGACACGACCTGGATGCTGGATGTCCCACGTGTCGGCAAAAGGAGGAAGAACCCGACCAAATCTTCGGTTGTGCTCTCGGATTAGACTAGTTGTGCTAACTTAAAAAATTTATTGTGTACTCCCTCCGTTCCAAAATACTTGACTTCCATTTGTCCAAAAATGGATGTGCCTATATACTAAAACATGTCTAGATACATATATATTTTGACAAATACTACCTCCGTCCGGGTTTATTGGTCCCCATTATATTTTGTGCCAAATTTTGACCATAGATTAAACTAACAAAATGTTTACGCATGTCACCAAACATTATATTTTTGAAAACTATGTTCAAATACGAATCCAATGAGATAATTTTTCTTGACATGCATTAACATTTTGTTAGTTAAATCTTTAGTCAAAATTTGACACAAACTACAAAGGGGACCTATAAACCAGGACGGAGGTAGTAGAACGGAGCGAGTAGAATGGATGCAAGTTTTTGTATTGGGAAGAAGAGTACATCCATATATTGATAGAGCGTTGGAGTTGGCCTTACAAGTGGGACCGCAGTTGAGGAAACCAACTATCGGAAAACCCCCACCTCGCCCGCCGTGCGATGGTTGAGTTAGAGAAACGATGAGGTTGAAGAGATTGCTCTAGCACGGACTCCAAGAAATATGGTGTCAGATGGAAGTCATGCTGGTGGCGTGTACTGTATTCTTGGACGTGAATGCTTGTTCGGGCCCATGCCACCCTACTACTCCTACTACTTACTATATAGTACTACTAGTATCGAGGATTCGAGGTGCTGGTTACGTAGTACAATATGGCTACAGTAAAAACACCCGCACGACGCGCGAAGCATGTGAAGCTAGTACAAATAGTGTAATACTATTGTTGATGATTGGCCTCATCCGATAACCTATTGCAATGCACGTACAATTATGTATTCAGAAAATATATTTTTTGCCTTGTCGCACCACTCACTCACAGAAGCAACTCGAAAGCAATTCATAAATTTAGTAAGTTTATCACAGGCATATCATTTTATTACATACAATAGGTCATCAACCCACATCGACAACGAGGATACATTATAAATACTAAATTTTTCACCACACAACAAATAACAAGCAATGAAATGAACTTCAACTCAACCATTCCTCAGCGTTGGAAACGCTTGATTTGAACCACAAGTGATTCTCTGGGACGGGACATCTATTGTCGATCTCGAGACCAACGCAGGACTGATCATCCAGGCTGAAGCGGCCTACTATATCAGTACCAGGGTAGGGAACCACGCTAATGTCCGAGGTATAGACACAGTTGCTTATCATAAATGGTGCTAGTAATGTTGTGTCAACAGCAGTTGAATCGCCTTTCACCATCATCGGATAGTTTTGTCCAAGGAAGAGCGAGTTTTCTCCAAGACTATCAATTCTGTACCAGGGAGAAGGTGTTGGTGCTAGCACACTAGTATCCATCCCGAATACCATGCAACAGGTGTTGGAATAGGTCCAGAGAGTGCGACCATGGGAGACTACACCTGCTTCCTTAGCAATAACATCATCAGTGGGTTGTATACACACGAGAAGAGGTGATCCATCGGAATTAGTTGCCAGGCGCCAACGAGTATATGGGCGCTGCTCGTCCTCATGCTCGTGATCATCACCATCGTCATCTCCCCCTTGGTTATAAAAAATTTCAAGTATAGGTGGTGGAATTTTCACAGGACCTTGGAAACACAAGAAGAAGGTTAATTAGTAAAGGGAAACTTGCTAACCCGCATGCATGTGGATGAAACAATTATAATTACGGTGGAAGAGAAACATACCGAAATCATAACGATTCCATGCAAAAACAGTGCCACGAGTGGTGGCAGCAAACACAAGGCCCTCGTGTTCAATTGCATCACAGTACTCATCCGTGTACAGAAACTGATTTTTGAGCAATGTCCATCGAGTCAAACCAGCAACGACGGCAACAAGCTTGTCGAAGATAGCAACAACTTCATAGTTGTTGTAATTCCAAGAGCGGGTGGGAACTCAAGAAATTGCTATCTTCCTTAGAAGACAGTCACCATGATTGTATTTGAACGTGCGTACAATACCAGTGTGCTCAAACTTTGGGCAGTCTGCTGAGATTTTTGGAAGTGGAACCCGGTCATGAATGTACACATTCACAAGTTCCCACTCGCAGTTGGACCCAATGTAAACAACCCAATCTCCATTTGCGCCTGCCCAGGCCTTGCCCTCAAGCGATGGCATCTTAACATCATACGTTTCATTATCAAGCGGCATCAACTTGCACAGGGCGAGGCCTCCGTCGTGACGGCGCCGGTCATCAAGGTCACGGCGAAGAAGATAGGGGAGATCAAACCATTCCTTGACTCTTGGGTTCCTTGTAATGATGTTATTAGTTGAGTCAAGACTGAGCTTGAACGAACCTGCCATGCTAGCCGAGGTGATGACGTCGCACCGATCAATGAGTTCCTCCACCACGTCATCTTTCAGATCGGGGCAAGAATACCGGGGTCGTTTCCATCCTGTTCCCTCCATGGAGAAGACGATCGAACAATGGTAGAAGAAAGCATGAAGGGCTAAAGGAAAATGGAGGAGGGAGAGGAAGAGCGTGCGACAGCAGTTCCAAATCGAGAGGGAAAGGCGAAGCGTCGGTGGACAGTTGCTAGTTTGCCACGGTTCACGAAGGGGCGCCCCAGCCTACACGTCGGTTCGGAAATACTCCTACTACTCGCCGTCGTCTCACTGATATGTTGGAACGGGAGCACATGTCAACGAAACATGGTGTGCAATTTCTCGTGCAAAATGTGATCTGGCCGCGTTGGCCTGAAGTGCCGCATTAGTTTTTTTTTTGAAAGTTTGCCGCATTAGTTATCGACCTTTATTTTTTTAACATGCAATTTGAATGGATAGCTCATGTGGTCATCACACGTGAGCGGATATAGTGATGGTTTATTCGCCCGAGCAACTTTACTGTGGGAATATGGGAGTACCAGCGGATTCAAGGAACAAAGAAATGATGGTTGCTTCGTCCGAGCAACTTAATGTGGCGAAGGTGGGGCTCTATGATTTTACTGCTCACTAGTCATTACTACTGCGGTGCAACGACCGGGGTGAATCTTTCCCTGAAGTTGTGTTGTGCACTCAATATTGCTGCATGGCAGGTGGAGCCGGATGAAGGATGTCCAACATGTCGGCGAAACGAAGTTGAATTGTTTCTGGCATTGCTATCAATCCTTCAGGATTTGTTTATATGTATGCATAATTTTGATGAAATTGTACCGTGATGCTATGAAGGTTTCAACTCTCGTTCCCGCAGGAAAAAAAAGGTTTCAACTTAGGATTCATGTGTCTTGCCTCGAGATTATCTCGTTACAACATTCCATCAAATACAAATGAAACTACCATGGCTAATGCATCTCAATGGTTCGTAGATCACCACCAATATTCACATCACAACTGAAGAAAAAGTTGTGAGAAGGTGTACAAATAAAGAAAAAATATAATTGATCGATGTTGTTCATAGACATGGCTCCATTTCCTTGGCACAGTGTTCATTGCTTGGCAGCTAGTTTCACCCAGCTCTGTAGCCAAAAAAGAGGTGTACGAAGGACACCACAATCCGATCATTTTGTGCAGCTCCACTAAAATCGGGCGGACCATCCCTGTTTGCAAAGATATCCAGTCAGTGTGATTACAATAATAGTGGAACTAGATGATGAAACATAACACACATAAATAGAAGCCGATCACCTCTACGATCTCTCTTTAGGACTAACTTCTTGTCGGAGAAGATTAGGCACTGAGTTGGATGAGGAGGATAGCAAAACCAATCTCCCTTTCCGCAGTCCCACAGAAATGTAAAAACGTTGCCCGTGGGACATTTTGGCGGAACTGCACAAAACACTCTTCAGAAAAGTGATTTGTGCAGTTCACCAAAAGGTCGCAATAGCAACGAGGTGAAAATGGATAGCCCTGTTTGCAAAAGGAGGTCGAAAGGAAACAATTACTGCCCAATAACATGAGTTGAAGAAACATACGCCGACAAAAAAGAAGCATGTTCCATGTAAAAAGGGAAAGATAGCACATGGTGGTTTATCAAAAATGGTTTGAGAACGAGATTGCAAGATGGAAAGTACGCCGGCCGAGATACGATTTAAGCAAACAACTAAAGAGGATCCACATGCAGCAACGTGGGAAGATGGGTAGTGGAGCAAGGCCGGAGGAAGCTGTACCTGAGGGTCGTCGGGATGTTACTAGGAGGGCACCGGTGGCCAAGATCTGCCCATACTGCGGCAGCGAGCAAGTGGCGAAGGCCCTACCGCGCCGGAGCTTGGTCAGAGAGAACGGCGGGTACCGCAGATCGGGACGAGCTGCCTCAACACCGTCGAACAGAGAGACGATGCACATCCTCCCTTTCCGCCGGCAGACGGGATGCGGCTGGATCACTGACCAACGCTGAGAGAGAGAAGCCACGGCGGCCTTGTGTGAGATTGTGTGACGAGACTCATAAGAGACAAACCCATTTTTTCATTTCCCCACGGCAATCATTTTATATTCTAGGCGTGCTACCCGACCCTCCTTCGAGTAAACAACCGCTACACGCATCAAATTATCACGTGGGCTACCTTTTCGTACAGAAACGAACTCCACCGTGTACCCACGCGGGTGTGGCCGGGAACGAGACGTGAGTACGTGCGTCCTGCGTGCACTTCTTCTTTAGGTGCAGGTATGTACGTGGGTGGGTGTGAGAGAGATGGTTTGTGCGAAACAGAGGCAATGTATTGATGATATCTCAATCAGAAAAATGTAACATATGCAATGTGTGTGAAATGGAGTCATGGACGTGAGATATCGATAGAATTGAAAACAGGGATGAAGTGTGTGGCTGGCGATCGATAAAGAGTGACATCAAATTTGTGTTTGCCCACGTCAAAGATACCGGTGTGTTCCAGAAAGAAGGAGCCGGGGGCCTACACACACCGCTGGTGGACGACCTAAAGAGAAATAATGAATGTGCGCGATGGAGGGGACGCTAAGGGTGTGTGAGGGGGGCGGGCGTGTGCATGCACGATAGAAAGTTAGCGCTAGCTAGCTACAAATAGAAGAGGATCGTGAAGGTGTAAAAGACGAACAAAGATTATAATTCATTATAAAAAGGTGGATACGGATACTTGAAGAAGATATCATAATGTACACCATTGATTATAATTTGGGCTAATGTGTGGCTTTTGCAACTCAGGTCTAAATACTTGTCATAATGTAGGGGGCGGGGCACTATACTTTGTGTGATAAACACGGTGTACGTATGGAACATGGTTTAGATTATGAATATATAGTTAGTACATCAAATGTACTATTATTTGGAATCAACATCAAGTGTATTCAAAAAATAGAATTCGAGTTCATGTAGTACACATAGTTCATATCTATCTATATAGTAATCATGTGGTGTGTTATTAAGGTAATACGCGAATGATGGTTGAAGTTGGCAACAATCATGATTGTAGATTCTTATTGAAATAGAGAAACGAATTCAAATTTAGTTCGAATTGCAGCAGTAGTATAGACATTTGGAATGCACTAAAATGTTGGTATGAGTAGGTTACATGCATTATACAGCAAAGCAAAAAAAATTAATCGGACATAACATGGATTCATACTCCCTCTTTCCATCTATATAGGGTGTAATGAGATTTTTAAGACCGCCTTTGACTATTGACAAGATTAATAGTACATGACATGCACAATATGAAATTGAAAGAACCTTGTGCTTTGTGTAAGTTGCATGTCATATATCATTGCTCTAATATTTGGTCAAAGTTAGCATCGAAAAACGCATTAGGCCCTATATAGATGGAAGGAGGGAGTAGCTTTGAATAGCATTTGATAGTAAAACGGGGCAAGACTCTCTCTTTGTGTGGTGTGAATAGTTTTACTTTTTTCGTTTTCTTTTTGGTTGAGGGAAGTGTGAATTGATTTGGTAAGTACAAGTACAATATTACTACACGTTAGGCTTGTCCCTAAAATTCAACCCGCGTCTTGTTATATCCCGAAAATTCAGATATCGTGCTCCCAAAACGGGCGCCTTCACAACCCGCGCCTTGCTATCTCGAAATTACAACGCGCGTGAAGACTCCCTCCAGCTGCCAAATCCCGACATGTGAAATCCCCCTTCTAACCCTGAGCCGAAAGGGATGCTAGTTCAAATCGGTGGGGGGTACTTTTGTAACACACCCTACATTTTGGACAAGCGCGTCCCTAAGTCATGCTTCACCCCTCCCATCGCCCCCTTTTCGCCATTCAAAATCCAAGGCCGCCATAACCTCTCCGCTCCAGCCGCGAAACCCCACCCTCCTCCGTCCGCCACGTCACCGCTGCCCAGCCGGAGCCTCTTCCCCGACGACGTCGTCCACCGCAACAGCTCGACGTCCCTCGTCCACCTCCCCGGATGAGGATCTGTCGTCCATCTCGCCGTCCCGCCGGTTCAGCCGCCCCGTCCCCCACCTCCAAGGAGCTGCTCCGACGATCGCCTCGTCTATCGTGGCTGCTCCATCCCCCACAACGCCGCCTTAATCTGCTCCACCAGAACCGCAACATCCTCACCGACTCCTTGGATGAAGCCGGGGCCTACTCGGCGCCACCAAAGAGGTTGTACACTCATCGCATCGCACATTCTCCTTAACTCGACCTCCCGGCACCGACGGTGCTCCATCCCGCACCCCCATGGAGTGGCTACCTTGAAGCCGGCGCCGCGGGCGACATATCCACGGCGGCTCTCCCTCAGTGCGAGGCCCCTTCGGTGATGGTGTCGATACCAGCCGGATCTGATGCTGCTGCTCCGGCTCTTGCTCGCTCGCTCGCGCTGCTGCTGCTACTCCGGCTCTCGCTCGATCGCTCGCTCGCCCAGCTGTTGTTGCTGCTCTCCCCCTTGCTCGTGCTGTTGCTCTGCTCCGATTAAGCCACACTTCAGTCGACTGAATCGACTTTTGGGTCAGTCGATTTTCAGGGGTTGGGGGGCTCACCGGAGTTAAGGAAGAACCACCCGCAGCGGGGACGGGGGCTCGCCGGAGAGGTACCCCACTATCTATCTTAGGGTTCAGGGTGGGGGGCAGGGGGCCTAGAGGGCTGGCCGGGGCGGCGGTGGCGTGTTGTTTCGGGGCGGCGAGGCGGCGCTGGGCCGGCGGTTCGGCCGGTGGTGGCAGGCGGCTCAGGGGTGTGCAGGTTGAAGATGAACTGCAGGCCCTCCCTAAACTACATGTCAAGTGTCTCTCTGCTACCATTGCGTTCAGTTTCGACAATAGCATTCAGATTCCACAGTTAATTTCAGTTTCGACAGTTAAGTTCAGAGTCAACAGTTTTTACCTCATCTGTTGTAGTCAGGTGGGTTTTGGTGATGTTAATTTTACATCCATTTTTCATCATCTATTGGAGATGCTATTAGAATCCCACTTGAGATTGACGATGTCTGTCTTGTGCTGCTTCAGCCTTGACGTCTTACGGCTCACCGGAGCTGCTCCAACGACAGAACAATCCATCACAACAGAGCAGTGCCCTGGATGCCGTCTACAGATTCCTCAGATCTTCCTCCACACCTCCGACAGCCACCTCTGCCTCAACTGCTTTAGCGACCAACCCAATGATGCTGAGGTCGACACGGCTACGGCAAAGAGGTTGTACACTTGTTGCGTCACTTATTACTATACATTCATGTCGATCCATTAGGGCTATTTTGGTTCAACGGAAAAACATAGCAATAGGGAATTTTCCAATGGCACTCTACTATTCGATTATTCATGCATTTTGTTGAAAGGAATGAAGCAAAACATCCACCTGGACCTACTTTTCAAAATCCTATGCATGAAAACAAGACCAAGTGCATTAGTGCCAGAATAACATTCTAACTGTACACGCTTTCATATGGTTTCTCTTTATTTTGGCCATGTTTCTTTGCATTCCTCTGCTCTTCCAATTCCTGTAAACCAAACACCCAAGTTGATAGAAATCCTGTGTTTACAAATGCTCTGTTTACCATGTGCATTTTCCTGTCCTATTCTGGTGATTTTCCTATCCCTGTGTTTTAAGAATCATGCAAGCCAAATGAGCCCTTACAGAATTACTTCAGTTACACGTATGTGTCGAAGGGAACTTTGTGTGGTTTGTCCTGCTCCTGCCGCGACGTCGTCCACCTCACCTGAGCTGCTCCATCGACAGAAGCATCCACCAAACCAGACATCACGACTCCTGACCGTCTTTCACCGCCTCAGATCTCCTTCCCTGCTGCCGGCATGCACCCCAACGGCATCACCATCATCGACTCAGCAGATGAACCTAAGGAGTACACGGATCCACAAGAGAGGTCGTATTCTTTTGTTTCTGCTTATGTTATGCATTGCTTAAACTTACCTGCTACTTTATCGTCCTGTTCAGCTCTTGGACTCCCAACTCAGGTCCAAATTCATGTTCAAACTTGAGTTCTAAATTAGTTGTGGGGCACATATCAAGGCATCAATGAATAGTATGTCTGTCTAATATCTGGTTCACCTAGGGTATGCCTATGTTGTTCATATTTGGTGGGAAACAAATAGTAAAGCAATCATCATTTGTCTTTTTATTAATTTAAAGCAATCATTAGCCTGCTATCATTATTTTTGGATCCATCCACTGGTTGTTACCATCACTCTAAATTTCTGCATGCTCTCCTTACATAATCTCACCATATTTTTCCGTATGCATGTAGATATTGTACACAGTCATGCTGAACATGTAGAGAAAAAGAGAAGAGTTTTGTGCGGCAATACAATGTCATGCAGACATCGCTCCATGGTGGGTTCAATGGCAAACCCTCCCCACCCCTCTCCAGATTGTAATCCAGAGGAAGATATCTGTTCTGAGGCGGATTCAGACGTTGCTGACCACTCCTATTTACCCCCCAAGGTGTTTGCTCTACCTTGGCATGATGATGTTAGTCATATCATGCATATGTTGCCTTGCAGTGCCTACTTTTGACATCATATATGTCATCTGCTTAGTTTAGACATGTTCTGTAATGCCACCTGTTTAGTTTCTATATCATATATGGGAATTATGCAGTCTCATGTCTTTTAGCCAGCCATAATATATGTGAAATGTGCAATGCCATCCTGTTTAACCAGGCATCATATATTTGAATGATATCTTGCCCATCCTTTTCTTCATTACATTTCCATTTGTTGACAATGTTTGTACATTAAACTACTCTTCCTGGAATCAGCCATTTGGGTGGGAGATGGAAAAATCTAGAGTGAAAACAAGGCCTTCAGAGCAGACAGTGCTACCTATCGAAGCAGATCTCTTGTTGGGCCCCGATAGCTCCTCAGAGATGGATTCAGAGATAGATGACCAGTCCTATTCCCCTACTGAGGTGTATGCTCTAACTTGGCACGGTTATACTGCTCATATCATGCATACGGTGTCTTGCATTGCATAGTTTAGACATCATATACACAATATTCAACACCATGTTCTTAGTTCAAACATCATATCGAATGCCCTCTGTTTAGCATATAAATCACACATGTGAATTAAATGATGCGATCCTGATTACTTAGATAACATGTAGGTGAATTATGTCATGCAATCTTGTTTTGTTATTCATCATATCTTTGAATTATGTTATGCTATGCTATCCAGTTTAGATAGACATCATATATGTGAAATTATGTCCTATCCATTTTAGTTAAACAATATACATGTCAACTATTTCATGCCCTCTTTTTTCCACACTATCTATTGCATCTATCTCTCATACAATGTCTGTACATTCAGCTATGTTTCCTGTTTATCAGCCATTTGAATTGGAGCGGGTGATGCCAGTATCTAGCAGAATAAAAACATAGTCTTCAAATAAAATAGTGCTACCTATTGGCGGAGATATCACCTCGGTTGTACATGCACAAGAACCAGCCCTACCACACATAACCCAAACTCTCGCAGATTGTACCCCTACCGCGATGGACAGAGAACCAGCTTCACCCAATCTAACCCCAACCCCAGCCGATAGTAACCCAGTTCCTGTTGACACAGCACCATCTCCACCACAGAGCTCCCAAACAAGAGCAGTTAGTAAGGCAGCTCCAGTGCCCAAAGGGCCAGTACTATCATGGCGAACCCCAGCTCCACCAGTTAGTATGCCTATTTCCGTGGAGGAAGCACAACCAGCCAGTCGTAGTTTAGCATCTATCGCATTTGATGTTGTTAAATCATATGTGTGTATCTTCCCATCTTGGAAATATTATACTGAAGATGAAGGAAAATGCCAGTTGCAGGTGGTTGTCCAGGAGTTATGTGTAAGTAATGTTATTCATGGCAATTACTTTGCTTCGTCCCATACATCCTACCTCCATGATGGTTATAATACAACAAATTTTCCCATTTTTCTCTATAGAGAAGGACCGATTTGGAAACTCAGGATGAGGTAACCTGTGCTAATACCTCTGCTATCTTCAAGAATGCTTGGTGGCAGTATTGGAATTACCCGAAGAAAACGTACTTCACCGGCAAAGAAACTCATCAAATTCCCTTACTTTCTCCTGAGACACATTTACTGGACGATGACTGGGAACGCCTTGTTCTGTACTGGTCTTGAACCAAGAATGTGGTAAGGTCTATGCTCTCATTTTCTATTTTTAAGTATTATATTCTTGCGTCTTACTGTACTCTGTTCATGTAGAACAAGTGCCTAAACCTGAAGAACAACTATTCTAATTTAAGATTCCATTGCTATCATAGTTCAAAACAGTGCTAGGCGTTAATTGTGAGTTTTGCCACCGCCTTGCACTTTACTGACCAAAGCGCATGCTTATGCGCAGTTATGCACAGATTAAGTGTAGTTATGTGCAATGCGTTTTGCCAATGCCTAGAACCTAGGCGCGCTTAAGCGCTCGCTTAGGCGCGCCTTTTTTAACTATGATTGCTTTGCTCTTGTATCATTGTATTTACTCATACAAACTTATTTTTAAATTGAAGGATCCAATCGAAACTCCAATGGCACGGCAGGTATGTTCACGCATGTTTCTTTAACAGGTTTGCTCTTATCAATAGCTCTTTTGATTTCAATTTCAATTGTGTATACAGTTGACTTTCATATCATGCACATTACTAGCATCACAATAGAGCCAATAGTGTTGTTGTACATGTAGACCCGCGGTACCC
Organism: Triticum timopheevii; assembly: GCA_963921465.1. Lineage (NCBI taxonomy): Eukaryota > Viridiplantae > Streptophyta > Magnoliopsida > Poales > Poaceae > Triticum > Triticum timopheevii. The sequence continues at coordinate 420,903,165 of OY997262.1, forward strand.
ATCTGAAATCTTGTTGTGTCGTGTAGTTTCCCACGCTTTGTATTCTTTCACTGCTGCTTTGTCTTGAACTGATATGATTTGAACCGTGTCTCTATTTTGATTTGGCAAGACAATGCAGTGACCATAGGACATAGATATATGTTTGTTTGATGCTTTTTATTATGTACTAGTACTTGGCAATAGAAGACTTGGTAGTTTAATCCTGTCCACCTTACTAATGAACTGGTTCACCGAAATGAGTTTCATATACTAGTACATGTTAAACTTGTTATGTGTCTGCTTGTTTCTTCTTTTAGAATGCTGACAGAATATTGGGGAAGAGTGCCTTATTAAGCAATGGTAAAGGAAGTAATGCAGATAAGGTTCAGGATAGTGACACATCCTTGTTGGTCTCCAACAAAGCTGATAAAACAGCTAAGGAAGACTATCTTGAAGACAGCGAGACAACCCCAAAGTCCTGTCTTGGTTTAGTGTTCGAGTTACTGGCCACTACCGCTTGCACAAGCTATTCAAACTCACTGTCTAAATCAGTTCGGTTTCTTGAGTCTCAACTACAAGCTGAAAGACATTGATCAGCTGTGCTGCGACAAGAAGCGGAAGGACTGCGGAAGTCCCTGGAGCATTCAGATGCATACTTTCTGGTGCAACAGCAAGCGTTGGAGGATTTTAGCGCCAAACAAGACAAAGCTAATCAGCTTGCTAAGCTTATTGCCAGCATGGTGGATACCCAAGATAACGTTTCTTGAGCTCTTCTGAAGTTGTTTCAGTTATGCTCTTGTTTTGCTGCCGCATTTATTTGCACTGGTGGCCAATTTTGACGGCCAAGTGTATGTAATATGCTGCTTTGTTCCCTATATTTGCACTGGTGGCGAACTTTGATGCCCACTGGATGTAATATGTGTAATAGCGGTAATAGGCTAGCCTTAATTGCTTGCTTATTTATTTCCTTATTGTCTTGTTTAGTTGTTTGCTTGTAGTCACTGCAGTTCTTTTTCTGTGTTTTTCTAGTGGCCATAATAGCCTATTTTTGGTAACTAGGCCAAAATAATCATGGCAACATACGGGCTATTGTAACCATGGGCCTCCTACAGGCCGTATGATCCATGGGCCTTCGTTCGGCCGTAGGAGCATTGGCCTTCTATACGGGCCGTAGGATCCATTGGCCTTCTATACGGGCCTTAGGGATCAATGGGCCTTCTACGGGCCATAGGGTCCATGGGCCTTCTACGGGCCGTACTATCCATGGGCCTCATACAGGCCGTAGGATCCATGGGCCTTCTACGGGGCATATCATCATTTCGCCAATCATGGTTCATACTATTCGTGGACCATAACGGGCCGTTAATAGGCCGTATTTGATAACTCTATGAAAACAGCCCAACAGGTTTTTTTGACATGAAAACGGCCCAACGTATTAACGGTCCGCAAACGGGCCGACTGTAACGACGGGTTGAATTTGGCCCACAAGCAGAAAATGACAGTAAAGAGCCGTATGTAACCGAATGCTGCAAATGAGCCCAAGAATCAATAGGCCCTAAGAACGCCGAAAGATAACTTGGGCTGGAAACGGACCAATGGAATAACGGGCCGTTAATGGGTATAAAGTGATACATTGTTCATTACGGGCCAGTTTCACCACGGGCCGTTAATGGACCAAGAGTTACAAAGGTCCTCATATGGGCCGAAAGAAGTCATGGGCCACACACGGGCCGGAAGTTAAAACGGGCTGAATCATATTGGACGGCCCAAATGATGCTACTGGGCCTAATTCGGATAGGGCGTAACGGGGCCTGGGTTAGCGGGCTGTAAATGGGCTATATGCGAACAGGCCGTTAACAGGCTTTCCGTGGGCCGGCCCGCCACCTTTTGACCAAGTCAAACGGGCCGGCCTTTTCACAGGAATGGGCCTTTGTTGGGCCGTGCCACATGTCGCCGTATCATAGGTGCCTTCGGTCCAATGAGCGGATGACATCTGTCCCAACGGTGAGCCGACGCGTGTTTCCTCCAGCCAATGATGATTTTACACGTGGAAAATCCCCATTGGTCGGGGCTGTTAACGGGTTATCGGATCCAAAACCCGACCCGATAGCTTAACGGCGTTCCGTTACAGTGGATGCCATGTGTCGGTCACCCTTGACGAAAGCAGTTCTGTGACACGCAATTTATCGTCATGGAAGTGGACACTTCCGTGATGATAATTTTGGTAATGTCATGGAACACTTCTACGACAGCACAGGTATGACTATCTTGATTCTGTCATAAATTTGTCATGGATGTACATGCATGACAAAAAACACGACCTACTGTGACAAACACGTATCATCATGGAAGTGTATTTTTTTGTAGTGTAAGCTTGGGGATTCCCCGGAAGGCATCCCCTCTTTTTTCAACAAGTATCGGTATGTTTTCGTATTCGTTTCGTTCATGCGATATGTGCAAGTCTTGGAGCGTCTTTTGCATTTAGTTTTCACTTTCTTTTATGCACCATGCTGGTATGAGATAGTCCTTGGTTGATTTATAGAATGCTCATTGCACCTCACTTAAATCGTTTGAGTATGGCTTTATAGAATGCTTCATATGCTTCACTTATATCTTTTGAAGTTTGGATTGCCTGTTTCTCTTCACATAGAAAACCGCCATTTGTAGAATGCTCTTTTGCTTCACTTATATTTGTTAGAGCATGGGCATATCTTTTGTGGAAATAATTAAACTCTCTTGCTTCACTTATATCTATTTAGAGAGATGACAGGAATTGGTCATTCACATGGTTAGTCATAAAATCCTACATAAAACTTGTGGATCACTGAATATGATACGTTTGATTCCTTGCAATAGTTTTGCGATATAGAGATGATAATATGTGGGAGGTACTAGTAGATGGTTGTGTTTAGTAAGGATATTGGTGTTAAGGTTTGTTATTCCCGAAGCATGCACGTACGGTCTACTAATTATGTAACCAAATTGGCGCGCATTGTATTTTGATTGTTTATCTTTGCGTGAAGGTCGGGGGCGCGCGATGGTTAACTCCTACCAACCTCCCCCCTAGGAGCATGCGTGTAGTACTTTGTTTCAATGGCTAATAAATTTTTGCAATAAGTATGTGAGTTCTTTATGACTAATGTTGAGTCCATGGATTATACGCACTCTCACCCTTCCATCATTGCTAGCCTCTTCGGTACCGTGCATTGCCCTTTCTCACCTCGAGAGTTTGTGCAAACTTCGTCGGTGCATCCAAACCCCGTGATATGATACGCTCTATCACACATAAGCCTCCTTATATCTTCCTCAAAACAGCCACCATACCCACCTATCATGGCATTTCCATAGCCATTCCGAGATATATTGCCATGCAACTTCCATCATCATCATATACTTGACTTGAGCATTCATTTCATATTGCTTTGCATGATCGTAAGATAGCTAGCATGATGTTTTCATGGCTTGTCCATTTTTTCATGTCATTGCTACGCTAGATCATTACACATCCCAGTACACCGCCGGAAGCATTCATATAGAGTCATATCTTTGTTCTAGATATCGAGTTGTAATATTGAGTTGTAAGTAAGTAAAGTGTGATGATCATCATTATAGAGCATTGCCCCATAAAAAATAAAAAATAAAAGAGGCCAAAGAAGCCTAAATAAAAAAAGGTGGGGCCAAAGAAGCCCGCCCAAAAAAAGAGAAAAAAGGGGGGGCAGTGTTACTATCCTTTTTCCACACTTGTGCTTCAGAATAGCACCATGTTCTTCATATAGAGAGTCTCCTATTTTGTCACTTTCATATACTAGTGGGAATTTTTCATTAAAGAACTTGGCTTGTATATTCCAACGATGGGCTTCCTCAAATGCACTAGGTCTTCATGAGCAAGCAAGTTGGATGCACACCCACTTAGTTTTCAGTTTGAGCTTTCATACACTTATAGCTCTTAGTGCATCCGTTGCATGGCAATCCCTACTCCTCGCATTGACATCAATTGATGGGCATCTCCATAGCCCGTTGATTAGCCACGTCGATGTGAGACTTTGTCCTTTTTTGTCTTCTCCACATAACCCCCACCATCATATTCTATTCCACCTATAGTGCTATATCCATGGCTCACGCTCTTGTATTGCGTGAGAGTTGAAAAAGTTTGAGAATACTAAAGTATGAAACAATTGCTTGGCTGACACCGGGATAGGCATGAGGGGTACCTTGTGTTAAGAAAAGGGAGCGTACAAGACTATATGATTTTGTAGGGATAACGTTCTGGAAGCATTGATATTTTGAAAGACATGATTGTTTGTTGGGATGCCCTAAGTATTATTGTTTTTATGTCAAATGATAGACTATTGCCTTGAATCACTCGTGTCTTAATATTCATGCCATGATTAGATATATGATCAAGATTATGCTAGGTAGCATTCCACATCAAAAATTATCTTTTTTATAATTTACCTACTCGAGGACGAGCAGGAATTAAGCTTGGGGATGCTGATACGTCTCCGTCATATCTATAATTTTTGATTTTTCCATGCCAATATTATTCAACTTTCATATACTTTTGGCAACTTTTTATATTATTTTTGGGACTAACATATTGATCCAGTGCCGAGTGCCAGTTCCTATCTGTTGCATGTTTTATGTTTTGCAGAAACCCCATATCAAACGGAGTCCAAACGGGATAAAAACAGACAGAGAATATTTTTGGAATATTTGAGAAATATGGGAGGAAGAATCAACACAAAACGGTGCCCGAGGTGGCCACGAGGCAGGGGGGCGCCCCTGACCCTCGTGGGCCCCTCGTAAGGCAGTTGCTGCTATTCTTTTGCCGCAAGAAAGCTAATTTTCGGGAAAAAAACATGGCGAAGGTTTCAATCCAATCGGAGTTACGGAGATCCTGATATAAAAGAAACGATGCCAGGGCAGAATCTAAAAACGCAGAAACAGAGAGAGATAGAGAGACAGATCCAATCTCGGAGGGGCTCTCGCCCCTCCCACGCCATGGGGACCAAGGACCAGAGGGGAAACCCTTCTCCCATCTAGGGAGAAGGTCAAGGAAGAAGAAGAAGAAGAAGGGGGGCTCTCTCCCCCTTGCTTCCGGTGGCGTCGGAACACCGCCGGGGGCCATCATCATCACCGCGATCTTCACCAACAACTTCACCGCCTTCATCACCAACTCTTCTCCCCTCTATGCAGCGGTGTAACCTCACTTTTACCCGCTGTAATCTCTACTTAAACATGGTGCTCAATGCTATATATTATTTCCCAATGATGTATGGCTATCCTATGATGTTTGAGTAGATCCGTTTTGTCCTATGGATTAATTGATGATCGTGATTGATTTGATTTGCATGTTTTATTATTGGTGATGTCCTATGGTGCTCTCCGTGTCGCGCAAGCATGAGGAATCCCCGTTGTAGGGTTTGCAATATGTTCATGATTTGCTTATGGTGGGTGGCGTGAGTGACAGAAGCACAGACTCGAGTAAGTAGGTTGTTTGCGTATGGGATAAAGGGGACTTGATGCTTTAATGCTATGGTTGTGTTTTACCTTAATGATCTTTAGTAGTTGCGGAGGCTTGCTAGAGTTCCAATCATAAGTGCATACGATCCAAGAAGATAAAGTATGTTAGCTTATGCCTCTCCCTCAAATAAAATTGCAATAGTGATTACCGGTTTAGTTATTGATTGCCTAGGGACAAATAACTTTCTCGTGACAAAAAGCTCTCTACTAAAACTAATTTAGTTGTGTCTTCATCTAAACAGCCCCTACTTTTTATTTACGTGCTCTTTATTATCTTGCAAACCTATCCAACAACACCTACAAAGTACTTCTAGTTTCATACTTGTTTTAGGTAAAGCGAACACTAAGCGTGCGTAGAGTCATATCAGTGGCAGATAGGACTTGAGAGAATATTTGTTCTACCTTTAGCTCCTCGTTGGGTTCGACACTCTTACTTATCGAAAGAGGCTACAATTATCCCCTACACTTGTGGGTTATCAGGCCGCAGCTTCATCCGAGGAAACGGTGATGATGATGCTCTTCCGGTGGTGCAGGTGAAGACGGTGGTGTGGTAATGGAGGTGGCACGAAAGACGAGGGGAACATCGGGGCAGCTCCTTCGAGGTGGAGGACGGGGTGGCTAAACCAGCGGGACGACAAGATCAACGACGGATCCTCATCCGGTACGGTGGATGAGGGATGTCGAGGTGTTGTTGTGGACGAAGTCGTCAGGGAAGAGGCTCCGACTGGGTGGCGGACGGAGGAGGCTGTGGGGCTTCGTCGCGCGTTTTTGCGGCCTCGGTGTATGAATGGGTGGGAGGATGGGATGGGAGTGGGGAACCATGGCTAGGGACGCGCTTGTCCAAAATGTGGGGTAAGTTACGAAAGTACCCCCCACCGATTTGAGGTGGTTCTTTCGGTTCAGGGGTACCACGGGCATTTCGCATGTCGGGATTTCATAGGAGGTGGGAGTTTTCGCGCGCGTTGTAATTTCATAATAGCAAGGCGCGGGTTGAGATGGAGGGAGTTGTCGGAGCACAACGAGACAAAGATATATCTTAAATATTTCGGGCTAACAAGGCGCGGGTTGAAATTTTTGGACAAGCCTAACGTGTATTGTACCAAATCAATTCGCACTACAAATGTCATTCAAAACTTTGAATTCATATTATGTTCAATTAAAACATTTCGCTACGTGTATAATGCATGCAACCTACTACTCAAATGAACGTTTTAGTGCATTCCAAACGTATATACTACCGCTTCAATATGAACTAAATTTGAATTCATTTCTCTATTTGAATAAGATATACAATAATGATTGTTGTGAAGTCAAAGCATTTGAATTCGTTTCTCTGTTTTAATAAGATCTACAATCATCATTATTGTCAAGTTAAACCATCGTTTGTGTATTATCTTCACAGCACACCACATGATTAGTCTCGAGTTACATATGAACTATGTGTACTATATGAACTCGAACTCGATTTTTTGAATCCACTTTATGTTGATTTCAAATCCCATTACATTTATAGCTCTAGCTAGATCTTCATAATCTAAACCATGTCTCATATGTATAATGTGTTTATCACATTATGTATGGTGCCCCGCCCCCTACGCCTACAAGTATTTAGATGTGAGTTGCAAACACCACACATTACCACAAATTCAAATAATATGTGAGAATTTTCGATATATAGTATTGTTTAGATTGTTTGATATTTAGTTGTAAGCTGCAAACGCCACACATTATCACAAATTCAAATAAAATGTGAGATTGTTTGATGTATAGTATGGTTTAGATTGTTCGACATTTAGCTATGAGTTGCAAACGCCATGCATTATCACATTATGGTATAACATGTGCACAACACGCGTATCACCGCTATATTCATGCATGCATATGTTTAAAACACTATGATCTCCTATTCAAATATATGAATCCACTTTCATATCAAATTATGATCTTTGTTAGTCTCTTACATCCACACAATCCTCTAACCTTTGTATCTATCCACCGAGCACATTCATTTTTTTTCTTTAGGTAGTTCTCCCAGAGTCTCCACAACTCCTTTCCGACACATACCGATCGATAAACCTCTCCAGCGATGCCGGCCTACAACATACACATGCACCTTCAATCTCCTCCTTTATGTGTCCTTGCCTCGTGTCTCTCATACGGTCCCACACACGGGTAAACTCTCACCCCTCTTTTCATCGATCTCACAACCGCACACTCCTCCCCCTATCTAGCTAGTAGTTGGGCCTCTCACACCACCTCCTAGCTCCATTCTCTTTGTCTACCCGTCTCGCTGGGCCTTATTTTCCTGTAACAAATGGACGTAAACCGACTGATCTCCCGCTATACATATAGCTAGCTAGGTCCTTATAACTCGTTTTTACCCATGCATCGATCAATCTACCTCATTAGTTATGTCTCTCCCTTCCTCCGACAAACAACAATTGATCTATCGATCTAGTTAGGTTTGCTTACCAAACACATGGTTCCCCTTCATCATCCACAGATGCGTCTCGACAGATCTATCATGCACAGGCACACACAGAAACACATCCCCACTCTTATTGATAACATTGCAGTTCCACCTTCAGTTTGTCTAGTAGGCCTCTCCCACCATCTTCGAGAAGCAACTCCATCACCCATCCAGCACTCTACCCCTCTTCCTCCCTCTCTCTCTATCCTCTCTCTCTCTCTCTCTGTCCCATCATATTTCCCATCCTTCAGTTATGTATGGATGTCGACCGATCTCCCTCAAGACATAGTTGGGTCTCTCCTTCTCAACACATATGTGAGTCTTTCTACCTCTATAGTTAGGCCTCTGCCTACCCCTCCCCCCACCCCCTCCCCCCCCCCCCCCCCCCCACACACACACCGATACATCAAGAGCTCTAGTCATGTCTCCCTGCCACACACAAACTTGACTTGTGCCCTCTGACGTTCCGGTAGGTCAGTCCCCCTATATCTTTGACTTGCACACACACACAATTTCGATGGCTCTCTTCATCGATCTCGCACCCACCCACTTGATCATCTCTTCAACTCTATCGATATCTATGACCCCTCCCTCTCTTCTCGTGAATCGCCCGACCCTCTATATATGATATGGATAGGCCTCCATTTCACACACATTGCATGCAAAATTTTGTTTGAGATGTCATCGACACATATTCCCACAAATATATTCACGAAATCAACCCCCCCACCCCCCACCCCCACCCCACCCCAAAACAAAAAACACTCACGAACGCGGTTTGTATCTCTCACACACACCCACGTAGGTGGGGGACGTGCATGAAGAGAAGAGGTGCATGCACGGCGCACATACTCCCGTCTCTTTCCCAACCACACCCGCGCGGGTATAGGTGGAGCTCATTTCTATACGAAAAGGCAGCCCACGTGGTAATTTGGCATGTGTACTGGTTCTCCACTTGGTGGAGGGAGGATCGTCTACCACGGGTGAACAAACAAATTGCGACTTGACGCATTATGTTAAAAAAAGAGGCAAACCATGTGGGGCCTACCTTAGACGCAAGGCTCTATATAGTGGAGTACTTTTGATGTGTCTCGTCAACTCGCAGAACGAGGAGAAGCTTGCTTAGTACGCCGTCTCCCCCACCCACGGGCGCGGTGGCTCACAGGATGAGGTGAAGCTTGCTTAGTACTGTACGCCTTACGCCCGCTCCCTCGCCCACGCGCGCGGTGGCTCGCAGGACGAGGAGAAAAGTTTACTACTCCCTCCGTTTACTCCTCGTCCCTACTACCTTGGTTATAGATATTTTATCATATTGTTTGGAATATATATGTCCTTTAGTAGATTTCAATATGAACTAATAGTACATACTCCAAACACTGATGTATATAGACGTATTTTCGAGTGTAGATTCACTCATTTTTCTCCGTATGTAGCACTCTCCCTCGCCCCTCGCCCCTCGACCCTCGCCCACGTGGTGGATGTGCAGCAACTCATTCGGTTTCATATAGCCAGAATGATATATACTGCACTACCATTATTGCTCGCCGAAGAGGCGAAGAGCCAATCGCAAGGTTAATATTTTGGAGATGCCAAGCGCAAGGTTATAGGAGAACGAGTAGTAGGTGCCGTGTCATTTATAAATAAAGTTTTTTTCTTTAGTGGCATGTACGCAATATGATAGGTTCATATGGAGAGAAAAGGAAACTGCTCCACTATATACATAGTCAGGACGGGCCAGCCTACACGGTTGCTTGTTGGGGTTGCTCTCTTCACACTCTCTCGCACAAAACGACTGTGGCCACATCTCTAACATCCCGGCGGATCACGTCCGCCGGGGGAAGGGGTGGATGCTTAGTGTAGATGCGGTCGCCGTTGCCGATGGCGAAAACCCACTGTCGGCACGTCCCGATCAGGGGTCCCCGCCGTTCTCTCTCACAAAGCCGGTGAGGTTGCCTTCGTCCCTTGCTCACTGCCGCGACATGGGCAGTTGCCGCCTCCTGCCGCCCTCCTCAAGGTTGAGCTACGTCCCGACATCCCTCAGGTACAACTCCCTTTACAGCCGGCTTGCACCACTGCTCCAGCTGCCCACATCACTCCATGTGTATATTTCTCTACTTCTTTGCCCCGCACATACCTCTACTGGCTTCTACGTACTGTATTTGTGATGAGTTTATGTCTCATCAACTAGTCCCAATAATCTTATTCTAATCACGCTTCTTCAATTTCTTTGCCACAGGGATGCTCATTTCGATTTTGGTGAAACTGCACAAAATGATCCGATGGTCAAAAGGTTGCAAACTTCATTTCTTAGGAAGCTCGAATGTTGCCAGCAAATTGAAGCCTGGTTAGGGTTCACGGTTCAAGGGCTAGGGACTGCATGGATCATTTTTTTTCTTTAGCTGCCTCTGTTCCAAAATAAGTGTCAACTTTAGTAGTAGTACAACTTTGTACTAAAGTTCGCATAAAGTTGAGACACTTATTTTGGAACGGAGGGAGTACATATTTGCTATGATCTGTCAATCATTGAGATGAAATAGCATGCATGTTAGTCTCCTTTGTATTTGATGAAATGTTGCAACGGGCAACCTTGGACGCAAGATACATGTAACAGAAGCTGGAAGCTTCATAGCATTGTACAAATTTATCTTGCTGATAAATTACAGTACGTACTATACTAGTATTTCCTCCATTCCTAAATATAAGTCTTTGTAGAGATTCACCATGAACCACATGCGGATGTATATGGATGCATTTTAAGTGTAGATTCATTCATTTTGTTCCGTATGTAGTTCGCCGAGTGGAATCTCTACAAAGACTTATCTACTAGTAATAGATAGCCCCCACTACTAGGAATTCTCTATCCTCTCCTTGAGCCACATCATCAAAATTAATGTAGCCGTTAGATGTACTAAATCAGTCCATAATAGCCATCTGATCTAGACGTTGAGAGGCTCCACACTAAGCCACATGCAAGCATGCAGAAATACCGTGGCATGCATGTGAGTGGGTTTTAAATCACATCAACATGTCTGCATGCAAGCATGCGCCAGTAGCATGCATGTAACTGAGCTTTTAAGTCCCATTAACATGTCAAAAAGAAAAATATAATCCAATTATGCAGTAGGAGTTGGCTGATCTTTTTTCCTTACGTGGGATGATCTAAATGATGATGGGAGTTTTTTTAGTTTGGCTACCACATTTGTCATGCGGTTATAGAGTTTTTTTTAGTTCTATGAAATCGATAATTTTACGCAAAGAGATATACGGCTATTCTACGGCAATGCGTCGGGACTCATCTAGTATTTAGGAACGGAGGGAGTACTATGTAAAGAGTTAGGTGTCGCACGGTGTCTAGAAAATATGGTGATAGTGTGAGGTGGGCCATGTCATCACTGAGCCTGCGTGTTTTCACTGCTCTTGCACTCCTCCACTGTAAGAATGGAGAAAATTGTAATCTAGTAGTACCTCCTTTCGCCGAAAGCGTGGGACATCCAGCAGTCCTACCACCTTAGTAATAAAGACCAATGAGCCATCAAATCACATAGACCCAGCAGTAAGTTGGACGGACAAAGCAACCATCACTCTTGAATCCGCTTCTCCCTTCAACGCAGGCACCAGTGAGAGGTCGCGTCCGCTCTTCCCGGGCATGAATGCGGCACCGATTCTTTGGAGCGGCGCTGGCCGTTTCAGGCGGGAAGCGCGCGCGGGCGATGGAGGGGCTTTGGGTGGGCCAGGCTCGTCAGGAGCGGGCGTGGCAGCTGTCCGCCTGTCCCTACCGGACGCCCGGAAACGAGAGAATGCACCGACTGTCGCGGCTAAAACCGTACACTACACACCATCTCTCTGTAGGAGTAGGTCGATCTGTCGCTCTCTCTAACACACACATGATGTTAAACACACACACACACATGCACACGCACACACAGGTTCATAGAATAGGAAAATCATGCGAGTGAGAAGCCATAGGAAGTGAGATACAAATGGAGTACGTACAAGAAGAGAAGAGGTGACGAATATTCCATAAACCTGGACTGAGGAGTAGTACTCCCTCCATCTAGGTGTTAAGTCATCTTACGGAAATCAGATATTCCCAAAATGTTTAGGCGTCGTCCATTAACTTCGCATCTCAATCCCCTCCTGGCCTCATTGCTAGTGAGCATTGTTACTTAGGGAGCGTTTGGATCGCAAGAACAGCTTATAGCGTAGACGGGCAAGGTTGGACATTTGGAACTGTTAAAATATGTTAGCTTTTGTGGGCCAGCTAGCTTGGGTGGGCTAGAAAAACTTTGCTAGCTCAAGAGAGCCAGATCGGCTCGCTTCCAATGGCAAACTTCGCGTAGTAGAGACATAGACTAGTAACATATGCATGTTACTAGTCCAAGTTACTCACCACTATGACCAGCCTAAGCGATGTAACCAAATGCTCCTTACTCTGCTTGTTATCTCCCCCGGAAACCCAATGCATGGAGCACAACTACGCGTTGATCAATCAAGAAATCAAAGTCGGTTTGCATGCGAGTTAATACGTGGCCCTGCATGGTATCTAAAACGTCATCTCTTAGTTGTTTGGATTAATTGTTGCGTTTAGAGACAGAAATCAGGGATTTGATTGGAGGAATGACCGGTCAAGTTTCTCGTGGAGATACGGTGGCACACTGACTTAGGTCGAATACAAGTGCCCAAAATTGTGTGCATGTTATAATAAGGATTCACTTAAAATAGTACGTGAGCGAACAGAGGGATCAATTGGACAGTGTTCCCGAGCAGTACCGAGATGTGTGAGGTAAGATACACCGCTGGCGCTTTTAACTTTTCTTATTAATATGTTTGTTTCACCCTCTGACTCGTGGGACCCAACGTACTACATGGAGAGAGGTAAGGTGACTAAGGTTGCATTATTTCTGCACCACTGTGATCTGTGGATAGTCTTACCACCAAAGCCACATGACATGATTATGATTTAAATCCCAATAACTCCCACACAAAAAAACACAGCATGCTTGTCACACGAATGTGGGAATGTATAAAAGGTTATTTTCCTCTCGTTTAACATAACGGGAGGGTTGTGTAGCTAGTTAGCCTGTTTGCTCATCAAACTTGAGGTCTCGGGTTCGATAACTACACTTGAGCATAACTGCAGCCTTGGCACTTGTTTTCTAGGGTTTGCACACTTCACACTCTCTCTCTAGTATATATATACACGCTGGAGCCTCAGCGCTTGTAGTTGCTCTCTTCACACACTCTCACCCTCTCCAGATCTAAACAAGACTTCATTGGCCTCTCTCTCCCCTCACTGCTGGTCAAAGAGCCGGCAGAATCCGTCCGCAGGGAAGGGAAGGAGGCTTAACGCTGTCGCCGTTGGCGAGGGAGGGAATCCACTACCGGCACAGATGTTCACTTGCACCCAGCGGCGGCGCGGGAGGGCCTCTGACCACTTCTTATTCACCACCGTCCCGTCGCCCACCGAACCACGCCCCAAGAACCTTAAGGTATAATTTACTTATTCCACATGCATTGCTCTAACTGCATGTGGGCTTTTTCCGCTTCTGCACTCGAATCTAGGTGTTGGATCAAGCAGGAAAGTACTGGGGAAAGTTGTATACCATGAATCTAGGACGTGGTTCAAAGAGGAAAGGAGCGGGGGAAAGTAGTGGGAAAAGTTGTATAGCATCAATCTAGGACGTGGTTCAAAGAGGAAAGGAAGGGGGAAAGTAGTGGGGAAAGTTGTATAGCATGAATCTAGGACGTGGTTCAAAGAGGAAAGGAATGGGGGAAAGTAGTGGGGAAAGTTGTATCGCATAAATCTAGGACGTGGTTCAAAGAGGAAAGGAAGGGGCGAAAGTACTAGTACAGACTGGCTATCCAGCACCTACGTTGGTCGAAAAGGGAAAACAATGACAAACGCAGTACACACGTCTGTAACAAACTGCTCTTTTGTTTTGGGGGACAAGGCTGTAGAGTTTGAGCAGGACTAGATTTGCTGCACTCACATAGGGAAAGGTGTCTAAAGATAACAAAACTGGGACCAACACAAATATGCTACTTGGTTGTTTGTTCTTTGTTGCAACAGAATGTGCATGACCACAGTACATCGGTAGATGCACATGGTGTTGGTGTGTCCACTATCACATGCAACTCTTTAGCTGTTGTTAATCTAAGGCCCTGTTTGGTTAAAAACACCCTAGTCCCTACCTGCTTGGTTCCAGGGACTAAACATGGACTAGAGGTTATTAAATGACATGCTAAAAGACCATGTTACCCCTAGTAATGAACTAATAGAGACAAGGTGTGATGCATGGCAGGGGCAACTATTGGAAAAAGTCCCAAAAAGACTCCCTCGGGGTCTTCTTTCTTTAGTCCCAAATGCCCACTCTTAGTCCCTAAAAGTCCCTCCTGTTTGGTTTAGATGGGACTGACATGGAGTTTTTTTAGTCCCTACACCAAAATGTCCTTGTAAACAAACACCCTCTAATAATGCCGCTAGAAAATTGATGCAATGCCACAGTTAAAAGCAAATTACATGTTTAATGAATTTTATTGTTAATATAATCTCTATGTTAATATTAATCGATGCCACCATTTGAGAAATGCTACTGTCTTGCTTTCTTTCCCATTTAGATAAGGTAGATGCTTCTTTTTGTTGGCTTCTGTGTCATTCATCGTTATTGACCACTAGTTGTTTCCTTTGCACCTCTATGTAAACAGGGTTATCTACTTCACCTCGTTGCCATTGTGACCTTTTGTTGCACTGCACAAAACACTTCTATTTTAAGAGTGTTTTGTGCAGTTCAACCAAAATGTCACACCGACAATGTTGCTTGATTGCTTGATCTTAGTGGAACTGCATAAGAGGAGATCTTACTTCCTATCTGTGTTGGCAAATTTGGTTCAGATCTTCTTCTTGTGAGTTGTTTGAATTCCGCATCATGAGAGGTCAGTACTAGCCTTCTTTCACATGATTCTGCAGTGTGCTTTCATATGTTGTGCTGCTTATACGGTAATGTTGCTTGATTTTAGTGAACTGCACAAATGGAGACAAGACTTCCAATCTGTATGTGCACCATAATATCCCATTGAGGTAAGATAAGGATATTTCACAACTGTTGGCCTGTATTTTGCCACTTTCATCAGAAAATTAATGTCATTGTTTAGTGCTATACTTGTGCTCCCTAATTGACATGCCAAATCTTACATTGAAGGCGAAGCTTGTCTGTTATTGAACCAAGTGATGAAGGGAAGAACAAGCGGAAGAAAAACAAAAATCAACTCCCGGTGCTGTAATGAAGCACTGGAACTGTGATGACACAAGTAATGATATAGTTTTGCATCTTAATTTATTGCTATGGCTGGAACGAGCAATTGTTTTGCCACTGATTTGATGCCACTCTTAATGTAATACGTAATTATCTCTACTTGTGCAAACAGGGATCTTCTTTGAAGATACCATATATTTTAGAGGAACTGCACAAGAAGATGTTGGAAACATTAAAATAATCGAGGAGTATATAGTAAGCATGGCCACCACAGTAGATAGCAATAGATGGTTCCGGAGAAGTGCTTCATCTGTAGGCTCTACACAATAAGCCTCCTGACAAAGGTTGGTACTCTCCCACTGATTTCATCCATATGATTGAGCTTTGTCATCTCTATTGGTGTTGTGCTACTATTTAGATACTCTCATGAAAAAGTGGTATTGTCCTTGAGAAGTGCTTCATCTATGTTGATTTAAATATTTCCTTTCCTTTTTTTGAGCAAACAGGGATTCTAGCATTTAGTTGTCCTGTTGTCTTTGCACAACAGGATCATCTTCCTCTAAAGAAGAATATGGAGTACGTGAAGTGACTAGTTTCGATTATGCCAGGATGAAGAAGCCATGTCTATCTTCTCATCAGAAGGAGCAGTTGAAGGATGGTTACATTACTCCCCACAAGACCAAACTAACTTTAGCTCAGAAGGACTGACAAATCTCCATTTTTTTGTTGTGATGCACGAGTACAATGTTGTTCTAGGATTCTTTCTAGTGAGTTCCATTTTTCTAAAAGTGTGCTCTACATGGACCATGTAGGTGCCTGTTTAAACTGTCAATTCATAGTACAGTTTGCTTTATACTAATCACTTTTTTGTATTTGTGAAAACAGGGGTCCTCGGCTTGATTTCAATGGGAACTGCACAAAATGTTCATGAATACATCGAATCATTCATTTACACCACAAGAAAGGAGGTGCCGATAAGTTCAAGGCGTTGCAACATATAAGGGCGAAATCATACAAGCTACACGCAAATTTGGTTGATTTTGGTGGAACTGCACAAAAAGAACAGCTGGTTTATTTAGCACGAGGTGCCATGTTAATGTCCGAACTTATGGCAAACCCTGCCCATTCCACAATCGTAGGCATTTGATATTTTGGAACGGGACAACCTTGTCAAATTTTGCTCATTGATTTTAGCAAGAAGACATGCGTTTGATATTTTCGAATGGGACGTCCTTTGCTGTCAGTAGCGTCAATCAATTTTTTCTTTATTCTTTAGTTGTGAAGTAAATATTGCCTATGACATGTGAGTCACTGAGATGCATAATCATCAATTGTTTTGAATGTTCTCTATGAATTGCCAGCCCTGTGTGTTTGATTGCAATGTACAGAAACGCTAAAAAGCTGCTCAAACTCTTTGTACTCCTTATGTTCCTTTTTACTTCGCACATTGTGAAAGTGCATACTTTTTTCTATAAGATTGGTCAAAGTAGAGATACTTTGACTGCAGACAAAACTTGTATGCAGACTAGAATGGACTGGAGGGAGTACATGTGAAACTGCTGCAAACGAGGTGATCACCCTGGGAATAATACTAGTACGTATTGTTTTGCATGTTCATCCAATGCCAGTGATATAGGAATTCGAACTAATCAAAATAAATTCATTCATACACGGTCGGATTTCATATAAACATGTCGGATTTCATTACATTTCATACATTCTTCAACTAAAAAGGGGTGCGCTGGAGGTATAATTAATTAACCGAAGCTACCCACTTGTGTCCTGCTGAGCCAAACAGAAGCTTAAGTGACTTAACTGCAGGTGCAGGTGCGTAACTGACATGTGGCCTGTTGGGCCCACGTGTCAGTCAGCCAACTGCACCAACAGTTAAGTAGAAGCAGCGTCCTTCTCCAACACAGCTCTCCGACTCCACGTCGCCGCCAAGAAGCTAACCGGCCATCAATGGTCAACCCGCCTAGCTTGGCTTCAACCGGAGGGTAGCAGCGGTGACATTACTTGGACCCGAGCGGCGGTGACCTACTGTGTTCTACTCTTCCTTGTTTTCTGTGTGGCGCAGCCTCGTTGGCAGTGGGGCGGGGCCTCTGCGGAGCTGGCGATGTCCTCTGTCTTGTTGTCGGCGGGCGGCGCCTCGGCGGAGCGGTGGAAATCCTCCCCCTCCTTGCCGGCAGGGTGGGGCCTCGGCTAAGCCGGCGATGTCCTCTACCTTGTTGTTGGCGGGGCGGGGCCTCCATGGAGCCGGCGGTGTCCTCTGCCTCGTTGTTGGCGCCGCGGGGCCTCGGCGTAGCAGGGCCTCGTCGACGGCAATGGAGCGGGGACTCGTCGGAGCTGGCATTGTCCTCTGCCTCGTCCTCGGTCTCGCCAAACAGTGTCTCGCCCGCTTCATCGCCCTCTTTGTAGGCGGCTGCAGCCTCCGCCACCCGCATGCGGTACCGCCAGCGCTCGAGGCGGCCCTCGCGGGCGGAGCGGTATGAGTCGAGCAACGCCTCCTGCTCCGCCCGCTCCGCAGCGATCTGCTCCTCCGCATGCAGGTGCTCTTGGAGGATATGGTGGTTGTAGGCGGCGTCGGCCTGCGCCTCCCGGAACTACTCCTCACGCATCTGCCTCACCGTGTCCATATATTGGGCACGGGCCTCGCCGATGGTCATGGAGCAATGCACCAGTGAGGATGGCGCGAAGGAGGGGGTTGGCGCCGGATCGTCGACTACCATATTCTTCATTGGAATGTCGTCGTCCTTTGGCTGCCTGCCGGCCAGCCGATCGGCAGCAATGGCTGCCATCTCCTTGTGGTCCATCGTCCGCCCATCCCGAAGAGCGCTGGAGCGCGAGGAACCCATGGTGGGCAGTAGTCGTGTGGACAGGAGAAAGGGAACAGATGCGGATGACTACGGCTATGGCCGGCGCAGTAGTTTATATAACAATGGTGGGCGGCGGAGGGACGGACGTGTGGCGCCGGAGTAGCTGCCTCGGCAACCGCATATCATTAATGTGGGCGGCAGATGGACGGACGAACAGCACTTGTGTCATTTGAAGGCGGAGCAATCGCCTGCACCGGGAAGCGGGGCAGGCGGCGCTGACTGCTTCGGGCGAAAAGCGCGCCCAGGCAAGGAGATGACTTTACTTGGAGAGGATGACAATGGGGACCCACCAGGGCCATAGCCTCACGTACGCAAGTGCCTCCTTATTATATAAAACTATAATTTTTTTGCTTCCTCCTGATTTCCTGACATCACGGTCCCACACCATTGTCAACCTATGTAGTCAATAAACGAGAGAATTGCACAAGAAGCGGCCGACAGCTGGGACCAAGCAGCTCGAGCAGTATTTGTTTTTTTGAGGTGTGAGCACTTCAGAGTTTTTTTATGTTTAGCCCAGATATTAATATTTCTCCTCTGAACAACAACGAAAACATCGCTGCAGGTATTAACTGGGCGGGATGTGGTCCGTCTAGCCCAGGACAGATATGCAGCCCAGATATTAATTTTTTTCAAGCTGAAAATGGCTGCCCAGCTATACTTTTTTTAGGAATACCCACGCAAGGTCAAATTGTTATTCTCCGCCCCACTGGGCTGCAAATCTTTCCTAGGAGGGATGCATTAGGCTTAACAAGAAAATGGGCTTTAAGAAATAATAAATGGGATGTAATTATAAAAACTGGGCACTAACTATAAAAAATGCACCAAACACGTGATTACTTTGTAAAATATTATTTTTGGATATTGGAAATTTTAATTTCATTAATTGTTGCGAGCGTAATGTTTTGTTGGATTTTTACGTAATATAAATTTATATTGAAATTGTATTTAACCTGACTAGAAACTTCGGGATAAAAATATTTCAGATCCCATCAAAATGTGGGAAATTTTATTGAATTCTGTTTTGAACGGTTGGTTGAAATGGGTTGTACTTTTAACAAACTGTAAATGGGCTGTAGTTAATTCCATTAGAATTCAAAAATGGGCTGCACATTCTTACAAATCTCAAATGGGCTATAAGTTTTCTACCACACACAGGTGGCCTTACTAAGTTGACGCGTCCCCTAAAAAAGAGAGTTGACGCATATGCAAGGCTTTGTCAACTTATAGTCAACACACGGTTCTAGCAGCAGTGGCCGTTGGATGTCCATCCAACGGATGTCGTGCTTCTTCTTCAATCTCGGATATTCTAGCTTCACCCACCTAAAAAAATGATTCCTCCCCCTGACATCTGGGGCGCACTGTTTCGGAAGCTGACCTGTGGGCCTACTAAGTTGACGCGTACCAAGGGCTTTGTCAACTTAGTCAATATAAACGATTCTAGCTGCAGACATCATACGATGTCCATCCAACAGTCGTCGTGCTTCTTCAACCTCTAGTATTCTTGCTCCAGCCGCCCAAAGCAGCGTCGGTCGTGCCGCCTGCTCCTGCCTTTCGTGGCCAGCTGTGCTGCCGCGTAGGCCTCACCGCCCCCTACTACTCCCACCGCTGGCCAGGCCATCCCTCCACTCACCCACACCCCCTGTTATTCCGCGACGACGACAGCCTCACACCACAGCCGAACCAGTGAACCCTCGTACTCCTCTCAGCGTGGGCATCCACTGCCGCGTCTTCCTCTGCTCCGTGTCGTCCCCTTCCTAGGCCTCACCGTCGTCCACCGCCGTGGTGCTCTCGGCGTGGTGTGGTCAACGTGGTCAAGGAACGAATTCCATCAGACGTGCACTGTACGTGGAGAGGCCGACAGTTGGGTCCATGGCCGCAGCAAGGAAGTGCCTCCTTATTACACGGAAAATAATGATTCCTCCACCTGACAGCTGGGACCCACCGGATAGGCCACTGTATTTCACGAAAAAAATGTTTCCACCCTGACTGCTGGGACCCACCAGCTACATCTTCGCACGCAAGGAAGTGCATCCGGGAAAAAAATGATTCGCCCCCCTGACTGCTGGGACCCACCAGCTACATCTTCGCATGCAAGGAAGTGCGTCCGGGTAAAAAAACGATTTGTCCCCCTGACTGCTGGGACCCACCATCTACATCTTCGCATGCAAGGAAGTGCCTGACAGTCGGGACCCACCTGGTCGGAGCGTACGTAGCATTGTCATTCTGGTCACGAACGTGTACATACATACTGGTGGATGTAGAGGCACGCACGTGTCATAGTAGAGGCGCGCACGTAGCATGTACATGTGCGTACAGCGGCCAGTGTGCAAGAAAGAAAATACGGCCACGTACGTACATACGGGCGGGGTCTCGAAGGCCTACTCGCGCATACGTACGTCCAGGGCTCGTGTACATGGCTAGGTCGGAACGGACAAACAGCGTTGTCGTCGTGTTCATGGGGAGCCAACCAGCTGGGTCAGAACGGAATGCGTCGTCGTGTTCATCGGGAAGGCTTGGACAGAACAGGCAATGGAAACGAGTCCTGGCGTACCGCGGAACGGAGGAAACGGCCTTGTGTTCGACCGACCATATTTGAAACGGGATCCTATTCATCGGGAGGGGTCTCGCGTACCGCAAAACGAAGGAAACGGACTTGTGTTGGACCTCCTACAGTCGAAATGGGGTCCTGTTGATCGGGAGGGGTGTGGCGTACCGCAAAACGGACGAAACGGACTTGTGTTGGAGCGCTACGGTCGAAACGGGGGTCCTGTTCATCGGGAGGGGTGTGACGTAACGCAAAACGGGACTCCACGGGATACTGTTCATCTCCACCGTCGACTTCCTCCAGCCTCCACGGGCCACTGTTTATCCATTGTCGACCTCCTCCAGCTTCCACCTGCTCCTGTTCATCCATGGGCTCCTGTTCATCCAGCCTCCACTGCGCGCTACTCCACCGGCTACTCTTCAACCACCCCTCTCCACGGGCTCCTGTTCAACCACCCCTCCACGGGCTACTGTTCATCCATCCCTCCACTATCTACTGTTCATCCAGCCCTCCACAGGGTCGTCCTGTTCATCCAGCCCTCCACGAGGTCCTGTTCATCCAGCCCCAACCGGCTCGATCGATCGGGGTCCTGTTCATCCAGAGGCAACACCATGGGGTCCTGTTCATCCACCCCCACCGCTCACTGTTCATCCAACCCCCCCCCAACGCTCACTGTTCATCCAGAGGCAGCATCGATCGACTTTAGTTAGCAGCAGTAGCGAAGGAATCGCTCGATCGGGTTCAGTTAACAGCCATCGATTGACTGCTCGGGTTCAGTAATGCGTAGCCTGCAGTGCAATCGCTCGGGTTCAATTACAGCCCAACGCCTCGCACACACACGCATACGTGTACGAGAGAAACGCGCATTGCTCGGCCCCGACCACCCACCATAACCGGGAACTCACCGAAATTTTCCTCGCCCTCGCTTCTTCCACGGTTTTTTCCGTCATGGACGGCCCAAAGAATGTCATGCAGCTGCGTCTCCGGCCCGCCCAGGACGAAAAGCCCATTTTCTATCATGATTTTTTGCCATAGAAGTAGTAGCCCACCACATCTATGATGATACCGGGTTTTGTCACAATTATCATCATAGAAGTGTCATAAGTATGACGGAAAAAAAATTCGTTTGGCCCAAAATGTCACGGATGTGTCTTTTTTTGGTAGTGTGTCAAGAAGAAATATGTTATTCTTATTATTGGGGACGTGCATATCCCCGTTGAGGTAACCTAGTGTTATTCGAAATTTCTCCGGTTCCATGTTATTCGGAATGAGTTTGTTAACAAGAATTGATCTACCTTGTTAGTGGATTCTTTTGATGATCATGAGATGGATGAAGTTAGAAAGCACAACCTTTTGTACCCTCCTTTTACTTTCTATTATTTAGTCTAAATAAAGTAAAAATAGTATTTTCCGTCTGTTTTCCGAATTATCCATGCAATAAAAAATACCCGAAAATGAAATTTCTCCAAATGCCCTGCAAATTTAGTATGATTTTTTCTAGAATATTTGAGAATATCTGGCATCGAGAACATGGCAGGGGAGCTGGCACCTGGCCACGAGGGTCCAGGGCGCGCCCCCTGCCTCGTGGGCCCATGGTGGGCCCCCTCCACTTATTCCTGCACCCACACACTTCATCTTCCTCCCAAAAAATCACCATCTAGCTCAAGCACGAGTTCTAGCTCACTTTGCTGCCATTTTCGATCTCCTTGCTCAAAGCTCCATTCACAAAACTGCCTTGGGGGATTGTTCTTTGGTATGTGACTCCACCAATGGTCCAATTAGTTTTGTTCTAGTGCTTCATTCATTGCAAATTTTTGCTACCTAGGTGACCCTGTTCTTGAGCTTGCATGTCAAATTTATGAGGTCCCAAGTAGTTGCTATCAATTTTGTTGAGTTTGGTTCACTTTTATTTTGAGTTACTAAAAATTTCAGAAAATTTTCAGAGGAAGAAATATGTCTAGGAAAATGTACCAAGGTGGTTCTTCAAGAAAGAAAGGACCCAGGCTCGCAATGCATGAGCATGACGATGAACCACCAAGGGAAGCTGACGTGCGGCCTTGTGAATGGCTGTCAGAGGAGTTTATGGTCAATGCGGGCATCAAGAATGAATTTGATGCATATGTGCGGAATGCCGATCTTGAGGACTTCATGCAAGATAAGTGTCCTCAGTACTACTATTCGACTGACTCCTTTGTGAGAAGGTTTAAATTTACATCCTCGTGTAATTCTCCAACAGTCATGTTTGATATTTATGATAAATCATATACCATGGACCTAGAAGATTTCACAATTGCTTGTAAACTCCCGCAGTGGGGCAGTGTTAATGAACCTTGTAAATCTGAATATAAAGATTTTTCTTGCTAGTATCACTGTGGGAGAATCTAGAGAAATAGCACAAGGTACCATAGGGAGCATTCACTTTCCTGCTATACATTGTTTTGCTCTCTTCATTGGTACATGCATTAACGGTAAGGATGAAGCATGTCACATGTGTGTTCCTGATCTTTGTGTTCTCAAGAGTGCTGTATTAGGTGATAAACAATACAACTTGGGGGCAATTGTTGCACGTAGGTTGCATAATAATGGTTTAGTTGGATATTTGTTTGGAGGGATTTATGCGACCCATGTGGCTAATTATCTTGGTATACCTCCACATGAAGATGATAGGGAGTTGCCTCCCGCTTATTTAGATTATAATGCTATGGTTAGTCATCATTTTCTTGAAAGGAATGAACAATTCCTCCAGTATCGACTAATCTTTGACAGACGTCGCACTGTCGATATTACTCTCCCTGCTCCTGCCCTTTTTGATTATCAGGCAAAAGGAAGATATGTTATCACCAGGGAGGAGGCAACTGAGTACGAGAGGAGGACGGAGGCAGCTCGCTGCCGTGCTGCAGCTCAGGAGGCAATGGTTGCTGCATCTCAGTATGACCCTAGTTACAATTTCGGATATCAGTTAGGCTACCCATGGCCATAGACCAACTTAGGCCAAAAGCCTAAGCTTGAGGGAGTACGTATTTCTCAGCGACATTACATTCATGTTCACACACTCATTCTAGTCGTCGGTGCTCGTACTTTTTCATTGTACTATCCATGCTAGTTTAATTTCTTTTTCTAGCTTTCTTCTTGTGTGTTTGATAAACCTTAAGAAAAACCAAAAAAATAGCTAGTTTAATTTTCATGTCTGTAGTAGTAATAACTAAAAGAAAACCCAAAAAGATTTCTCATTCTTCTTTTGCTTGTTGGGAGCTTTCTCGTGTAAATAGTCTTATTTCTTTTCTTTACTTTGGGGGTCGAGAGGAGAACACCATAATGAAAATGTTTAGTGGCTCTCATATGCATGATTGTTGATTTAACCAAGAGCCCATATTACCTTGTCTTCTCCCTTGAATTGAATGCTTGCAGATTCCAGCTTAGTCCAATGCACGTGCACTATTATTATTATACACACCGTTCGGTCGTGCGAGTGAAAGGTAATAATGACAATATATGATGGACTGATTGAGATGAGAGAAGCTAGTATGAACTCGACCTCTCTTGTTTTTGTAAATATGATTACTTCATCGTTCCTGATTCAGCCTATTATGAATAAACATGTTTGCAATGACAATTAGAGATTATAGTTGCTTATGCCATGCTTAATTAGCTAGGAGTTTATAATGGTTTACCTTGCATGCCAACATGCTATTAAAATGGTTGTGATGTGGTATGATAGGGTGGTATCCTCCTTTGAATGATTCGAGTGACTTGACTTGGCACATGTTCACGCATGTAGTTGAAACAAAATCAACATAGCCTTAATGATATTTATGTTCATGGTGGATTATATCCTACTCATGCTTGCACTTAGTGTTGATTAATTTTAATGCATGTTCATGACTGTTGTCGCTCTCTTAGTTGGTCGCTTCCCAGTCTCTTGCTAGCCTTCACATGTACTAAGCGGGAATACTTCTTGTCCATCCAAACTCCATAAACCCCAAAGTTATTCCATATGAGTCCACCATACCTTCCTATATGCGGTATTTACCTGCTGTTCCAAGTAAATTTGTATGTGCCAAACTCCAAACCTTCAAATGAAATTCTGTTTTGTATGCTCGAGCAGCTCATGTATCAACTAGGGTTGTCTGTATCTTCCATGCTAGGTGGGTTATTCTCAAGAGGAGTGGACTCCGCTCCTCATTCACGAGAAAATGGCCGGTAACCGGGATGCCCAGTCCCATGCTCAAATCAAATCAAAATAATTAAACAAAACTCCCCCAGGATTGTTGCTAGTTGGAGGCACCCGTTATTTCGGGCAAGCCATGGATTGATGCTTGTTGGTGGTGGGGGAGTATAAACTTTACCATTCTGTTTGGGAACCGCCTATAATGTGTGTAGCATGGAAGATATTGAGATCTCATAGTTGTTATGTTGACAGTGAAAGTATACCGCTCAAAATGTTATTCATCTCTATTTCAAAATTGAGATCTAGCACCTCTACAAATCCCCGCTTCCCTCTGCGAAGGTCCTATCTATTTACTTTTATGTTGAGTCATCACCCTCTTATTAAAAAGCACCCGCTGGAGAGCACCGTTGTCATTTGCATGCATTACTATTAGTTTATATTGGGTATGACTATGACTGGATCTCTTCTACCATGAATTACAATGTTTAGTCGGTCCTTGATCTTTAAAGGTGCTCTGCAATTATGTTTTGCGGTCTCAGAAAGGGCCAGCGAGATACCATCTTGTTATATCATATTATGATTGTTTTGAGAAAGTGTTGTCATCCGAGTTTTATTATTATTGCTCACTAGTTGATTATGCCATTGATATGAGTAAACATGAGACCTAAGTGTTATTGTGAATATGGTTAGTTCATAATTTTTGCTGAAAACTTGAATGCTGACTTTACATATTTGCAACAACAAGAGCAAACAGAGTTTGTGAAAGTTTTTCTTTATCACCTTCAGTTTGTCAACTGAATTGCTTGAGGACAAGCAAAGGTTTAAGCTTGGGGGAGTTGATACGTCTCCGTTGTATCTACTTTTCCAAACACTTTTGCCCTTGTTTTGGACTCTAACTTGCATGATTTGAATGGAACTAACCCGGATTGACGTTGTTTTCAGCAGAACTGCCATGGTGTTATTTTTGTACAGAAATAAAAGTTCTCGGAATGACCTGAAAATCCACAGAGCAACTTTTCAGAATTAATCAAAAATACTGGCAAAAGAATCAGCGTCAGGGGGGCCACACCCTGTCCATGAGGGTGGGGGGCACGCCCCCTCCCCCTGGGCGCGCCCCCTGGCTCGTGGCCCCCCTGGACGTCCACCGACCTCAACTCTAACTCCATATATTTGCTTTCGCGGAGAAAAAAATCAGAGAGAAAGTTTCATCGCGTTTTACGATACGGAGCCGCCGCCAAGCCCTAATCTCTCTCGGGAGGGCTGATCTGGAGTCCGTTTGGGGCTTCGGGGAGGGGGATTCATCGCCGTCGTCATCATCAACCATCCTCCATCACCAATTTCATGATGCTCACCGCCGTGCGTGAGTAATTCCATCGTAGGCTTGCTGGACGGTGATGGGTTGGATGAGATTTACCATGTAGTCAAGTTAGTTTTGTTAGGGTTTGATCCCTAGTATCCACTATGTTCTGAGATTTATGTTGCTATGACTTTGCTATGCTTAATGCTTGTCACTAGGGCCCGAGTGCCATGATTCAGATCTGAACCTATTATGTTTCCATGAATATAAGTGAGTTCTTGATCCTATCTTGCAAGTCTATAGTCACCTATTATGTGTTATGATCCGACAACCCCGAAGTGACAATAATCGGGATACTTCTCGGTGATGACCGTAGTTTGAGGAGTTCATGTATTCACTAAGTGCTAATGCTTTGGTCCGGTTCTCTATTAAAAGGAGGCCTTAATATCCCTTAGTTTCCATTAGGACCCCGCTGCCACGGGAGGGTAGGACAAAATATGTCATGAAAGTTCTTTTCCATAAGCATGTATGCCTATATTCGGAATACATGCCTACATTACATTGATGAACTGGAGCTAATTCTGTGTCACCCTATGTTGTAACTATTACATGAGGAATCGCATCCGACATAATTATCCATCACCGATCCAATGCCTACGAGCTTTTCACATATTGTGCTTTGCTTATTTACTTTACCGTTGCTACTGTTACAATTACTACAAAACTGCTACTGTTACTTTTGCCACTGTTACCGTTACTTCAATGCTACTTTTGCCACTGACGGACAACTCAAGCCAGCTTCAGTTTCGTGTAAACTACTAAGGCGCAACCTACATGAGCGTAAAAGAGCTGCTTTTGCATTGATTTCCCCCTTTTTTGTTTTTGTTTGTCTTTCTTTTTTCCATCGGTTTGTCTTGGTTTCTTTCTTTGTTTTCACTGTTTTTCTTTTCATTTTTTTCTTCTGATTTATTCGGTTTTGTTTTGTTTTCCTTTTTCTTTTTTTCTTCTCTATTTTCTTTTTTCTTTTTGTTTTTTTTTGTGTCTTTCATTGTTTTTATTGATTTTCCTTATTTGTTTATTTTTTCCATTCTACATTTTTTGTATATGTCAACGACATTTTTTGAGTACATACTTTAAAATTTCCAATACAAATTTAACATTTTTTAATAAATGGTGAACATTTTTCTATACACATTTTTCAATCATTGATTAACATATTTCAATACAAATTAACAGCGAACCAACCTATGGTTGGATGGTTAGAGAGACAGTTGTATCCCTAGCCCATCAGGGTTTAAGTCCTGGTGCTCGCATTATTCCTAGATTTATTTTAGGATTTCCAGCGATGAGCTTTCAGTGGGAGGAGACATTCGTCTTCAGGATTTCCGGCGATGCGCTTTCAGTGGGAGACGTTCCCGTCGACGACGAGGCGCCTACGGTGACTTCGTAAATCTCAAGATGATATGTCGGCTCAGTCTCTCGGAGGTGCTCATAGGGGTAGGGTGTGTGTGTGCGTGCGTTCATAGGGGGTGAGTGTATGCGCATATATATGGGCGCTTTGCGTCCGTACTGTGTTCAAAAAAATTAAAAAATACAAGATTAACATTTTTATACATAGTCATCATTTTTTTATACTTTTTAAATGTTTGTTTAACATTTTTCAAATAAAAGATTAACATGTTTTAGTACATGGTCAACATTTCTTATGCACAATTAACATTTTCGAAATGCCTGATTAACATTTTTCAAATAATTGTTCAACATTTTTCAAATGCTTGATTAAAATATTTATATGCATGATAAAAAATCATATTTTTAAATCCATGGCCAGCATTTTCCTATAAACATTTAACATTTTCCAAATGCTTGATTAACATTGTTTAATTACTTGTTCAAAAAAATTCTAATGCTTGATTAGGCCGAACGAATGAACGAACGAGAGGCCTAATATCAGGGGCCTTGAACAAAACCGAAAAAGAATCCTATACGACCGGGTCGTACCGACCCGATCATGAGACCCACTCCCGCGTGCGCCAACTGGCCGTCCAACTTTCATAGGAAGAGGGCACTAGTATATGTTCCATGATCCGGTGCCTCGCTGCTGTCATCGGGTGGCGCCATCTTGCCAAGCCGTCGACGGCGAGATGAAAGAGATGGAGATGGGTTTTCTGTTTTGGAAGATGAATCAGTTTAGGGCGTGTTTGGTTCAAGTTTCAAACAGTAGTCGCATTGCATACACTTCTCAACCCAGCCTGGGTGAGCAAAAACAGCTCCAAATATGTCATCTGCAAGTTGTTTGGTTGCCTGCATCGAGGGTCGCTACATTAGGTAATACCCAAGTGCACTTTGTTTGGTTGCCTGCATTAGCCCAAGTGGCACATGAACATGGTGTTTGGTTGCCCGCATGGGATGTGATTAAGACTTAGCACTTGCACTTAGCACACATGGTTAAGAGCTAGCAGAGGGAGGAGGAGAAGAAATGCAGTATGCGCCGGACCATGGCGACTGCGGTGGATAGTGGCTGTGGCGCCGTGTCCGACATGACGAGCATCGAGTCGTCGACGAGCGACCCCGTCAGCGGCACGGTGAGCGACACCGTCGACTAGCAATAGCAAGCAGCACCGACTTGGCTGCGAGCTGAGCAAGCAAACCAGGGCCGACCTCTCTCAATTGGTCGCTGCTCCCTCCAGCTTGCTCCCGCAGCTGCGCCCTGGGCCGCGGCCGTCTTGATTCGCGCTGGTGACTGAGGCGATCAAGAAGGGAGGTCAAGGGAGGGTCATCGGCCGCCTGCCATCCCAGAGCGGAGCACAACGGCAGCATGAGAGACAAATGGGGGCGGGGACCAGGCCGTCCGCGCCAGCGGCGGCTCTGCTCGCCGTCGCCGCCTGCTGCGCGGCGCTCCTCGTCGAGGCCGCGCCGCTGCAGCACCACTAGCCGCAGCAGCAACACAAGCACGTCAGGATTGTCAGTGCAGTAAACTGCTGCTCAAAGAGAGATGAAGCTACGATCGTCGAAACCAAAAACTTACAACACGAATGTTGTGAGGAACTGTGAGATTAGGTTGCTGGTTAAAGGAAAACTCAAACGATCGATTGTGCGTGACGAATCTGACAAAATTCGTCAAGAACAGCTTCAAACGGGAACACAAGATTAAGAACTTACGGCCGACGAAACTACAAACCGATCGCCTGAATGGAACCGTAGCATCGAGGTGCATCTTTTTCGTGTAGAGCTTACCTTGAACCGAAGCACCGTTGTGTACATTAGAGGGGCATGGAAGAGAGGAGATTAGGGAGGAGCTTAATGGAGGTTGAAGAACACACTAGGTAAACAGCTCACATCCATCTTGTTTCTCCTAGCGCAGGGGCCCGCTCGCTGCGCTTTCTCTCGGCCTGGCTCGAGAGAAACTGCCGATTCCTGCGTTGCCAGCGAGCCAAGCCCAAAGGTGCTTTAAGAAACGTGCGATGCAGGCCCAATAGTAAAAGCAGGCAACCAAACATGTCGTTTCCTTCCCGCGCGGGCCTGGTTGGGTCAACCAAACACGCCCTTAGAAGCTGAAAGGACGGGCGTGAGACATGGGAAACGAGGTGGGCAGAGGTCGGGCGAGGAACGATGCATTGAGATTCGGACGGTCAGTTGGCGCACGCGGGAGTGGGTCTCACGATCGGTTCGGTACAACCCGGTTGTATAGGATTCTTTTCCAACAAAACCTCAGGCGAAGCAAAAGCCTGCTCCACCACGTCTACGTTCACGTGTGTCCTCTTGGCGGCGTCGGAAAGAACGCCAGAATGGCCGGCCGCCGCCGCAGCACGGGCCTCAGTTCCCAGACGGACGCGGGCGAGCAGAGCAAAGGAGTGGCCCGCTGACGCAGCCCGCACCTCCATCCCCAAACCCACGCGAGGGAGGACGGAGCCGGAACAATCCGCCGCATCCGGAGCCGCCGCGGCAGCTTGCCGGAGGCGCCTGCGTGTCACAGCCCTAGAATACCTGAGGGAAATAGTTGCAACTGCACTCATGCATCATGTCTAAAATTTCTGAAAGTTGAATTGAGGTTTGTTGAAACCCTCAGAAATCAGTTCAAAAATAACCAACTTTAAAATCCTCTCAAATGAGTCCAAGAAAATGCTCCTGTTATTCTGTAAAAATATTGGCAAGAGGTAAAATTCAAACCAATATTTTTAGGAGCTCAGAAACATTTATTTTGTCCATTTGCATTAACCCAATATTTATTTGCTTTGGATTTATATTTAATATATATTAAATATAACTCCAATAATTCTGGAAGTTTGTGAGTGGCTTTGCGTATATTTTAGCAAGCCATATAATAACCTACAGAATTTATTAAAATGATTTAGTGGCTAAACTAAATTAGAACACAGGAAATGAAATAGAAAAGAAAAACAGGAAAAGAGAGATAGAGAGAGAAAGTACCTGGCGCTCACCTCACAGCCCACCTGGCCCAACTCCAGCGGCCTAGCCCACCGCAGTCGCCACCGTCTTCAACGTCCTCCCAGTAGGCAGGAGGGCGTGTGGCCACCGCGCGCCGGCACACGCCCGAGCCACCTCCTGCTTCCGCCGCTTCTGGAGCCAGCCCCGAGTGCCACGCACTCCCCCTCGCCCCCCTGCACCTCTCCTCTCTCCCCCTGGACCCCATCCCCTCCTCTGCTCCCCTCTCGCGCGCACCACCGAGCGGAGCTCATCGTCATTGTTGCCGTACCCGTGGCCACCGGCCACCCCTCGCCCTGCCGCTGCGCCCAGAAGCTCCGCCACTTCGTCCTCGACCCCCTCACCGAGCCACGCACCCGCGGGACGCCTGAAACGACGCCACCATCTTCGCTTCCATCGTCGGCCGCCGGAGATCCCCCTCGATGCTCCGCTCGCTCCGGTGCCTCCCCGAGCTCGCCGAGGCCACCGCTGCACCCGCTGTGAGCTCCTATGTCGTTTCCCCCTCTCCCCTGGCTCGTTTTCTTCCTCTAACACCGATGCCCGTCGGAACCGAGAGCTCTTCACCGTCGGCCATGTCGCCGTCGTGGCCACCGTTGCCTAGAGTTGCAACCGAGCACACAGCCGTGCTCAGTGCACCCCCAGGAGGTCGTAGCACCCCTCTTTGCCGCCTGCGTGCTCCCTAACCCCGAAACCCAGTTCACCCGAACGCCAGCGCCGCCTCGAGCTCGTTTCCAGCGAGCTTCGACCGTCCCCGCTGCTGTCGCATGCCGCCCTGGATGCGGGAGAGCCCAAGCTCCCCGCGCGTACCCTCCGCTGCTCGATTGGGCGCCGGAGGAGCAATCCCGAGCCCTCTGCCGCGTTCGGCCTCGCCGGCGGCTAAACGCCGGCGGGTTGACCGCTTTGACCGCCGGTGGTTTAGCCCCGGTTGACCAGGGGATTTGACCTCCCCTGGGCCTATGACATGCGGGCCCCACCCGGCTAATTAATCTAGTTTAACTTTAAACTTAATTAGAATGACCCTGGTTAGTACTAACTAAACCAGATTAGTTTAACTAACCACTGACACGTGGGCCCCATAGGTCAGATTTGACCTGGACCGGCTCCCTTGACCTGCTGACGTCACACTGACGTCAGGCTGACGCAGTAAATCATTTTCTGGATTAAAATCAATTCAGAAATTCCAGAAATTTGTATAAACTTCTAAAAATCATAGAAATTAATCTGTAACTCCAAATGAAATATGTTATATATGAAAAATGATCAGAAAAATCCAATCTATCCATATGCATTGGTTTCATGCATGTTTAAGCAACTTAAACCTGCTGTTTACATCAAAACATGATAATGCACTTTATTAATTCATAGTTTCAATTTGAACTTGAACCTTGGGTTCAAACTAACTCAAATCCATCTGATTATAGTTGCATTAGCCCAACACACTCATTTTGCCATGTCATGTCATGCATCATATTGTGCATTGCATTGATTGTGTTCTTTCTGTGTTGCCAGTATTTTTCCCCTCTCGATAGACGTGATATCGACAATGAGATCGATGACACCGATGAAGAACTATACTATCTTTAGAAGTGCCAGGCAAGCAAAACCCCCTTGTTCATTCCGATACAATCCTACTCTCTCGCTCCTGCTCTCTTTTACTGCATTAGGACAACAACGATCCATCTGTTACTTGCTACGGTAGCTGAACCCCTTTATCCTTTGCATGACATGTCATTGCCACAGTAAATAGATGAAACCCACTAGCATGAGTAGGAGTTGTTTGAGCCCTATTGTGCCTACTCATTCATGCTTGTTTATCATGCCCGCTACTGCTTAGAGTTGAGTCAGGTCTAATTCATCGGGGATGAATCAGAGGTGTGTGAACATGTCCTACTGTATGTGAGCTAAGTGTGTGAACACGATTTGGTAAAGGTAGCGGTGAGAGGCCATGTAGGAGTACATGGTGGGTTGTCTCATTGAAGCCGTCCTCAGGAACTGAGTTCTGTGTTTGTGATCCATGAAACAGTTACTACCATGCATTGGGCTCGAAACCAATGGACCCTCTCGGCTTCTTAATCACCCTTGTCCTCTGGCCAGGAGTTGCAAGTAGTTTCTGGTGTTTGTAGTATGCTGGAGGCCGTGGGCAGCGCTGACCGGAGGGGTGGGCTGTGATGCGGTAGGCACGTGGCCGGGTATGCCGGGCGCCCGTTTGGTGTCACGGAACCCTGTACACATCGTTCGGGGCCGTATGTGGAAACCTCGGCCGGACTCCCTGCGGATGGAACCTGAATAGGCGATAAACCTGGATAGAGACTTGAGTGTTTAGGTAGGCCGTGGCCGATACCCTCGTTGGGCTTCCGCTTGAAGGTTGCCGAGTACATGTCGTGTAAACGGCGGTAAGTGGTGAGAGCGTGTGTGAAGAAGTACACCCCTGCAGGGTTAACATCATCTATTCGAATAGCCGTGTCCGCGGAAAAGGACTTCTGGGTTGCCTGTACAGTTCATAGACAAGTGAAAGTGGATACTTTAAAATGCGCAAGATAAGCGTGAGTGCTATGGATGGCGTTCTCGTAGGGAGACGGAGCGGATGCATAGTGGTGTATTGGTTGGTGAATATGTGGACTCGTGTGCGCCACCTCAAAAGAGTTACTTGCATTCGTAGTTCAGGATAGCCACCAAGTCAAAGCTGGCTTGCTGCAGTTAAACCCCACCATCCCCTTTGATGATAATGATGCATGTGTAGATAGCTCTGATGTAATTCTTGCTAGGTACATTTGTACTCATGTTTGCCTATTTTATGTTTTTGCAGAGAGACTTTAGTCTCGCTAGTAGTTCCGCGTGGACTTTGACGTTTAGCTTGTTACCTCAGCTACGATCTTGTGCCCTCGGCAGGATCTGGTAGATAGTAAGGCTTCTCAGCCTTTTTCTTTTGTAGATGTCTGTACTCAGACATGTTAAGCTTCTTCATGTGCTTTGACTTGTACGCTCTGAATGTTGGGTCACGAGACCTATGTTTGTAATATCTCGCTCCTTGAAGCCTATTGAATAAAATACTTGAGTTGTAGAGTCATGTTGTGATGCCATGTTGTATTTGCACATATCGAGCATATTGTGTGTATGTTATTGAAATGCTTGGTATGTGTGGGATCTGACTATCTAGTTGTTTATCCTTAGTAGCCTCTCTTACCGGGAAATGTCTCCTAGTCCTTCCACTGAGCCATGGTAGCTTGCTACTGCTCCGGAACACTTAGGCTGGCCGGCATGTGTCCTTCTTCGTTCTTGTGTCTGTCCCTTCGGGGAAATGTCAAGCGATGAATACGGGAGTCCTGTTAGCCCGCTACAGCCCGGTTCACCGGAGTCCTGCTAGCCCAGTGCTACAGCCTGGATTCACTCGCTGATGACCGACACGTTCGATGCTGGGTCATGGATGCATGTCCCTGTAAGTTTGTGCCACTTTGGGTTTACGACTAGCCATGTCAGCCCGGGCTCCTTATCATATGGATGCTAGCGACACTATCATATACGTGTGCCAAAAGGCGCAAACGGTCCCGGGCAAAGGTAAGGCGACACCCGTTGGATACCGTGCATGAGGCCGCAAAGTGATATGAGGTGTTACATGCTAGATCGATGTGGCATTGAGTCGGGGTCCTGACAGCTTTGGTATCAGAGCCTGATTGCATGTAGGATTACCAAGCCAAACTGGTCGAAGTTGAGTCTAGAAATGCTTTAGTTATATGTAGGGGAATTGATTGTGGGATGGGAACGTAAGGCTCTTTTTACTCCTTTACCTTATGCCCTTCTGATCTGAGTCAGCCTCCTCTTTTCTACGGGGATTAAGAACTAGGCTTCTCGTCTATCTATCAGCACGTGTTACCAATCCGTAGACCCATAAGATTGTTGGATTTAAGCCTCAGTTCAGTTTCTACCTCTGTATGTTAACTATTGATCTCGAAACCTCGATATTGTGCCTCTGAGTGGTTATGCCACCATTTTTGTAGCATATCTCAAATTCTTTTGAGAATTTACAACCGTTATGCTGTCCGAGTCATCTCAGGTTTCTAAACAATCTGATGCACTTGCAAATCCTTTCCCTCAGGTTTTTATGTTCCTTTGGGTCAGGTTAATCACACTAATTGCTGAGTTGAGGTATTCTATTGCCACGACATATATGTTGGAATTATTATTATGACCCTAGGTGTCCTAGGGGATCATCTAGTAATCTAGCCATGATTTGTGCCCCAGTGTGATGATTCTGGCCTTTATTCTCGAAAGCATCCCGTGATGCTACTTAGTAGTAGGTATTCTACTCCTTGGGTTTTGAACCCGAGATTCACCCCACCTACTTCATGTTGATGGTGTTTGCTCGTTCCTTTAGGTTATTAGTAACCTTTGTGATAGTCCTCGAGATTCGTGGTGTATCCTTCTTCCAAATACCATGAACTGCTTATGGCAGAAGATCTTGACCAAAAGATCACAATAAGAGTGCTCTTGACGAGTTCTTGATTCCATGCTGTAACTCTGCCAATCCTACCTTCTCTGCATGGGCTCTGGAAGAAACCTGTTGAACTTGGTTCTACATACTAATCTATGCATCCACAACTCAGAAAGTTATATGTTCCTTGAGTTATTCTCTTTAGTTGTATTCTGACCCCCGTCTATCATTTGATAGTCAAGAGTATGCGTGCATTCGTTCATCGATACCTATTACTCTTGTGGTCCGTCAAGCCATTCTATTCCAGAATGACTAGGAGAAACAAACTCCAGTACCTTGTCCATTTCCAGGATTGGGTCAAAGCAGACGTACTCCGCAGATCAAATTGCTAATCTAGCTTTTGCTTTGTTCTACCTTGGAGTATTACCATCTTTATATCAAGAATGTCATGGGAATTGCACACCATCCTATGAACTCTTGACACAGTGATACTTCTTGCCATCATTATTCATTCCTCGATTCCGTGTTATTGTAACCGGAACACCGACAAGTGAATCATGATGTGTGAAATCTATACTCCTAGCAACTCCGTTGCTTGGTAGTTAAAGGACAATAACCTCACTCTTAGCATGTTGATTATTGAATGATCACCCTAAGTATGAGTGTGCTACCTAGTCCTTATTTCCGGTACACTCTCCGATCAATGAGTTAGGATAGTGCCAATCCTTGCTTATTTGATCATATCGTCTTGCCCTAAAAAGCAAGATTGTTCTCGAGCTTAGTAACATATCGGTGGTTCATGATTTTTCGAATTTCTTCTCGGAAGTGTTACCAGGTCGTCACCTGACCACTATGTTGAGTTCGTGATCGAGTTGGTCTTCTTGTAAACCACCCTTTCTCCAAGAATCTGTGTCAGATACCCCGAGCGAGTTGGTTAGGCTAAACAACAACTTGGAGAGTTGGAAGATGAAAGCTTGTCCGACTTAGTTCATTTTAAGGGATATCTTGTGTGTGTGTTAAAGATAGATGATATCTTCCTTGATTGAACCTCGTGGTCAATTATTGGATCTATTGTCTTGCCAAAACTTTGATTTGAGTATGGGTTATCCTCGAATCAAATCAGAACCAACGATGTTTGTAATGTTGTCTTACTCGTGGTTGATCCCTCGAGCATACACCATTATATCCTTTGGTCTGACCAATACTATCACTTGTTCTCATAATTATGGAATTCCATTTTTATGGAAACTTGGATGAATTGTTGTTGAGCCCATCGACAACATCTTTGTCTTTTCCATAATTTTGTTGAACATTAAGCTAGTGTTGGAAACTTTTGAAAGCATTTCTTCATGCTAGCTCATGAAGCATATGTTCGGATGTAAGAAGTGACTTCCTCCAGTTCATGTGCATTTGATGCAAGTTGCCGCCGTGGATTCGAGAAAGACAATGTTGCTTCCTTTGGAATCATCCCAAATCGGTCATGCATACGTGCGAAGTATTCTGTGGTTCGGAGACTTGCAACCTTCATTCTATATGTATCCTTAGCACACCAAGCCACTGATTGATTTGTTCAAGGAGAAGAAATTCCTTCTTAAGAGTATACCTTATGCAAGGACTTTGATATCCTCGATGATGGTTCCCCTCCTGAACTCGGTAGTGTTTTATTATAAGACTACTATGTGGTCATGCTTGTCTCGGACAACGTGTTCACATGTTTGTAGCAAGACCAGCTCATATTTTGGAGCTTACTACCGTAGTTAATTTCCCGAGAATCTCGCAACGTCGCCTCGTCGATTTGTGTTGCAAACTATCATTTTTATTTCTAGATTCGATGAGTCTAGTTATTCTGACACCAACCAGATCTGAATCTCAGGCAGAGAATTATAATATTGGTCTCTCTGTAACCGGTAAAGTGGATGTCGTGGCCAACACACCCAACCGGAAGACCTGTTATTGTAGTATCTTGATTGAGAAAGTTGGCCACCTCCCCATAGGGATTTCTCAGGATTTACTCCTTAGTTGTCCCTTATGGATTTTTGTGCTCCCGAAGTCCGACCCTTATTTGATGTTCTAGATACCAAACCATATCTATGAATGGGATACACTAGTACATCAAGGAGAACATTAGAAGCGGAGTGCCAAATGTCTCTCGGTCGATCATCCAGATTTTGTCCCCTTGGTCTCACTAAGGTGAAATCTGAGAAAGTGTTATCTTCCTTTGCATCTGCATCATCCATCACTATTCCTCATGGTAGTATGTTGTGTTGCCAGGATCCTTGACACGGATGTTGGTAAAACCTTGATGCATATGGAAATGCTCAAGTTCTTGAGAGCACGCACAAGCACTAAGTGTTATCATCGGCACTAACTAGGGATTGCTCCCAGTTTTCTCGGCCATACTATAATTTTTTTCAACAGTGGAACCACTCGACTGTTGAGTTACTTCCCAGTTACTAGAATCATTCCCATCATTTGCATGTTGTTCCCAGCTTGCACTGCCATCGTGCCACCCTACTCTGGATTACCTTTCTCAGTAATTATTGATCAGGATCATTTTCAAAAGTGGTCCTACCATGGGTCCCATCCATCTCCGATGATAAGCAAAATCATCTATGGCTCTATCTTCAACAAAGTAATCCACATCATCCATACTAGTCCGGGTATGTCCTTCATCCGGACTCCTTCAAATGATCGATTGTGATTTGCCTTAAGCTGGTATAAAGAGTTCCAATGATCTTTGAATCAAAGGTAATTCTTCTTGCCACTTAAGGGAATATTCCTGCGAGTCACGTGCCTCAAGATGTCTCGTTATAGTATCATGGCAACTCAACTCTTCGCTACGTTGACAACCAATCACCACCCTCTTAAGGCGGGATTGTTGTCTACCTAGTGAACCTTCTCCATCTGTTCCACTCCATCCCTCTAGATGTATGCTTCGTGTCTCAGCTCGAGAGGTGTTTCAATGTCTCACTCCGTGAGTTGATCCTCAGTTGTTCGATATTCGAGAAGATCGATCCTTCTAGAATTTTCCTTTCCTCTCGTTGCCATGTTGGTTGGAGTTCTCAGAGCAAGGCATCGAGACAATGATGGTGATTGAATCAACGTTCTTATGAAGTGCAACCTGGATCGTGAAGATTGTGTTAGCTTGCGTTCCCCCTTCGTCTTACCCTATGCTTGAATCTCGGGACGAGATTCTTGTTTAGTGGGGGTGAGTTGTCACAGCCCTAGAATACCTGAGTGAAATAGTTGCAACTACACTCATGCATCATATCTAAAATTTCTGAAAGTTGAATTGAGGTTTCTTGAAACCCTCAGAAATCAGTTCAAAAATAACCAACTTTAAAATCCTCTCAAATGAGTCCAAGAAAATGTTCCTATTAATCTATAAAAATATTGGCAAGAGGTAAAATTCAAACCAATATTTTTAGGAGCTCAGAAACATTTATTTTGTCCATTTGCATTAACCCAATAATTATTTGCTTTGGATTTATATTTAATATATATTAAATATAACTCCAATAATTCTGGAAGTTTGTGAGTGGCTTTGCGTATATTTTAGCAAGCCATATAATGACCTATAGAATTTATTAAAATGATTTAGTGGCTAAACTAAATCAGAACACAGGAAATGAAACAAAAAAGAAAACAGGAAAAGAGAGATAGAGAGAGAAAGTACCTAGCGCTCACCTCGCAGCCCACCTGGCCCAACTCCAGCGGCCCAGCCCACCGCAGCCGCCACCGTCTTCAACGTCCTGCCAGTAGGCAGGAGGGCGTGTGGCCACCGCGCGCCGGCACGCGCCCGAGCCACCTCCTTCTTCCGCCGCTTCTGGAGCCAGCCCTGAGTGCCACGCACTCCCCCTCGCCCCCCTGCACCTCTCCTCTCTCCCCCTGGACCCCATCCCCTCCTCTGCTCCCCTCTCGCGTGCACCACCGAGCGGAACTCGTTGTCATCGTTGCCGTACCCGTGGCCACCGGCCACCCCTCGCCCTGCCGCTGCGCCCAGAAGCTCCGCCACTTCGTCCTCGACCCCCTCACCGAGCCACGCACCCGCGGGACGCCTGAAACGACGCCACCGTCTTCGCTTCCATCGCCGGCCACCGGAGATCCCCCTCGATGCTCCGCTCGCTCCGGTGCCTCCCCGAGCTCGCCGAGGCCACCGCTGCACCCGCTGTGAGCTCCTGTGTCATTTCCCCCTCTCCCCTGGCTCGTGTTCTTCCTCTAACACCGATGCCCGTCGGAGCTGAGAGCTCTTCGCCGCCGGCCATGTCGCCGCCGTGGCCACCGTTGCCTAGAGTTGCAACCGAGCACACAGCCGTGCTCAGTGCACCGTAGCACCCCTCTTTGCCTCCTGTCGTGCTCCCTAACCCCGAAACCCAGTTCACCCGAACGCCGGCGCCGCCTCGAGCTCGTTTTCGGCGAGCTCCGGCCGTTCCCGCTGCTGCCGCATGCCGCCCTGGATGCGGGAGAGCCCCAGCTCCCCGCGCGTGCCCTCCGCTGCTCGATTGGGCGCCGGAGGAGCAATCCCGAGCCCTCTGCCGCGTTCGGCCTCGCCAGCGGCTAAACGCCGGCGGGTTGACCGCTTTGACCGCCGGTGGTTTAGCCCCGGTTGACCAGGGGATTTGACCTCCCCTGGGCCTATGACATGCGGGCCCCACCTGGCTAATTAATCTAGTTTAACTTTAAACTTAATTAGAATGACCCTGGTTAGTACTAACTAAACCAGATTAGTTTAACTAACCACTGACACGCGGGCCCCACAGGTCAGATTTGACCTGGACCGGCTCCGTTGACCTGCTGACGTCAGGCTGACGCAGTAAATCATTTTCTGGATTAAAATCAATTCAGAAATTCCAGAAATTTGTATAAACTTCTAAAAATCATAGAAATTAATCTGTAACTCCAAATGAAATATGTTATATATGAAAAATGATCAGAAAAATCCAATCTATCCATCTGCACTGGTTTCATGCATGTTTAAGCAACTTAAACCTGTTGTTTACATCAAAACATGATAATGCACTTTATTAAGTCATAGTTTCAATTTGAACTTGAACCTTGGGTTCAAACTAACTCAAATCCATCTGATCATAGTTGCATTAGCCCAACACACTCATTTTGCCATGTCATGTCATGCATCATATTGTGCATTGCACTGATTGTGTTCTTTCTGTGTTGTCGGTATTTGTCCCCTCTCGATAGATGTGATATCGACAATGAGATCGATGACACCGATGAAGAACTATACTATCTTCAGAAGTGCCAGGCAAGCAAAACCCCCTTGTTCATTCCGATACAATCCTACTCTCTCGCTCCTGCTCTCTTTTACTGCATTAGGACAACAACGATTCATCAGTTACTTGCTGCGGTAGCTGAACCCCTTTATCCTTTGCATGACCTGTCATTGCCACAGTAAATAGATGAAACCCACTAGCATGAGTAGGAGTTGTTTGAGCCCTGTTGTGCCTACTCATTCATGCTTGTTTGTCATGCCCGCTACTGCTTAGAGTTGAGTCAGGTCTGATTCATCGGGGATGAATCAGAGGTGTGTGAACATGTCCTACTGTGTGTGAGCTAAATGTGTGAACACGATTTGGTAAAAGTAGCGGTGAGAGGCCATGTAGGAGTACATGGTGGGTTGTCTCATTGAAGCCGTCCTCAGGAACTGAGTTCTGTGTTTGTGATCCATGAAACAGTTACTACCATGCATTGGGCCCGAAACCAATGGACCCTCTCGGCTTCTTAATCACCCTTGTCCTCTGTCCAGGAGTTGCAAGTAGTTTCTGGTGTTTGTAGTATGCTGGAGGTCGTGGGCAGCGCTGACCGGAGGGGTGGGCTTTGATGCGGTAGGCACGTGGCCGGTTATGCCGGGCGCCCATTTGGTGTCACGGAACCCTGTACACATCGTTCGGGGCCGTATGTGGAAACCTCGGCCGGACTCCCTGCGGATGGAACCTGAATAGGCGATAAACCTGGATAGAGACTTGAGTGTTTAGGTAGGCCGTGGCCGACACCCTCGTTGGGCTTC
Organism: Triticum timopheevii; assembly: GCA_963921465.1. Taxonomy (NCBI): domain Eukaryota; kingdom Viridiplantae; phylum Streptophyta; class Magnoliopsida; order Poales; family Poaceae; genus Triticum; species Triticum timopheevii. The sequence continues at coordinate 420,944,176 of OY997262.1, forward strand.
CGCTTGAAGGTTGCCGAGTACATGTCGTGTAAACGGTGGTGAGTGGTGAGAGTGTGTGTGAAGAAGTACACCCCTGCAGGGTTAACATCATCTATTCGAATAGCCGTGTCCGCGGAAAAGGAATTATGGGTTGCCTGTACAGTTCATAGACAAGTGAAAGTGGATACTTTAAAATGTGCAAGATAAGGATGGCGTTCTCGTAGGGAGACGGGAGCGGATCCATAGTGGTGTATTGGTTGGTGAATATGTGGACTCGTGTGCGCCACCTCAAAAGAGTTACTTGCAGTCGTAGTTCAGGATAGCCACCGAGTCAAAGCTGGCTTGCTGCAGTTAAACCCCACCATCCCCTTTGATGATAATGATGCATATGTAGATAGTTCTGATGTAAGTCTTGTTGGGTACATTTGTACTCATGTTTGCCTATTTTATGTTTTTGCAGAGAGACTTTAGTCTCGCTAGTAGTTCCGCGTGGACTTCGACGTTTAGCTTGTTACCTCAGCTACGATCTTGTGCCCTCGGCAGGATCTGGTAGATAGTCAGGCTTCTCAGCCTTTTTCTTTTGTAGATGTCTGTACTCAGACATGTTAAGCTTCCACATGTGCTTTGACTTGTATGCTCTGAATGTTGGGTCACGAGACCTATGTTTGTAATGTCTCGCTCCTTGAAGCCTATTGAATAAAATACTTGAGTTGTAGAGTCATGTTGTGATGCCATGTTATTTGCACATATCGAGCATATTGTGTGTATATTATTGAAATGCTTGGTATGTGTGGGATCTGACTATCTAGTTGTTTATCCTTAGTAGCCTCTCTTACCGGGAAATGTCTCCTAGTCCTTTCACTGAGCCATGGTAGCTTGCTACTGCTCCGGAACACTTAGGCTGGCCGGCATGTGTCCTTCTTCGTTCTTGTGTCTGTCCCTTCGGGGAAATGTCACGCGATGAATACCGGAGTCCTGTTAGCCTGCTACAGCCCGGTTCACCGGAGTCCTGCTAGCCTAGTGCTACAGCCTGGATTCACTCGCTGATGACCGACACGTTCGATGCTGGGTCATGGATGTCTGTCCCTGTAAGTTTGTGCCACTTTGGGTTTACGACTAGCCATGTCAGCCCGGACTCCTTATCATATGGATGCTAGCGACACTATCATATACGTGTGCCAAAAGGCGCAAATGGTCCCGGTCAAAGGTAAGGCGACACCCGTGGGATACCGTGCGTGAGGCCGTAAAATGATATGAGGTGTTACATGCTAGATCGATGTGGCATTGAGTCGGGTCCTGACACTGCGTCCCTGCCGGACATCGACGATGTTCTATGGGAGATCCTCCTGCATCTCCCGCCGCATCCGTGCTCCCTCCCGCGTGCGTCCGCCGTCTGCAAGCGGTGGCAGCGCGTCGCCACCGACCCCCAGTTCCTCCGCCGCTTTCACGCCCACCACCGCCTCCTCGGCGCCTTCGCGTGCAGCGACGACGAGGTCGTGTTCGCCCCCAACCTGGACCCTCCAGGCCGCACCCGTACGGAGCGCTTCTGCCTCGGACGCTACGGCCTCGGCGACCGCCGCTACGACATCTATTTCCTCGAGTACCGCCACGGCCGCGCCCTCCTCAAAGACATGCTGCAGCAAGAGTTCGTCGTGTGCGACCTCGTCACCGGCGAGCGGCGCTGCGTGGCCCTTCCACCGAACCTTTCTTTGAACAGAGGGTGCATCAACGGGGCGGTGCTCTGCGCTGCCGGCGACCAGGGTCACGTGCACGACGGCTGCCACTCCGGACCATTCAAGCTGCTCATGGTGTCCACCGGCAGAGACGACGACCGATCACTCGCTTGCGTTTACTCTTCGCGGTCCGGCATTTGGGGCGATGTCATCTCAACCAAGTCTCCATGTGCAAACTGCCATGCTTGCTCTCGCAGTAGCCCTAGCACCCTTGTTGGCAACGCCGTTTACTGGGTGCTTTCGCCGATCAACCACGGCATACTTGAGTTTGATCTGAATACGCAGAGCCTAGCTTTGATCAAGGCGCCTTGGCGCGCCGACGATTCGCACACGCATCAGATCATCCAGGCAGAGGACGGCATTGTCGGTCTCGCCGCATTTTCTTACTCTAGCTTCCAAATGTGGCGAAGGGAGGTTGACTGCCATGGTGTCACCACATGGTTGTTGCACAAGACAGTTGACATGCATAACATTCTTAGACTTCCTTCTCAGATTGAGTTAGCATGGAGAGAGATGGTAATACTAGGGTATGATGAGGTCAATGGTGTAATTTTTCTATATGCGGACCGCAATGCCTACATGGTTGAAGTTTTTTTTTTTTGGATTGGTTTAAATTGCTTACCACATATATCATATGGTTACATGGTTGCATTGACTTAACTACATGGTTGAAGTTAAGTCAATGCAACCCAAGAAACTTACCGGAACCCATTATATGAACAAGTATCATCCTTTCACGAGTTTCTATATACCAGGTGATTCATCATCTTTAATCATTATATTGCTCATTCAATGCATTGTTTCTCAAATAGTACCTTTGTTCTTCTTCTTAAGCATTAATTCACTAATAATTTAAGCTTAGTTAGCAATGCTAGATAGATAAACTTATAGCCGCAACAGATGTCAAATGAGTAAAAGTGCAAAATCAATTGTCAAATGTGTAACTCAGTTGGAATGTTTGGGGCCTTAAAGCTAGTAATATCATGTTATACAGTACTTTCAAATTTTTTTGTCATCGATATTCATAGGAGACATGGCCACAATTATGATATAGCTTTTCTTTATGTTGATGGGCTGGTCATGAGTTCTAACACTTCAAACCTTTCTGTTGCATAGGTTCTGCTAATTAGGTTCTGTTTGTATTTGGTTACTGACAGAGTGATGATTCTGTTTTCTTTAGGCGGGGGACCAGCTGCTGCAGTTTTCACCGAGTTTGTCGCATTGGATCAGTGTGGTCTGAAATATTTTTATGTTGTCTGAAGGAACTTACTGAACATGTGCCCTGCTCAAGTTCGAACATAACAAGATGCTTCTGAATATTTAATCCAGGAAATTTCAGCTTCGCCAAGTAATATTTCAAGTCAGATTTGGTTGTATCTTGCTTTTCTTTTACATGTTTGTACTTAGCAGCTCCAGCTCTTATCTTCGGTGGTTAATCATCATCATCAGACATTAAAAAAGAAGCAAGAACGGTACCTCGATAAAGAAAAGGGGAAGAACATCACTCATTTCTCTGCAGATCCTGTTAGATATGAACAATTGATTCTCTTCTGAGGAGTTGGACTACACCTTTTATTCTTCTTTTCATTTACAGGACGACCAATTTGGTCAGAAACACACACTCACAACCCAATCCCTAGTATGCATCAAACTGCCACCCCTATCTGCTTCTGTACATTCTGGTAACTTGTCTGAAATTACCGGCCTTTCCCTTCGGCCATTGCGCCTTTGAGCTAAGAACAGCATGTTCTCTCACAGTCAAGGGTTCTTCATTCAACAAGTGCTTTACCTCTCCAATAAAAGATGATCCTCTACCTCTACATTGGTGAATGTTAGAGCCTTCTGAAACTTTCTGTGGCATAAAACTTCAACCTCGGCCATGTAGACCGCGGACACCGGGCGGTGATCCGAAAGATTAAGCTCCACCCTTCTGTAAGAATCCAACCTGATGCCCTTTCCGTATGAAAGAATCCGGTCGCACCTACAGAAGTATGCAACATTTATTTATCCTGGGTTCTAATGCCCAAACATGAGCTATGATGGATCGTGCCAGATTAAATGTGCGAAACAAAAAGGCAGGAGCTTAATTAGGCAGATAGCATACCATGCAGGTCTTCTTCTCGCGGATATTGGCTCGTCACCCGCATACTTATCTGAATTAAATTCGTATTTATATGTTGGGGGGAAGCTAATCACCCCTTCGATCCAACCGTCAAATGTACGCCCTTTCATCAGTTCCCATTTTAGCTGTCACAGCAAAAGCGTGAGCTGGAAATACTACAGGTAGTAATTTATGTACCGAACCATTAAATTACCTGATCATTGTCAAACAATAAATCCCATTCCTTTCTGGAGATAAGTTCATGTGTTCTTTCATATGATAGGTTGATTCGGTAGTTGAGATCCCCAAACCATATAATCTTTCTGAAATGGATGAAATGGCTGCATATGTAAGCAATTGAGAAAATGTTTGCATTGGAGGATAGCAAAGATTCAGGCGACACAAATTTGACGACTTACTCATGGTCATGTATTCCCTTAGGCATGCTGACTCTATGAACTGGGTTAAATACCGTTCTTCGAAGGATTTCTTCAACATCTGCATTTCTCTTTGTTAGATTTCCATCCTTTTCACCAGATGTCAGGTGGCAACATACAAAACAAAAGGGTGTCTGATATATAGACATGCTGACTGATATTGATCCCTGGAACATTGCAGAAACAAATGTCATCAGATGATTTTGTAGATCAGATAGTATCCGACAAGTGTATTCATGCTGAATCTAATAAGAACTGATATGAGATGACAAGGCAAGGCAATGAAATGAAAACTTAGGCATGAAGTACAAATGAATGCAAAATGAATGATGAGAGAAAATAAGATCAAGTTTGGCACTTGCCTTGTTACCGATGTAACCCATCGCGCCTACACCTACAGTTGATACTCTCAAATTCTGAATGTGCCTCCTAAGGCCTCTCTGAACCCACACCGAAAGATATATTCCCACCATTTGCTTGCTTATTATCCGTACAAAATTTGAATTTTTCCTCTTAACGACTCTATTATCGGTACTAACATCATGGTCTAGATTATCTTCTGAAAAACCATTAGAATTCTCATGTCTCGATTTGAAAGACGCAGAAGCTGTTAGAGTCTTCACTGAAGTAATTGATGTGCTGTCCTGGAAAAGATGAACCTGCATATCCAATTGTTGTTCAGGCCAAATCATTCCAGGCCTTTCCAAGTGACCGGCTTGGTTGCTCGGTTCTTTCAGATTATATCTAAAAAGCGTATGACTTGAGTTGTGGGAGTGATGAGAAGTATTTACTGGAAGCATCTTTCTGAAGTCTTCGCCTTCGTGAACTCTTTCACTGGAAGCAGAGGTAGAGTATTCATATGTTTTACAAACGCCACTATCATTAGTAACTGGATTAATGTCTTGTCCAATCAATGGATGAAGTTCCCCCTCACTTTCATTGTCGGCCTCACTAAGAAAATCATCTTCCATCACAAGATAATCTGATGGATTGAACTTTGATGGTGAAGGAGGATCACTGACACATTTATGCTTTGGTTTATATGGACATATCTTATTCAAAGTTTCACGAATGATATGTTCCCAGACTGCAACTGGATGGTCATCTTCAGCACCGAATATATTCCCAGCATTTAGTGGGACAATTTCTTGAAATCTGAAAGATGGTCATAATTTCATGGTAAATATAAACTAAGGGAATGTTGGGTGCCGCTTGAACTGTGGCGTTAATAAAAGCAGGGCCATGGGCCTTTCATCTAAAATAATGGCAGTAGTGCACAACAATAAATCACATCTTAGCCAAATAATAAGCTAAAGTGTGACACGGATGAAAAACTGATTAGACACCAGCCGATGATCAAATAATTTTCAGATACTCCCTCTGTAACTTAATATAAGACGTTTTCTGACAATGTCAGACACTATGACAGTGTCAAAAAACATCTTATATTAAGTTACAGAGGGAGTATGTTTTAAGTGGATGATCCAGAAACAGCTTTTTAAGTTTTCCCAAGATTGCAACTGCTATGCCTATGTCAGACTGTGACAGCTTATTTTGTGTGAATCTGTGCCACATATCTTCTTCCAAAATAAGAAATGAAGATTCGTGCAATTGAAAGTTTGTTAGCAGTGATTTACCCGAGAACATAAATATCAGCTGGCTCCTCCATCGCCAGCCATTCTTGAATGTCTAAGTCAGTAGGTGGAACTCTGCCTCCAACATTCCATGTCCCTACGAAAATCCTGCATGTAAAACCTCGAATGTTGGAAGCAACACACAACCATAGAAGCATTTATTAGCCTAGTTGCAGCTAGGTTCAATTAGTTAGTATTAAATCTTCTGAAATCTTTTAAGTATGTGACAGAAACCAGGCGTATTGAGCATTTTATTTCAGTAACCATACAAGATGTTATGAAAATACTGTCAAAAAGGCCAAAGATAAGAAGGGGGCAATATATAAGTCTAGCTATACCTGAGTTCAGCGACATCGATATACTGAGCACGAAGTGTCTCTGAATTGCACCTTTTAGGTCTGTCAGGCACAGCCTTCACTTGATTACCTACAGATCACAGCTTGCATCAGCATATAAAGCAATTGTCAACCCAGGTCAAACAGATGTTTGTGTCAGTATGTAAGGCTTCATAGTAAGTTGAAATGCATATTGAATGGCATCCGGGTGCTTCTAAATTATCATGCATATATTTCTTTGGAATATTTGGCTTTATGTAAAGCCAGACCGTTTGTTCTTTATTATCATAAAAAAAACTGCTTTGAAATATTTATTCACAGAAAGTGGAAAAGCACTATCCACATTTTTTGATATTTTTATCACCACTACACAATGCCTAGTTGCTGGCATGGACATAACGTAGGACCCAATTCCTCTTATGGGGAAAATATATAGCAGAAATTGAACTGCCAACAACTGTTTTGTCCATACATTCTTCTCCAACAAATGAGACAACAATTAAATTACCAATCGTGCCGGCACCAAGTCCACGCGATCTCCTCTCCTCATCAAACAGTTTGTGTTCCCAGCAGCAGCACTTCTCTGCACAGATGGAGCAAACATAGCAGTCAGAACATGTATGATGATCGATATCAATCTGCAGATTTAAGCTGAATAAATCTACGCATAAAAAGCGCCATCGATTTTCCCCTTTCTAAAAGATTTAGATCCTCTCTTACAAGGTACAAAACAAATTAACAGCCATTCTTTGCTCTTTTCCCCTTTCTGCATAAAAAAAAAGGCAGACTCGAAAAGGCGGTGTTCAAAAGCGGCCAAACTTTTTTCCCCACATTTTGCTAACCCTTTTGGCTCAAGCAGGCTTCGAGACGAAACCAAAAGGCATCAGGAATTTGGAATCCTCGAACTCCTCGAACCAAACCTTTCTCCTGGTTAAAAATGTCGAGGATGGCAATATGCCAAACGAAACCGGTGGTCTGCAGAAAGTAGATTAGCAGCCGGACATCACGGTGGAGGTCGCCATCGACCAGGGAGATGACCCGCACGGCACTCGTGGCCATACCCATACGAAACTGAACTGGTGGTGCTCATGAGTCATGAACTCAGACGAGAAAGCGAGCAATGAACAATTGAGCTGGGAAGGCTCGCCAATCATCCATTGTGAGGCTATCGGCGTTGCAAATTCGCAATGTGGTGGTCTGCATTTCTGTAAGCACAAAAAATCCCCCCGTTTTGCTCCAAAGGGATCGAAGCAGAGCGGCTCGTGCGCAGGAAACGGGGGAAGGGGTCACCGAAGAGAGGAGATGGGCAGACGGACCTTGGTGGCCGGGCTCGTCGTCGTCTGCCTCGGCCTCGGCCTCGGACTCGTCGGCGCTGAAGTCGGAGTCGCCGGAGCCGGCGCCGACGTTGAGCCACTTGCGCAGCACCACCCTGCGCCACAGCCGCTGCGCGTCGCCGCAGCCCGCGCCGCAGCACAGCATCATCGCCTCCGCCCAGCTCCGCATCACCCCCTTCGAGAAGCAAGCAAGAAGCCACCGATTTCATCAGCAATCTACCACAAGCTAGTACTAGTTCCCAAGCTCAAATCGCCAAGAACCAGTACCTGCTCCCGCTGACTCCCGCCGTCGCTCCGAGCACCCGCGTCCTCCTTATCCTGGTCATCTTGCCAAGGCCGGAGCAACGGAGTCGCCGGGGAGGAGGAGGACGCCATTGCCGTCCGCCGGTTCTGCGCGGGCTCGTCGTGACTTGTCCGCGGGGTCATCTGGGTTTTGAAGCGGGGCGCCCCGACGACAGCCGTATCTGTGGCGGAAGAGTTCGTGGGGCAATTGACTGCCGCATCGTCGGCGGCGATGACGGATGGACGGATGGATGGATGGTTAAGACAGCGAGGAGTGCCGGCGACCCGTTCGGCTCGTCGCCAGCCGTCTCTTTCTTAAACTGTTTTGCCTTGCTCCTAACCGTATCATCATTATCTTATCTTAATAACGACATCGTTTATTTTGTTTTTCTTCTACGAACTGGTTTTGAGTATTTTTCAGCAAATTTTTTTTTGCCGCCATGTGCATTTCATTCAGAAGGAATACGTTGTTGCTGGGTATTTCTGTAATAGAGTATTTGTCGTCAAATCTTTTTTTTCCATGCCCACGTGTCGTGCGATGCAGAAACGCGGCGTAATTTAAAGAAAAAAAAGAGTACATGCAAGGCTCAGTTTTGCAGTTGCTGAACTGTAGTGCAATATAGTAAACTTATTTTATAATAATTTGTTATGGAAAAAAAGTGTGAAACCAATGATCTGATCAGCCAAACAGAACAATTGACAGAAAAACTGGATTGCCATAATCCACCTCAATCAGCCGTAACTAACCTAACTGCCTAAGCACATTATTCTACAGCAGTAGTGTGCTGGATTTGGCCCAATCATGTGAATTTGTTGTAATTTCCAGTGAGATCCAATAAAAGAAAAATCACAAAGAGATCCTCAATGATTCGGCGACATGTCCCGGGCATATCGCTCCAACATGATTAAACTCGAAGCAAAATACTACTACGTGTACCTGGGCTTTGGTACAGGATGAAATCGTGCAGGAAGCGAGTGTGCGACGCATGTTTATTTTCATATTCAGGGGATGACTAATCCGGCCTCATGGCATGGTTGAGGGTCATTTTTGTGTATGTATACTATGCTGTTGCGCTGACTAGTAGCTTGCATTTTTCAGACATGGAAGAAATAGTGGTGGAAACAATGCTTCAACCAGTTAATGATCATCTTCTTCTGCACCTGCAGATGGTGGGAACCCAATAATGATACTAGCTGATAATGGCTAGTATAGTTAAGTCATCTCGATATGATTAATTAATTAGGACAGTCCAAGATCAAGATGAAAGCAGCCCTTGCCTAATGCCAATAATCAAACCGCTTCTCCGGATTACTTCTTCTGACTATCATCACAGGCCTGAACCGTTCCGAGCCAATAAGCAGCGATTTGAAAGAAATTATAAAAGGTAATTAGGCAACAGAGGTCGGCAAGAGGCATGGCCACACGCAACGCAACGAGGTCGCCGTGGCGAGTGGACAAGGTGATGTTGAGCTGGATCGGATCCCTTTGCAGATACTACCAACGCTTATCAGCTGGACTTTTCTTTTTCTTCTCCATAATAAAACGTGCAAGCATGGACCAACCAGCCCTACTTTTCCCTTCATCAGCAGAGACTGTCAAACCAGCGAAAAACAGGCATCATAAACCATCTACTACTTCCTCCGTCCCAAAATAGGTGTATTGAGCTTAGTACAAATTTGTACTAGAGCTAGTACAGAGTTGAGACACTTATTTTTGAGACGGAGGGAGTACATTGCTAGTAAAACAAACAGCAAGTGCGAAATGGTGCGCAAAGATCTGATGTATCCCGTCATCATGCAACAAAAAACAAGATTCTTCTTGCCCACACAACAAAATAAAAACCATTCGCTAAATTATTTCGCTGTCAGTCACAGGCCCCTTGCCTTCAAAGGAGAAGCAGATAGCGCGCGCATGTTAAAAAGTAAACAGACTTTGAATCGTCCACTTGTCAAGCCACGTGATGGACAGACGGACGACTAGCCCGATGGCGCGTCCGCAGCCGGAGAGGAGTCGGCGCTTTTCTGGGCTTCCAGAGCTGCAAGTCGCTTGTCGAGAGCCTTGTAACGGGCGTCCACATGCTCGTGGAGGCCTTTCACCTGGAAAAGTTGTCATTCAGAGATCAGATGCTTATCTACAAGACTACAACCCAACCAGAATCATAAGTGTATAGTGCAACTGCAGAGGGAGCATGATTAACAAACACCACATGGAAACCTCAATCTTGAAGCTCAGACCAATGATTGCGCTGCTTAAACGCCCATGACATGTGAAAGACAACTTCACTTATGAAAAACATCCACAACTAAGCTTTTACCTCAGAGAAGAAAAACATCCTCAACTAAGGTTAGTTACAACCGCTCAAAATTAGCATAAGACGCCATCCCCACATTTCAAGCAACTTCTAACTATACGAGCATGTGTCTGTTATGACCGGCATATTAGGGGCTTAGCCCAGTGGGTTGTGGCCCAAGTTATCTTATTGTATTAGGGGCTTAGCCCAATTATCTTATCGTTACTAGGATCGTTTGCTTAGGAGTCAAGTAAACCCCTCTATATAAGGAGAGGCGATGTATCAATCTAATCAAGCAAGAAGCAATCATTATTTGCTCGGCTTCCCTTAGGGAGCCGGGAGACTTAACCCTAGCCGCCTCTTGCGCCGCCGCCTCTCCTTCTCGCGCACGACGGCGCCTTGCCGCCGGCGACCGCGAGCTTCGCCACGTCCAGCCCCCTCCTTCCCCTACAACCTACGCCCTAGACCCGGTAGAGTCCCAGCTCCTACCAATTTGGTATCAGGTAGCTTGGGTGCGATCATGTCTGCTCCACCACCCACCCCGCCGCTGCCCACCGCGCCGTTGTCCACCACCTCCGTCCTCTCCACAGCGCCGCTCTCCACCGCGCCGATCGACTCCACCGCGGGGGCCTCCACCGGCCAGTCGCCGCCCCTCCCCGCGCCGCAGGCCGCAGTCTACTCCCCGGCGGAGATCACCAGCATCCTTAATGACCTCGTCACCGCCGTCCAGGGCATGCACCTCTACCTTGCCGGGCCTTACGGGCAGCCGCCGCCCCTGCCGCCGGCCGCCGCGACCGGTCCGGCCGCGCTGCCCTGGTACGCGGCCACCACCGCACCGATCGGGCCTCTACACCACCACTGGCCCGGTCAGCCGCCGCCCGCCGTCGCCCCCCACTGGCCACAGTGGCCGGCCCCGGCGATCGCTGCGCCCCCGATGCCTCCCTGGTCCAGGCAGCCGCAGCTCCAGCTGTCGTGCCTCCCTCGCCACAGTGGCCGGCCCCGACCCTCGCTGCACCGACCACACCACCCGGGTCCATGCTGCCGCAGCCGCAGCTACCGGCCCCGCCACCGCCCAGCACGGGGCCTGGGTCACCCACGCAGACCGGCGTCCCGATCCAACATGTGCGCTTCCCACCGTCGCCATCCCCCATACCGGCCTGGTTGACCGGATCATCGCCGCCACCCGTCTACACGTCGGCGGGAGAACCGCCAGCGCCCGCGCCCACTCTTCAGTTAGGCGACCCCTTCGGCTAGGCGGGGCACTTCTCAGGCCGCAGTCATGCTGACCGGGCACCCCACTCCTCGCTGCTTCGCACCTCCGAGCCAGTCGGCCACAGCGCTCCGAATGAGACACCGCCGTGGTTTGCCAAACTGGACTTCGCCACCTATGACAGCACGAAGGATCCCCTCAACTGGCTCAACCAGTGCGAGCAGTTCTTTCGCGGGCAACGCACCCTCGCCTCGGAGCGTACCTGGCTTGCCTCCTACCACCTCCGCGGCGCGGCGCAGACCTGGTACTACGCCCTCGAGCAGGACGAGGGCAGCATGCCCCCTTGGGAGCGCTTCCGCGAGCTCTACCTCCTTCGTTTTGGGCCACCGATCCGCGGGAGCCGCCTGGCAGAGCTAGGCCGCCTTCCCTTCACCTCCACGGTTCAGTACTTCGCCGACCGTTTCCAGGCCCTGGCATGCCACGCGTCGGGCGTGACGACGCAGCAGCGGGCCGACCTCTTCGTCGGTGGACTTCCGGATCACATCCGCGTGGACGTGGAGCTTCAGGGACCCCAGGATCTCCAGGCGGCCATGTACTACGCCCGCTACCCTGGTCGGAGGTTCCCGCGCAGGGTTGGCTTGCTCAGGCTTCCGCGGCACCCCTCGCCGCGACCGCGGCGCGCCCGTTCCGCCGGCTCACCTCAGCCGAGCTACTCGAGCGTCGCCGCCGAGGGTTGTGCTTCAACTGCGACGAGCCCTACACGCCCGGCCACGTCTGCCCACGACTCTTCTACCTGGAGGCTGCAAACTACATTGAGGAGGACGCTGTCGCCGCCGACCTGGCCACCCCAGCTGTTGCGAAGGTGTTCGACGCTGGTTGATCACCTCGAGGAGTTCAGCAAGTGCTTCCTCACCTTACAGCTCGAGGACGAGCTGTTTGTGCAGGCGGGGAGAAGTGTTATGACCGGCATATTAGGGGCTTAGCCCAATGGGTTGTGGCCCAAGTTATCTTATCGTATTAGGGGCTTAGCCCAATTATCTTATTGTTATTAGGATCGTTTGCTTAGGAGTCAAGTAAACCCCTCTATATAAGGAGAGGCGATGTATCAATCTAATCAAGCAAGAAGCAATCATTATTTGCTCGGCTTCCCTTAGGGAGCCGGGAGACTTAACCCTAGCTGCCTCTTGCGCCGCCGCCGCCTCTCCCTCTCACGCACGACGGCGCCTTGCCGCCGGCAACCGCGAGCTTCGCCACGTCCAGCCCCCTCCTTCCCCTACAACCTACGCCCTAGACCCGATAGGGTCCCAGCTCCTACCAGTGTCTTTATCGCATCTACCTGCACAAATTTCAGCCTTTCATCTATGAAATTCTGCACATTTACATGAACTACTGAACAATCCCACCAATGCATACCAATGACCATGGTATATGAGGCATGATGAATTAACCTAGTGTTCTTCTCAAATTCAATGTCAGGATATCTATTGTTCCATCATTCTGATGAAGTTAGCATAATTTGATTTCTTACTGGAAGGTAGGCAAAACCACCAACATTGTTGTTGATGAGCTGAACAGGCCAGCTTCAAGAGTTATGATATATGTAATATAATGTCCAAAATGTTATATAGTCTATACTTAAGTTTACTCTAGAAAAAAAAACATATGTTTGTGCAAATATGTTGGAACTTTTCTTTATTTTTCCTTCCGATACTAAAAAAAGATTGAAAAGGATCAAATTTTGTCATATCACGAAGAAATCTATCCCTTCCATAGCAATAACTAGAATTAAAAAAAAGGGAATGACAAAGCATCTGGGAATAAACGATTAATTTCTATAAATAAACCTGCTAAAGCACCAAACCATAGAGTACATAGCACGGGTGCTACAGAGAGATATGTTTTTATATCCCGCATTGAAAATCCTCATTCCTTGTTGGAATACATATATGATCATAAACTCTTGCCCAAGATTGTTATGCTATATATAAAATGAACGCACAGCAAAAAAGTGAGTAAAATTCAACAATAATAAATGTTATGCTGTTAACACTAGATGCATCTCCAAATTCATGATCGCTTCCATTCTATGTTGTCAAGACATGATCATCTTGTAATGTGCCAAGGGACTGCAGACACAATGTTATCACTTACCAAGCAAATAGGCATTTCAGTGTGTGGTATGAGATAATTATAGAACACTACATATCCATCGATCCATCATCCGGAGGTCAAGTTGCAGCAAACTAGTCACATGCAATTAGATAAGACAGCACATCACTTAAATCATTGTACCCCAAAAAATATTGACTCTCTCCTAGGCACTCCCATATCCAATTGCTTGCCTGAAACTATGAACAAAGTACGGCAACTACGCATCGATGCAACATTCTACCATGGATCCTACTCAAATCTTTTTACCCCATGATTACCCCTAAGATCAGAGCCAGCTACAAACTACTGAACTGCCAAACAGACCATTAGCTTGGTAAGCCAAGACATTAGACATCACACGAAGTGGTACCGGAACTGTCATCCATAGAGGTCAAATTAAACGCGACATTTCTGGTTACCGATCACGGCTTGCAGAAACTAGACATGGTGATTTGCAGGCAGGCAGAACAAAAGTTGTAATAATCGAATGAAATGTGGCACCACAGGCATCCCCAAGCATATAATCAGCAAACGGCATGGGATATCTATCACCGGATACGTTCCCCCGGTGCCTATCCAAGATCGATGCTGGCGCAAATTTCCAGGGCGGACCAATGATGCCAACAGCAGCATGAATACATGATCTATAAACAAACAAGTGGTTTCCTCGACCCGCGTCAGGAAATCAGCAGTGTGATCCATCCTCCACAGACGACGCGTCGAGGAGTGGGGGTTTCCCCATTCCCCCCGTCCTACTTCCTAGACGAGGGGCGCGGAACCGCGGGCGGATGCGTTTGGGGCGGTGCAGGGTCCGAGATCTGAGGCGGGGAGGGGCGCGCGCGGCCCGTACCTTGAGGGCCGTGGAGTCGTGGGCGAGCTTGTAGTCCTTGTAGAGGAAGTAGCTGCCGCCGGCCGCCGCGGCGGCCGCGCCCGCGAAGAAGGAGGCCAGCCTCACCCGCAGCATGAACCCCATCTCCCCCTCCGCCTCCTTTGCTTCTGCTCGCTCGCTCCCCTTCCTTCCGCCGCTCTCTGATCCGACTGCGACTGTCGATTCGGGCTCGCGTCGGTCAGACCCAGACGGCTCGACCTATCACCTGACACCGGGTCCCGCATGCCAGTGGCGCTCGGCATCACTGGGCCAGGCCCGCCGCGATGGATAATGGAAGCCTGGGCTGGTCTACGTCTTCGCTGATGGGCCGGGCCGATTGGTTCACCAGAACAGCGGGAATGGAGGATGAGGTTGTTGCCGATGAGAAATTTCCAAAAAAAATTATCCGCGCGAGGAGATAGAGCTGGAGCAGCACAGCCGCTGACCGCCACGCCGCTCGCTCCCCGCGAGCTCGCCTCGCCATGCCGCCGCCCTCGCTCCTCTCCCTCCTCCCCGCCGCGTCGGTCTCCCCGCGTACCCGCCGACCCAAGCACAGAGCGCCTGCGGCGAGCCACCGCCTGCACTCCCGCATCCCCGTCCTACTCAGCGGGCGAACTCCCGCGCCGCTCCGCTCCTTACCCGCCTCCTCCTCCGATGTGGTCGAGAGCGCGGGTGGTGGTGGAGGGGGAGGCGAGGAGCTCCACCTGCTCGACAAGCCCTTCCCGTCCCCCTCCGCGCCGGAGGAGGACGAGCCCGAGCCGGAGGCCGCCCCGGCGCCGTCCACGGCCGAGGCGCTCGCGCCCTACCTCAACTTCTTCCAGGTGAAGGGCGCCGACGCCAGCGCGGACACGTCCGAAGCCGCTGCCGCCGGGAAGGAGAAGCACGCCTCGGAGGACGGGGCTGTGTCGGCCGGGCGCGGGGTCATCTACTACGACCCCATGCCCGGGGACCTGGTCGTCGGCGTCGTCGTCGGGGGCGACGCGCGGGCGCTCGACGTCGACGTCGGCGCCGGAGGCGAGCCGGCGCTGTTGCTGACCAAGGAGGCGGCGCCTGCGTCCTCGGAGGAGTTCAGCTACCTCGCCTGCGACGTCGCGTCGGGCGGCGCGAGGGAGTTCGCCGCGGAAGGCAGGGTCGGCGTCGCGGCCGGCGGAGCGGGCGCGAGGGTTGGGAGGACCGGGAAGGAGAAATGCGCGCCGGTGGTGGCCGTTGGCACGGTGGTGTTCGCCGAGGTGCTCGGCCGAACACTTGGCGGGCGGCCGCTGCTGTCTTCGCGGAGGCTGTTCCGGCGCGTCGCGTGGCACAGAGTGAGGCAGGTCCTCTATGACTCTCCTCTCTATTGTTGTTGTTGTTGTTGTTGGAATTTGATGAGCTGATCTAGTGTACAGTACTATGGTTTAGTGTGCACTGTCAGTAGTTCAGTACCAGATACAGATATACAGTAGTTTGTTTGAACATAATGCAGTACAGATACTTCAAACACCACTATTAATGTAGTGTGTATGATTAGTATCAGGAGTAGGTCTGCAGCCCTCTTGCTTGTACCAAGTAGATTTTTCATATACTGGCTGGCCTATCTGAAACCTCAGCTATTAAAGCAGTCTGATATATATCTTGCTTGTTGGTTAATAGGCAATTATGTGCTATCATAGCTTGCTCCTAGGTTAATACACAATTTTGTCTTCAAGGTTCTTAGCATGGCATGAGTTAAAATCATTTGGCGTTGCAGCCCAAAATAGAGCACCTCATGTTATTGTTAAGAACATAGAGTAATTTCATTCTTAAGTACATGGAGAAATGATTGGTATTTCATCCGTCGTTTAGCCTATTGAATCGTAAATTTGATGTTTCACATCTTGGATGCAGAGCAGTGCAATGGAAATTTGTAGGATGGAAAAACCTTGTTTTCGTCATGTTTTTTCGATGACAATAGATGATTGGACATGACTATGACCTATGAAGTTTTGAGTTCAATAGCTATTATTTTCATTCTGAATGTTCTATATATGACAATTTCTGTACATACTGATGTCCAGATAAAGCAGCTAAATGTACCTATCAAGGTTAAAATTTCTGAGTGGAATGCTGGAGGCTTGTTGACAAGAATTGAGGTACGAGTTACTCATAACGAGTTCAATGGATTACATTACAGTCCACTTCTCAAAAATTGTAGCTAAAACTCACATCCATTATTCCACCATTTAGGGGCTCCGGGCGTTCCTACCTAAGCCTCAGATGATGACTAGACCAAGAAATTTTACAGATCTAAAGAACAATGTAAGACGCATGATCCCTTTTATCTAGTTTTGTCAAGTTATTGCCAATAAAGTGGCTGTAAATTGTGAATTATATTGTTTCTTCTGCACAGGTTGGTCGACAGATACATGTCTGTATTACAAAGATTGACGAAAGGACTAACGAATTAATAATTAGTGAAAAAGAGGCTTGGGTAAGTTAACTGCATGTTTACATGAGCCTCCGATCAGTCTGTTATCCTTACCTGCAGCATTCACTAACATAGTTTACCAGGATATCATGTGTTTTTACTGTGGCTCTTCGTAGTAGAGAATCTTGGTCCATCAACTTATTGAATTGCCTAAACACACAATGCAAGAAATGTTTAATTAAATAGCTTTTGCTACAGTCTACAACTCGTGATAAATACACTTGAAGTATCTATATCAATTGAACTCTGCAGCACATTGGTCAGATTTTGACTTGTATGAGAGAACAATGAGTACCCTTGAGTTCTTCTGATTAATGTTGATCTTTGGTACTTCTTTTAGGTGATGTTATACCTTAAAGAAGGGGCTCTCTTGGAAGGGACAGTCCGCAAGTTGTTCCCATATGGTGCACAAATTAGTATTGGGGAGACTAACAGAAGGTAATATCACTAAACTGAACTAATACCACAACACTTATTTTGGAACGGAGGGAGTACATACTAAATATGGCATTTCTTATTTTCTGCCCAAGTTCATTTTACACTTGAAAGTTGAAGGAGCATACCTTCCAGTTCCATCATTTCATTAGTAGCTGCAGATAAGTTCCTTTTTGGCCATATTCTCTTATAGTCATGCAGATGTTTTAGTATGGCTTACTCCTATTTTATGACAAACAAAAAATAGGTTTACCAAATAATTTAGAAGGTGGCTGTTGCCACAATATGTTTTAAATATTGGCAACATTGATCATGCTAAGTCTTGACCAGATTATATAAATATACTTGTCAATCTTGCTCCTTTTGACATTCTTAACTAGATGACGTGAACAAAAGAGTGATTGTTAATTTTAGTGAAACATGAGATTTACGGACTAGCCTTCACACTGATGAGTTCCATTGGAAATTCTGATAATTCACCAGATAATGAGGTCTCTCTTCTTTTATCAATCTCCTGGCTTAGATTATGAGTGATTGCCCTGTGCTCTAGCGAAGGGCTTGTCTTGTTCTTTGGGAATATGTACTTCCAAGTATTTACATGTCATGCTTCACCATTTATAATAGATCATATAACTTCAATCATTTGGAGTATGCATCTTTCCTTTCAAAAGGCACTCCCTCCATTCCAAGATGTTCTACTCCCTCTGATCCATATTAATTGTCGCTGCTTTAGTATATTATAATTGTCGCTGCTTTAGTACAACTCTGTAGTGCTAAAGCAGTGACAATTAATATGGATCGGAGGGATAACTTTTTTCTGAATTGGATGTATATAGACGATTTTTGATGTGTTTGTTCACTTGTTTCAGTCCGTATGTAGTCCATATTGAAATATTCAAAAACATCTTACAATTCGGAACGTTGCTATAGTATTATCCATCTTGTATTGTTGCATGCCCGAATACAGTTTGGACCCCATCCAGTCTCATTGAACCATATATAGACATCATTCTACCACATGGCAAGCTTGTGAACAATCTAGAGGTGGGAAGATTTTGGATGTTTAATCTACAGCTTGTGATGCTTCTGCAGTGGTTTGCTGCATGTCTCAAAGATAACACACGGTCAGCTGAGATCCGTGAGTGACGCGCTCAGAGTGGGCGAGAGAGTGAAAGCGCTCGTGATCAAGTCGACGACGCCAGACAGAATTGCTCTTAGGTACGCGGAAAAAAACTCGCGAAAACTAAAAACCATGTATGTGCAGCACTGAGAGCTCACGCGTTTTGGCTCTGTGCAGTATTAGGGACCTTGAGAGCGAGCCTGGACTGTTTCTCTCCAACAAAGAGGTAAGAGCACTGCCTCTATGGCTCTTCAGTTTTACATACTATATGTGTCAAGCTGCCAGTGCTCAAGGTAGTCACATTTTTCATTGCCTCTGGTCTCGCAGAAGGTGTTCGCCGAGGCTGAAGAGATGGCGCGAGAATACCGGGCGCAAATGCCGCAGACGCCTCGGTCCGGTGAGGCACCCGACGACGGCGACGACGATACCGTCCCGTTTGAGGACGAAGCGGGGTCCTACTCCAACTGGAAGTGGCTGAAGTTCATCAAGTCGGACAGAGCAGACTGTAAACCCAGCAGCACCGAACCATCGGGATTGTAACGTAGGAACGTTGATTGCCTCTGCACAAATTTTGTTCAGTCCAGTGCTCTTCAGCCGGACGGTTTTGATGAGTGCATCACAAGATGAGCTCAAAGGCGTCGGTGAGCGGCACGCGGCACCCTGTCCCTGAATCCCTGATCGATCTCGCGATCACAGGTCGCTGTTGGCCGTGCCTTGGCTGCTCTGACGCGCACTGCTCATCTTCTTGTCGCCGTGTGTTCCAAGCCTGGTCATCGTCGTGTCTATTTATCGCAACAGTGGAGGAGAACGTCGCACAGTGGCCGACTGACAACCCCTGGATAATCTGCCGGTGCGCGCAACAACCCAAAACCTATATAGCAGCCGACCCATCGTGTCAACAGACGATCGACCTGGATCGGAGCGGCCCTTTGCTCGCCTCCGGATGAGAGCGACGGCTCGGCTCCGTGGGAACACAGGCCGACAGGTTTCGACGTAATTAGCCACTTCATTAGTGTGCTAATCATGTCGTTGGCGGACATGATTTGGTCGTTAAGGAGTAGTTTATGCACCGGATGACAAATCAGATGGTGTCGCGAGGGGATGTGATGTCGTCGTCGGGGAATTCTTTGGACCCGGGACAACCGCTACATCGAGATAAACAAGCATGCGACCGCGAATTGTTTTATGGTGACGAGTGATTCAGTGGCTTCGTAAGAGACGAAAGCGAGATCCTAACCCGAGGCTAAAGTTTGTTTTTGTTGAGCCTATCTATCATCGCCGGCCACTGAGATTCCTCAGGTGTCACGTCGCAGAGACTTCGGTTCGGTTCAGTTCAGGCTCCTCAACAAAGCTCCATCTGCTTACCTACTGATTAATTTATGAGGAAATGCCAAGGGGCGTGCTCCTCGTCCCTGAGACGGTGAGATACACCACCAACTTCCATTGTTGATCGTACTCCCTCCATTTCATAATGTAGTGCGTTCATATTTTTTGAGATTTAAGTTTGACATAAATTTAAGTATTGTTTAAGATATCTTCCGATATTTCGATAAATCGGCTGACTTATCACTTACCGTTGTCTGACCGATAAGATAAATCGATCGATAAATCAGCTGATATGATGATAAATTGGCTGGTATGCCGACAAACTGACCGATTTACCCCTTATCATGGGTCGACCGATAAGTTCCTGATAAGCGATGTTCCCAACATTCCAACGTGGGCGACTGCGGCGGGAGCAAAAATTATACCATTGAATTCGTATCGAAAGAAGTTTTTAATGGTTAATAACACACTACATTATGGACAAGTATAAAAGTGGATTAAGGGCATCTCCAATGGCAACCCGCAAATTTTCTCCTGCATTCGACCGCGGACAGGGGACCGATCCATGGACATGGATGTGAGAGGATGTCATCCAACTGTAGCCGCATTCATTTCAACCCGCATTTAAACAAACCGGACGAAATTCATGCAAACTGGTCGATATTAATCAAAGTTTGGATAGAAAATAGTACAAATCATCCATACATAGGATGTGAATAAGTCTTGTACAACAATAGTTCAAATTCAACGAGATTAACCGAATGTTCAACAAGTTTTCATGAACGGATCATGTCGTCTCACACATACTGCCCCTTCATCTTCCTCCAACAGTGTGCACATAAATGGTCGTCCCTCTTTCCTGTGGTACATCACAGCAGCGCGTGCTGGCTACATACAATGTGTAGACTAACATTGAGTGAATGAATCAATCAGCAAGTTGAGCAAGAGGAAGCAAAACTTACGATCTCGTCCTCTGCCACGTCCAATGGCCACCTTGCCTTGAGCTGACGAACCACGTCACAAAACTTGGTGACGCTGATTTGGATAGCGTGCCAGCGATACAACAACGACCTCACGTTGCGTGGTTGAATGATGTACATTCGTAGAGCGCAATGTGCTTTCATGCGTGACACTTTCCATGCACTTGCTCCCAGAAGGCCTCCCCTCTGCTCCTGCCTACGAAATCTGTAGATACGGCTAGCCACGCATCGCACGACAACTCATCCTCCATGGTCGAGTAGCTCACCATCCTTCGTACTCTAAAAAAGGCATAGCATTTGAAAAAAAAAGGTCAATGGCATTTGACCGAACAACTGTCGGGTGTGGTGTCTGCCATGGAGGTCGTCGACAGGGGCGGAGTATACTTGGGTACAAATGGCTCCAGGGTGGACAACTCCATCGTAAAGGCGAGCGAGCACGTCGATGCTGTTGGGTAACGTTGCATAAAATATAAAAATTCCTACGTTCACCAAGATCAATCTATGAGTTCATCTAGCAACGAGAGACGGAAGTGCATCTACATACCCTTGTAGATCGCGAGCGGAAGCGTTCAAGAGAACGAGGTTGAGGGAGTCGTACTCGTCGTGATCCAAATCACCGGAGATCCTAGCGCCGAACGGACGGCACCTCCGCGTTCAACACACGTATGGTCAGCGTGACGTCTCCTCCTTCTTGATCCAGCAAGGGGGAAGGAGAGGTTGATGAAGATCCAGCAGCACGACGGCATGGTGGTGGATGCAGCAGGGATCCCGGCAGGGCTTCGCCAAGCGTCTGCGGGAGGGAGAGCTATAGCAAGAGGGAAGGGAGGCGCCAAGTGCAAGGGTGCGGCTGCCCTCCCTCCCCCCTCTTTATATAGGGACCCCCAGGGGCGGCCCTAGGAGATCCCATCTCCAAGGGGGGGGGGGCGGCCAAGGGGGTGGCTTGCCCCCCAAGGCAAGTGGAGGCGCCCCCCCCCCCCCCACCCTAGGGTTTCCAAACCTAGGCGCATGGGGGGCCCAAGGGGGGCGCACCAGCCCATCAGGGGCTGGTTCCCCTCCCCACTTCAGCCCACGGGGCCCTCGGGGATAGGTGGCCCCACCCGATGGACCCTCGGGACCCTTCCGGTGGTCCCAGTACAATACCGGTGACCCCCAAAACTTTCCCGATGGCCGAAACTCGACTTCCCATATATAATTCTTTACCTCCGGACCATTCCGGAACTCCTCGTGATGTCCGGGATCTCATCCGGGACTCCGAACAACTTTCGGTTTGCTGCATACTTATATCTCTACAACCCTAGCGTCACCGAACCTTAAGTGTGTAGACCCTACGGGTTCAGGAGACACGTAGACATGACCGAGACGGCTCTCCGGCCAATAACCAACAGCGGGATCTGGATGCCCATGTTGGCTCCCACATGTTCCTCGATGATCTCATCGGATGAACCACGATGTCGAGGATTCAAGCAACCCCGTATACAATTCCCTTTGTCAATCGGTATGTTACTTGCCCGAGATTCGATCGTCGGTATCCCAATACCTCGTTCAATCTCGTTACCGGCAAGTCACTTTACTCGTACCTAATGCATGATCCCGTGACCAGACACTTGGTCACTCTGAGCTCATTATGATGATGCATTACCGAGTGGGCCCAGAGATACCTCTCCGTCATACGGAGTGACAAATCCCAGTCTCGATCCGTGTTAACCCAACAGACACTTTCAGAGATACCCGTAGTATACCTTTATAGTCACCTAGTTACGTTGCGATGTTTGGTACACCCAAAGCACTCCTACGGTATCCGGGAGTTACACGATCTCATGGTCTAAGGAAAAGATACTTGACATTAGAAAGCTCTAGCAAACGAACTACATGATCTTGTGCTATGCTTAGGATTGGGTCTTGTCCATCACATCATTCTCCTAATGATGTGATCTCGTTATCAATGACATCCTATGTCCATAGTCAGGAAACCATGACTATCTGTTGATCAACGAGCTAGTCAAGTAGAGGCTCACTAGGGACATGTTGTGGTCTATGTATTCACACGTGTATTACGATTTCCGGATAATACAATTATAGCATGAATAAAAGACAATTATCATGAACAAGGAAATATAATAATAATCCTTTTATTATTGCCTCTAGGGCATATTTCCAACAGTCTCCCACTTGCACTAGAGTCAATAATCTAGTTACATTGTGATGAATCGAACACCCATAGAGTTCTGGTGTTGATCATGTTTTGCTCGCGGAAGAGGTTTAGTCAACGGATCTGCGACATTCAGATCCGTATGTACTTTGCAAATATCTATGTCTCCATCTTGAACATTTTCACGGATGGAGTTGAAACGACGCTTGATGTGCCTGGTCTTCTTGTGAAACCTGGGCTCCTTGGCAAGGGCAATAGCTCCAGTGTTGTCACAGAAGAGAGTGATCGGCCCCGACGCATTGGGTATGACTCCTAGGTCGGTGATGAACTCCTTCATCCATATTGCTTCATGCGCTGCCTCCGAGGCTGCCATGTACTCCGCTTCACATGTAGATCCCGCCACGACGCTCTGCTTGCAACTGCACCAGCTTACTGCTCCACCATTCAACATATACACATATCCGGTTTGTGACTTAGAGTCATCCAGATCTGTATCGAAGCTAGCGTCGACGTAACCCTTTACGACGAGCTCTTCGTCACCTCCATAGACGAGAAACATGTCCTTTGTCCTTTTCAGGTACTTCAGGATATTCTTGACCGCTGTCCAGTGTTCCTTGCCGAGATTACTTTGGTACCTTCCTACCAAACTTACGGCAAGGTTTACATCAGGTCTGGTACACAGCATGGCATACATAATAGATCCTATGGCTGAGGCATAGGGGATGACACTCATCTCTTCTTTATCTTCTGCCGTGGTCGGGCATTGAGCCAAGCTCAATCTTACACCCTGTAATACAGGCAAGAACCCTTTCTTGGACTGATCCATATTGAACTTCTTCAATATCTTATCAAGGTCTGTGCTTTGTGAAAGACCTATGAGGCGTCTTGATCTATCCCTATAGATCTCAATGCCTAATATGTAAGCAGCTTCTCCAAGGTCCTTCATTGAAAAACACTTATTCAAGTAGGCCTTAATGATGACCAAAAGTTCTATATCATTTCCCATCAAAAGTATGTCATCTACATATAATATGAGAAATGCTACAGAGCTCCCACTCACTTTCTTGTAAACGCAGGCTTCTCCATAAGTCTGCATAAACCCAAACGCTTTGATCATCTCATCAAAGCGAATGTTCCAACTCCGAGATGCTTGCACCAGCCCATAAATGGATCGCTGGAGCTTGCACACCTTGTTAGCATTCTTAGGATCGACAAAACCTTCCGGCTGCATCATATACAGTTCTTCCTTAAGATGTCCGTTAAGGAATGCGTTTTGACATCCATCTGCCATATCTCATAATCATAGTATGCGGCAATTGCTAACATGATTCAGACGGACTTCAGCTTCGCTACGGGAGAGAATGTCTCATCGTAGTCAACCCCTTGAACTTCTCGATAACCCTTAGCAACAAGTCGAGCTTTATAGATGGTAACATTACCATCCACGTCCGTCTTCTTCTTACAGATCCATTTATTTTCGATCGCTCGCCGATCATCGGGCAAGTCTGTCAAAGTCCATACTTCGTTTTCATACATGGATCCTATCTCGGATTGCATGGCTTCAAGCCATTTGTTGGGATCTGGGCCCGCCATCGCTTCTTCATAGTTCGAAGGTTCACCGTTGTCTAACAACATGATTTCCAGGACAGGGTTGCCATACCACTCTGGTGTGGAACGTGTCCTCGTGGACCTACGAAGAGCAGTAGCAACTTGATCCGAAGTACCTTGATCATCATCATTAATTTCCTCTCTAATCGGTGTAGGCACCATAGGAACATGTTCCTGAGCTGTACTACTTTCCGGTTCAAGAGGTAGTACTTCATCGAGTTCTACTTTCCTCCCACTTACTCCTTTCGAGAGAAACTCTTTTTTCAGAAAGGATCCATTCTTGGCAACAAAGTGTTGGAAATATGCCCTAGAGGCAATAATAAAAGGATTATTATTATATTTCCTTGTTCATGATAATTGTCTTTATTCATGCTATAATTGTATTATCCGGAAATCGTAATACACGTGTGAATACATAGACCATAATATGTCCCTAGTGAGCCTCTAGTTGACTAGCTCGTTGATCAACAGATAGTCATGGTTTCCTAACTATGGACATTAGATGTCGTTGATAACGGGATCACATCATTAGGAGAATGATGTGATGGACAAGACCCAATCCTAAGCATAGCACAAGATCGTGTAGTTCGTTTTGCTAGAGCTTTTCCAATGTCAAGTATCTTTTCCTTAGACCATGAGATCGTGTAACTCCCGGATACCGTAGGAGTGCTTTGGGTGTATCAAACGTCACAACGTAACTGGGTGACTATAAAGGTGCACTACAGGTATCTCCGAAAGTGTCTGTTGGGTTGACACGGATCGAGACTGGGATTTGTCACTCCGTATGACAGAGAGGTATCTCTGGGCCCACTCGGTAATGCATCATCATAATGAGCTCAAAGTGACCAAGTGTTTGGTCACGGGATCATGCATTACGGTACGAGTAAAGTGACTTGCCGGTAACGGGACTAAACGAGGTATTGGGATACGGACGATCGAGTCTCGGGCAAGTAACGTACCGTTTGACAAAGGGAATTGTATACGGGGTTGATTGAATCCTCGACATCGTGGTTCATCTGATGAGATCATCGTGGAGCATGTGGGAGCCAACATGGGTATCCAGATCCCGCTGTTGGTTATTGACCGGAGAGCCTTCTCGGTCATGTCTACTTGTCTCCCGAACCCGTAGGGTCTACACACTTAAGGTTCGGTGACGCTAGGGTTGTATGAATATGAGTATGCAGCAAACCGAAAGTTGTTCGGAGTCCCGGATGAGATCCCGGACGTCACAAGGAGTTCCGGAATGGTCTGGAGGTAAAGAATTATATATAGGAAGTGCAGATTCGGCCACCGGGAAAGTTTCGGGGGTCACCGGTATTGTACCGGGACCACCGGAAGGGTCCCGGGGGTCCACCGGGTGGGGCCACCTATCTCGGAGGGCCCCATGGGCTGAAGTGGGAGGAGAACCAGCCCCTGGTGGGCTGGTGCGCCCCCCCTGGGCCTCCCTCCGCGCCTAGGGTTGGGAACCCTAGGGGAGGGGGCGCCTCCACTTGCCTTGGGGGGCACTCCACCCCCCTTGGCCGCCGCCCCCCCCCCCCTAGAGATCCCATCTCTAGGGCCGGTGCCCCCCCTGGGGGCCTATATAAAGGAGGGGGGAGGGAGGGCAGCCGCACCTGAAGTTTTGGCGCCTCCCTCTCCCCTTGCTACACCTCCTCCTCCCGTAGTTGCTTGGCGAAGCCCTGCCGGAACTCTGCTGCATCCACCACCACGCCGTCGTGCTGCTGGATCTTCATCAACCTCTCCTTCCCCCTTGCTGGATCAAGAAGGAGGAGACGTCATCCGCTCCGTACGTGTGTTGAACACGGAGGTGTTGTCCGTTCGGCACTTGGTCATCGGTGATTTCGATCACGGCGAGTACGACTCCATCATCCCCGTTCTCTTGAACGCTTCTGCTCGCGATCTACAAAGGTATGTAGATGCACTCCTATCACTCGTTGCTTAGATGAACTCATAGATGGATCTTGGTGAAACCGTAGGAAAAATTTTATTTTCTGCAACGTTCCCCAACAGTGGCATCATGAGTTAGGTCTATGCGTAGTTCTCTATTGCACGAGTAGAACACAAATCTGTTGTGGGCGTAGATCTTGTCAACTTGCTTGCCGCTACTAGTCTTATTTTGCTTCAGCAGTATTGTGGGATGAAGCGGCCCGGACCGACCTTACACGTACGCTTACGTGAGACAGGTTCCTCCGACTGACATGCACTAGTTGCATAAGGTGGCTAGCGGGTGTCTTTCTCTCCCACTTTAGTTGGAGCGGATTCAATGAAAACGGTCCTTATGAAGGGTAAATAGAAGTTGACAAAATCACTTTGTGGTTATTCGTAGGTAAGAAAACGTTCTTGCTAGAACCCAATTGCAGCCACGTAAAAGATGCAACAACAATTAGAGGACGTCTAACTTGTTTTTGCAGCAATTGTCTTGTGATATGATATGGCCAAAAGTTGTGATGAATGATGAATGATATATTGTGATGTATGAGATCATGTTCTTGTAATAGGAATCACGACTTGCATGTCGATGAGTATGACAACCGGTAGGAGCCATAGGAGTTGTCTTTATTTTTGTATGACCTGCGTGTCATTGAAGAACGCCATGTAAATTACTTTACTTTATTGCTAAACGTGTTAGCCATAGAAGTAGAAGTAGTAGTTGGCGTGACAACTTCATGAAGACACGATGATGGAGATCATGATGATGGAGATCATGGTGTCATGCCGGTGACGAAGATGATCATGGAGCCCCGAAGATGGAGATCAAAGGAGCTATATGATATTGGCCATATCATGTCACTATTATATAATTGCATGTGATGTTTATTATGTTTATGCATGTTGTTTACTTAGAATGACGGTAGTAAACAAGATGATCCCTTATAACAATTTCAAGAAAGTGTTCCCCCTAACTGTGCGCCGTTGCTAAAGTTCGTCGTTTCGAAGCACCACGTGATGATCGGGTGTGATAGATTCTTACGTTCACATACAACGGGTGTACGACAGTTTTACGCATGCAAAACACTTAGGGTTAACTTGATGAGCCTAGCATGTACAGACATGGCCTCGGAACACAGAGACCGAAAGGTCAAACATGAGTCGTATGGAAGATACGATCAACATGGAGATGTTCACCGATGATGACTAGTCCATCTCACGTGATGATCGGACATGGCCTAGTTGACTCAGATCGTGTAACACTTAGATGACTAGAGGGATGTCTAATCTGAGTGGGAGTTCATTAAATAATTTGATTAGATGAACTTAATTATCATGAACTTAGTCGAAAAC
This sequence comes from Triticum timopheevii, assembly GCA_963921465.1. Classification (NCBI taxonomy): domain Eukaryota; kingdom Viridiplantae; phylum Streptophyta; class Magnoliopsida; order Poales; family Poaceae; genus Triticum; species Triticum timopheevii. The sequence goes on from OY997262.1 coordinate 420,971,874, forward strand.
CTTTGCAAATATGTCTTGTAGATCAAATGGCCAACGCTCATGTCAACATGAACTTCAACGTGTTCCTAGAGAAAACCAAGCTGAAAGATGATGGCAGCAACTATACGGACTGGGTCCGAAACCTGAGGATCATCCTCATAGCTGCCAAGAAAGCATATGTCCTAGAAGGACCGCTAGGTGAAGCACCCATCCCAGAGAACCAAGACGTTATGAACGCTTGGCAGTCACGTGCTGATGATTACTCCCTCGTTCAGTGCAGCATGCTTTACAGCTTAGAACCGGGGCTCCAAAAGCGTTTTGAGCAACACGGAGCATATGAGATGTTCGAGGAGCTGAAAATGGTTTTTCAAGCTCATGCCTGGGTCGAGAGATATGAAGTCTCCGACAAGTTCTAGAGTTGTAAGATGGAGGAAAATAGTTCTGTCAGTGAGCACATACTCAAAATGTCTGGGTTGCAAAACTGCTTGTCCCAGCTGGAGATTAACCTCCCGGACGAGGCGGTCATTGACAGGTTCCTTCAGTCGCTCCCACCTAGCTACAAGAGCTTTGTGATGAACTACAAAACTATTCCTGAAGTATTTTCAATGCTGAAGTCAGCAAAGGTAGAAATCAAGAAAGAACATCAAGTGTTGATGGTTAATAAAACCACCAAGTTCAAGAAGGGCATGGGCAAGAAGAACTTCAAGAAGGAGGCAAGGATGTTGCCGCGCCCGGTAAGCCAGTTGCCGGGAAGAAGTCAAAGAATGGACCCAAGCCTGGGACTGAGTGCTTTTATTGCAAAGGGAAGGGTCACTGGAAGCGGAACTGCCCCAAATAATTAGCGGACAAGAAGACCGGCAACACTAAAGGTATATTTGATATACATGTAAGTGATGTGTACCTTACCAGTACTCGTAGTAACTCCTGGATATTTGATACCGGTGCCGTTGCTCATATTTGTAACTCACAGTAGGAGTTGCGGAATAAGCGGAGACTGGCGAAGGACGAGGTGACGATGCGCGTCGGGAATGGTTCCAAGGTCGATGTGATCGCCGTCGGCACGCTGCCTCTACATTTACCCACGGGATTAGTTTTAAACCTCAATAATTGTTATTTAGTGCCAAGTTTGAGCATGAACATTGTATTTGGATCTCGTTTGATACGAGATGGCTACTCATTTAAATCCGAGAATAATGGTTGTTCTATTTATATGAGGGATATGTTTTATGGTCATGCTCCGATGGTCAATGGTTTATTCTTAATGAATCTCGAACGTAATGTTACACATATTCATAGTGTGAATACCAAAAGATGTAAAGTTGATAACGATAGTCCCACATACTTGTGGCACTGCCGCCTTGGTCACATTGGTGTCAAGCACATGAAGAAGCTCCATGCTGATGGACTTTTAGAGTCTCTCAATTATGAATCATTTGACACATGCGAACCATGCCTCATGGGCAAAATGACCAAGACTCCGTTCTTCGGAACAATGGAGCGAGCAACCAACTTATTGGAAATCATACATACCGATGTGTGCAGTCCAATGAGCGTTGAGGCTCGCGGAGGATAACGTTATGTTCTCACTCTCACTGATGACTTGAGTAGATATGGGTATGTCTACTTAATGAAACACAAGTCTGAGACCTTTGAAAAGTTCAAGGAATTTCAGAATGAGGTAGAGAATCAACATGACCGAAAGATAAAGTTCCTACGATCAGATCATGGAGGAGAATATTTAAGTCACGAATTTGGTACACACTTAAGGAAATGTGGAATCGTTTCACAACTCACGCCGCCTGGAACACCTCAGCGTAACAGTGTGTCCGAACGTCGTAATCACACTCTATTGGATATGGTGCGATCTATGATGTCTCTTACCAATTTACCGCTATCATTTTGGGGATACGCTCTAGAGACAGCTACATTCACTTTAAATATGGCTCCGTCTAAATCCGTTGAGACGACATCGTTTGAATTATGGTTTGGGAAGAAACCTAAGCTGTCGTTTCTAAAAGTTTGGGGATGCGATGCTTATGTCAAGAAACTTCAACCTGAAAAGCTCGAACCCAAGTCGGAAAAATGTGTCTTCATAGGATACCCTAAGGAAACCATTGGGTATACCTTCTACTTAAGATCCGAGGGCAAGATCTTTGTTGCCAAGAACGGATCCTTTCTGGAAAAAGAGTTTCTCTCGAAAGAAGTAAGTGGGAGGAAAGTAGAACTCGATGAAGTACTACCTCTTGAACCGGAAAGTAGTGCAGCTCAGGAAAATGTTCCTGTGGTGCCTACACCAACTGGAGAGGAAATTAATGATGATGATCAAGGTACTTTGGATCAAGTTGCTACTGAACTTCGTAGGTCCACAAGGACACGTTCCACACCAGAGTGGTATGGCAACCCTGTCCTGGAAATCATGTTGTTAGACAATGGTGAACCTTCGAACTATGAAGAAGCGATGGCGGGCCCAGATTCCAACAAATGGCTTGAAGCCATGCAATCCGAGATAGAATCCATGTATGAAAACAAAGTATGGACTTTGACAGACTTGCCCGATGATCGGCGAGCGATAGAAAACAAATGGATCTTTAAGAAGAAGACGGACGCGGATGGTAATGTTACCATCTATAAAGCTCGACTTGTCGCTAAGGGTTATCAGCAAGTTCAAGGGGTTGACTACGATGAGACTTTCTCTCCCGTAGCTAAGCTGAAGTCCGTCCGAATCATGTTAGCAATTGCCGCATACTATGATTATGAGATATGGCAGATGGACGTCAAAACGGCATTCCTTAATGGACATCTTAAGGAAGAACTGTATATGATGCAGCCGGAGGGTTTTGTCGATCCTAAGAACGCTAACAAAGTATGCAAGCTCCAGCGATCCATTTATGGGCCGGTGCAAGCATCTCGGAGTTGGAACATTCGCTTTGATGAGATGATCAAAGCGTTTGGGTTTATGCAGACTTATGGAGAAGCCTACGTTTACAAGAAAGTGAGTGGGAGCTCTGTAGCATTTCTCATATTATATGTAGATAACATACTTTTGATGGGAATGATATAGAACTTTTGGACAGCATTAAGGCCTACTTGAACAAGTGTTTTTCAATGAAGGACCTTGGAGAAGCTTCTTACATATTAGGCATCAAGATCTATAGGGATAGATCGAGACGCCTCATAGGTCTTTCACAAAGCACATACCTTGATAAGATTTTGAAGAAGTTCAAAATGGATCAGTCTAAGAAAGGGTTCTTGCCTGTATTGCAAGGTGTGAGATTGAGCTCGACTCAATGCCCGACCACGGCAAAAGATAAAGAAGAGATGAGTGTCATCCCCTATGCTTCAGCCATAGGATCTATTATGTATGCCATGCTGTGTACCAGACCTGATTTAAACCTTGCTGTAAGTTTGGTAGGAAGGTACCAAAGTAATCCCGGTAAGGAACACTAGACAGCGGTCAAGAATATCCTGAAGTAGCTGAAAAGGACAAAGGACATGTTTCTCGTTTATGGAGGTGACGAAGAGCTCGTCGTAAAGGGTTACACCGACGCTAGCTTCGACACAGATCTGGATGACTCTAAGTCACAAACCGGATACGTGTATATGTTGAATGGTGGAGCAGTAAGCTGGTGCAGCTGCAAGCAGAGCGTCATGGCGGGATCTACATGTGAAGCGGAGTACATGGCAGCCTCGGAGGCAGCACATGAATCAATTTGGGTGAAGGAGTTCATCACCGACCTAGGAGTCATACCCAATGCGTCGGGGCCGATCAAACTCTTTTGTGACAACACTGGAGCTATTGCCCTTGCCAAGGAGCCCAGGTTTCACAAGAAGACCAGTCACATCAAGCGTCGTTTCAACTCCATCCGTGAAAATGTTCAAGATGGAGACATAGATATTTGCAAAGTACATACGGATCTGAATGTCGCAGATCCGTTGACTAAACCTCTTTCGCGAGCAAAACATGATCAACACCAGAACTCTATGGGTGTTCGATTCATCACAATGTAACTAGATTATTGACTCTAGTGCAAGTGGGAGACTATTGGAAATATGCCCTAGAGGCAATAATAAAAGTATTATTATTATATTTCCTTGTTCATGATAATTGTCTTTATTCATGCTATAATTTTATTATCCGGGAATCGTAATACATGTGTGAATACATAGACCATAATATGTCCCTAGTGAGCCTCTAGTTGACTAGCTCGTTGATCAACAGATAGTCATGGTTTCCTGACTATGGACATTAGATGTCGTTGATAACGGGATCACATCATTAGGAGAATGATGTGATGGACAAGACCCAATCCTAAGCATAGCACAAGATCGTGTAGTTCGTTTTGCTAGAGCTTTTCCAATGTCAAGTATCTTTTCCATAGACCATGAGATCGTGTAACTCCTGGATACCGTAGGAGTGCTTTGGGTGTATCAACTATCACAACGTAACTGGGTGACTATAAAGGTGCACTACAGGTATCTCCGAAAGTGTCTGTTGGGTTGACACGGATTGAGACTGGGATTTGTCACTCCGTATGACGGAGAGGTATCTCTGGGCCCACTCGATAATGCATCATCATAATGAGCTCAAAGTGACCAAGTGTTTGGTCACGGGATCATGCATTACGGTACGAGTAAAGTGACTTGCCGGTAACGGGACTGAACGAGGTATCGGGATACGGACGATCGAGTCTCGGGCAAGTAACATACCGTTTAACAAAGGGAATTGTATACGGGGTTGATTGAATCCTCGACATTGTGGCTCATCCGATGAGATCATCGAGGAGCATGTGGGAGCCAACATGGGTATCCAGATCTAGCTGTTGGTTATTGACCAGAGAGCCGTCTCGGTCATGTCTACTTGTCTCCCGAACCCGTAGGGTCTACACACTTAAGCTTCGGTGACGCTAGGGTTGTATGCATATGAGTATGCAGCAAACCGAAAGTTGTTCGGAGTCCCGGATGAGATCCCGGATGTCATGAGGAGTTCCGGAATGGTCCGGAGGTAAAGAATTATATATAGGAAGTGCAGTTTCGGCCACCGGGAAAGTTTCGGGGGTCACCGATATTGTACCGGGACCACCGAAAGGGTCCCGGGGGTCCACTAGGTGGGGCCACCTATCCCGGAGGGCCCCATGGGCTGAAGTGGGAGGGGAACCAGCCCCTGGTGGGCTGGTGCGCCCCCCCTGGGCCCCCCTCTGCGCCTAGGGTTGGGAACCCTAGGGGAGGAGGCGCCTCCACTTGCCTTGGGGGGTACTCCACCCCCCTTGGCCGCCGCCCCCCCCCCTAGAAATCCCATCTCTAGGGCCGGCGCCCCCCCTGGGGGCCTATATAAAGGAGGGGGGAGGGAGGGCAGCCGCACCTGAAGTTTTGGCGCCTCCCTCTCCCCTTGCTACACCTCCTCCTCCCGTAGTTGCTTGGCGAAGCCCTGCCGGAACTCTGCTGCATCCACCACCACGCCGTCGTGCTGCTGGATCTTCATCAACCTCCCCTTCCCCTTGCTGGATCAAGAAGGAGGAGACGTCATCCGCTCCGTACGTGTGTTGAACGCGGAGGTGCTGTCCGTTCGGCACTTGGTCATCGGTGATTTGGATCACGGCAAGTACGACTCCATCATCCCCGTTCTCTTGAACGCTTCCGCTCGCGATCTACAAAGGTATGTAGATGCACTCCTATCACTCGTTGCTTAGATGAACTCATAGATGGATCTTGGTGAAACCGTAGGAAAATTTTTATTTTCTGCAACGTTCCCCAACACAAAGATCTTGCCTTCGGATCTAAGGTAGAAGGTATACCCAATGGTTTCCTTAGGGTATCCTATGAAGACGCATTTTTCCGACTTGGGTTCGAGCTTTTCAGGTTGAAGTTTCTTGACATAAGCATCGCATCCCCAAACTTTTAGAAACGACAGCTTAGGTTTCTTCCCAAACCATAATTCATACGGTGTCGTCTCAACGGATTTAGACGGAGCCCTATTTAAAGTGAATGTAGCTGTCTCTAGAGCGTATCCCCAAAATGATAGCGATAAATCAGTAAGAGACATCATAGATTGCACCATATCCAATAGAGTGCGATTACGAGGTTCGGACACACCGTTATGCTGAGGTGTTCCAGGCGGCGTGAGTTGTGAAACGATCCCACATTTCCTTAAGTGCGTACCAAATTCGTGACTTAAATATTCTCCTCCACGATCTGATCATAAGAACTTTATCTTTCGGTCACGTTGATTCTCTACCTCATTCTGAAATTCCTTGAACTTTTCAAAGGTCTCAGACTTGTGTTTCATCAAGTAGACATACCCATATCTACTCAAGTCATCAGTGAGAGTGAGAACATAACGATATCCTCCGCGAGCTTCAACGCTCATTGGACCGCATACATCGGTATGTATGATTTCCAATAAGTTGGTTGCTCGCTCCATTGTTCCGAAGAACGGAGTCTTGGTCATTTTGCCCATGAGGCATGGTTCGCATGTGTCAAATGATTCATAATCGAGAGACTCTAAAAGTCCATCAGCATGGAGCTTCTTCATGCGCTTGACACCAATGTGACCAAGGCGGCAGTGCCACAAGTATGTGGGACTATCATTATCAACTTTACATCTTTTGGTGTTCACACTATGAATATGTGTAACATTACGTTCGAGATTCATTAAGAATAAACCATTGACCATCGGGGCATGACCATAAAACATATCTCTCATATAAATAGAACAACCATTATTCTCGGATTTAAATGAGTACCCATCTCGTATTAAACGAGATCCAAATACAATGTTCATGCTCAAACTTGGCACTAAATAACAATTATTGAGATTTAAAACTAATCCCATAGGTAAATGCAGAGGTAGCGTGCCGACGGCGATCATATCGACCTTGGAACCATTCCCGACGCGCATCGTCACCTCGTCCTTCGTCAGTATCCGCTTATTCCGCAGCTCCTGCTTTGAGTTACAAATATGAGCAACGGCACCGGTATCAAATACCCAGGAGCTACTACGAGCACTGGTAAGGTACACATCAATTACATGTATATCACATATACCTTTAGTGTTGCCGGCCTTCTTGTCCGCTAAGTATTTGGGGCAGTTCCACTTCCAGTGACCCTTCCCTTTGCAATAAAAGCACTCAGTTTCAGGCTTGGGTCCATTCTTTGACTTCTTCCCGGCAACTGGCTTACCGAGCGCGGCAACATCCTTGCCTCCTTCTTGAAGTTCTTCTTACCCTTGCCTTTCTTGAACTTGGTGGTTTTATTGACCATCAACATTTGATGTTCCTTTCTGATTTCTACCTCTGCTGACTTCAGCATTGAAAATACTTCAGGAATACTTTTCACCATCCCCTGCATATTGTAGTTCATCACAAAGCTCTTGTAGCTCGGTGGGAGTGACTAGAGGATTCTATCAATGACCACCTCGTCTGGGAGGTTAATGTCCAGCTGGGACAGGCGGTTGTGCAACCCAGACATTTTGAGTATGTGCTAACTGACAGAACTATTTTCCTCCATCTTACAACTATAGAACTTGTCGGAGACTTCATATGTCCCGACCCGGGCGTGAGCTTGGAAAACCATTTTCAGCTCCTCGAACATCTCATATGCTCCGTGTTGCTCAAAATGCTTTTGGAGCCCCGGTTCTAAGCTGTAAAGCATGCCGCACTGAACGAGGGAGTAATCATCAGCGCGTGTCTACCAAACGTTCAAATCGTCTTGCAGTGCTGGGAGAGCAGGTGGGTCACCTAACGATGCTTCAAGGACATATGCTTTCTTGGCAGCTATGAGGATGATCCTCAGGTTCTGGACCCAGTCCGTATAGTTGTTGCCATCATCTTTCATCTTGGTTTTCTCTAGGAACGCGTTGAAGTTCATGTTGACATGAGCGTTGGCCATTTGATCTACAAGACATTTTTGCAAAGATTTTAGACTAAGTTCATGATAATTAAGTTCAGCTAATCAAATTATTTAATGAACTCTCACTCAGATTAGACATCCCTCTAGTCATCTAAGTGTTACATGATCCGAGTGGACTAGGTCGTGTCCGATCATCACGTGAGACGGGCTAGTCATCATCGGTGAACATCTCCATGTTGATCGTATCTTTCATACGACTCATGTTCGACCTTTCGGTCTCTTGTGTTCCGAGGCCATGTCTGTACATGCTAGGCTTCTCAAGTTAACCTAAGTGTTTTCCATGTGTAAATCTATCTTACACCTGTTGTATGTGAATGTTAGAATCTATCACACCCGATCATCACGTGGTGCTTCGAAACAACGACCTGTCGCAATGGCGCATAGTTAGGGGGAACACTTTCTTGAAATTATTATGAGGGATCATCTTATTTACTACCGTCGTTCTAAGTAAACAAGATGCAAAAACATGATAAACATCACATGCAATCAAATAGTAGTGACATGATATGGCCAATATCATATAGCTCCTTTGATCTCCATCTTCGGGGCTCCGTGATCATCTTCGTCACCGGCATGACACCATGATCTCCATCATCATGATCTCCATCATCGTGTCTCCATGAAGTTGCTCGCCAACTATTACTTCTACTACTATAGCTAACGGTTTAGCAATAAAGTAAAGTAATTACATGGCGTTAAATCATTGGCACGCAGGTCATACAATAATTAAGACAACTCCTATGGCTCCTGCCGGTTGTCATACTCATCGACATGCAAGTCGTGATTCTATTACATGAACATGATCTCATACATCACAATATATCATTCATCATTCATCACAACTTTTGGCCATATCACATCACAAGGCAATTGCTGCAAAAACAAGTTAGACGTCCTCTAATTGTTGTTGCATCTTTTACGTGGCTGCAATAGGGTTCTAGCAAGAACGTTTTCTTACCTACAAAAAAGCGACAACGTGATTTGTCAACTTCTATTTACCCTTCATAAGGACTCTTTTCATCGAATCCGCTCCAACTAAAGTGGGAGAGACAGACACCCGCTAGCCACCTTATGCAACTAGTGCATGTCAGTCGGTGGAACCTGTCTCACGTAAGCATACGTGTAAGGTCGGTCCGGGCCGCTTCATCCCACAATACCGCTGAAGCAAAATAAGACTAGTAGTGGCAAGAAAGTTGACAACATCTACGCCCACAACAAATTGTGTTCTACTCGTGCAAAGAGAACTACGCATAGACCTAGCTCATGATGCCACTGTTGGGTAACGTTGCATAAAATAAAAAATTTCCTACGTTCACCAAGATCAATCTATGAGTTCATCTAGCAACGAGAGAGGGGAGTGCATCTACATACCCTTGTAGATCGTGAGCGGAAGCGTTCAAGAGAACGAGGTTGAGGGAGTCGTACTCGTCGTGATCCAAATCACCGGAGATCCTAGCGCCGAACGGACGGCACCTCCGCGTTCAACACACGTACGGTCAGCGTGACGTCTCCTCCTTCTTGATCCAGCAAGGGGGAAGGAGAGGTTGATGAAGATGCAGCAGCACGACGGCGTGGTGGTGGATGCAGCAGGGATCCCAGCAGGGTTTCGCCAAGCGTCTGCGGGAGGGAGAGCTGTAGCAAGGGGGAAGGGAGGCGCCAAGTGCAAGGGTGCGGCTGCCCTCCCTCCCCCCTCTTTATATAGGGACCCCGGGGGGGGGGGAGCGCCGGCCCTAGGAGATCCCTTCTCCAAGGGGGGGGCCAAGGGGGTGGCTTGCCCCCCAAGGCAAGTGGAGGCCCCCCCCCCCACCCTAGGGTTTCCAACCCTAGGCGCAGGGGGGCCCAAGGGGGGGCGCACCAGCCTACCAGGGGCTGGTTCCCCTCCCCACTTCAGCCCACGGGGCCCTCCGAGATAGGTGGCCCCACCCGGTGGACCCCTGGGACCCTTCCGGTGGTCCCGGTACAATACTGGTGACCCCCGAAACTTTCCCGATGGCCGAAACTCGACTTCCCATATATAATTCTTTACCTCCGGACCATTCCGGAACTCCTCGTGACATCCGGGATCTCATCCGGGACTCCGTACAACTTTCGGTTTGCTGCATACTTATATCTCTACAACCCTAGCGTCACCGAACCTTAAGTGTGTAGACCCTACGGGTTTGGGAGACACGTAGACATGACCGAGACGGCTCTCCGGCCAATAACCAACAGTTGGATCTGGATACCCATGTTGGCTCCCACATGCTCCTCGATGATCTCATTGGATGAACCATGATGTCGAGGATTCAAGCAACCCCGTATACAATTCCCTTTGTCAATCGGTATGTTACTTGCCCGAGATTCGATCGTCGGTATCCCAATACCTCGTTCAATCTCGTTACCGGCAAGTCACTTTACTCGTACCGTAATGCATGATCCCGTGACCAGACACTTGGTCACTTTGAGCTCATTATGATGATGCATTACCGAGTGGGCCCAGAGATACCTCTCCATCATACGGAGTGACAAATCCCAGTCTCGATCCGTGTTAACCCAACAGACACTTTCGGAGATACCCGTAGTATACCTTTATAGTCACCCAGTTACGTTGCGACGTCTGGTACACCCAAAGCACTCCTACGGTATCCGGGAGTTACACGATCTCATGTTCTAAGGAAAAGATACTTGACATTGGAAAGCTCTAGCAAACGAACTACACGATCTTGTGCTATGCTTAGGATTGGGTCTTGTCCATCACATCATTCTCCTAATGATGTGATCTCGTTATCAATGACATCCAATGTCCATAGTCAGGAAACCATGACTATCTGTTGATCAACGAGCTAGTCAACTAGAGGCTCACTAGGGACATGTTGTGGTCTATGTATTCACACGTGTATTACGATTTCCGGATAATACAATTATAGCATGAATAAGAGACAATTATCATGAACAAGGAAATATAATAATAATCCTTTTATTATTGCCTCTAGGGCATATTTCCAATAGGTGCTAGTTGCGAACGTCCGGCAATGCCTCTGTGGCGGCCGGAGACGTAGGGCGGTGGCGGAGGAGGTGGAGGGTGCGGATGCAAAGCAAGGGGGGAAGGGGTGGAGTGCAAGAAAATGGGATTGGGAGGGGGGATTGGGTGGGCCGGGGGTGTCAGAGTCCTACGTTTCGGGTGTTTGGACTCCCGCAAACCTCCTCTCGCTTTGTCTCCAATTTGCAGGAGAAAACACGTTCGGACCGCCCTGCGAACCGATACAGACCGGCGTTGGAGGGCTTGTGTAGTCCGCACAGCTCGGTTCAAACTAACGCGAGTAGTTTGCGGGTCCGCCTTGAAGATGCCACGAGACAAGGCAGGAGCCATGAGCGGGAAAATTACTGTAGCAAACATAACACTTGGGAATATACTACGTCTTAACTAAAATATAAGACGTTTCCTAAGCTAATCAAGCTGGCCTAAAAAACGTCTTATATTTTGATACGTAGAGAGTACTCCCTCCGTAAACTAATATAAAAACGTTTAAGTCATTATTTTAATAATCTAAATGCTTTTATATTATGAAACCGAGGAAGTAGTTTATAGAGGAGTACATCGCAATCGTTTCGCTCTCGTGCCCTCGTACTGATAAACAGCTCTCTCTCTCTCGGCCGCAACGTACTGATAATCAGCCAGCTGTGGCCTGTAGCTCTCGATTGATGTGCTCGTGCTTCACCTTTCCTAGTGGTTAACCTTTTATTCTTTAAACATCCTAGTGTTTAACTAATATACAGTACTACCCGCAAAAAAAACCAATATACAGTACTCTTCTTTTCTTGTTACGGAAACAGGCAGTTCACCGTTTCATCCAGGAGGAGACGGGCGCCGCAAGTACGTACTCCTGCTCCTGGTAATGGCATTTCATTGATACCTCCCTTACTGACAGCTCAATCTTCCTAGTCCCTTATAGCATCTCCAGCCGTTCGGCCTTCTAGGGCGTCAAAAAAAAGTGGCCTGGAGCGAACCGGTGCTAGATTGATCCTTGGGGTTCGGTTCGGTGCTAGATTGATCCTTGGGGTTCGGTTCGCTCCCAGTCATAGGCCCACAGTCGCCGCGGGTTCGGCGAAGTTCGTTTCAATTTTTTGCAAACTCGGTGACTTTTACAGGAACTCGGCCATACTTCGTCGAAATTTGTACAAAAACTTAAAAACATGCAAGAACTACACCTAATAACTTAAAAACAAACTAAAAATCCTAGCCGCTGTTGCCGCCGCCGCCGCCGTCGTCGTCTATATGCCGAGAAGCCTGTAGAAGCAGGTGTAGTCGCCGCCGCTGTCGCCGCCGTCGTCGTCGCGTGCCTCACCTGCGGCGTCCCTGCTGCAGACCTCGCCGGGGTCGCTGACACGTGGTGGGGCGCTTGACGGCCCGGCCTCACCCTCGTCGTCGCTGTCGATGACGATAACGCCGCCCTCCTCGGCGCGGCGACGGGCCTCGGCGCGGCTACAGGCCTGGGTCTCCAGGTATGCCCGACGCTGGCGGCGCACCTACTTGCGGACGTAGTCCTCCTTCGCCCATTTGAGGGCGGACTCATCGTCGGGGGCCACCATGCCGGCGTGCTCCGGCTTCACGGGGAGCATGTCCGGCTCGGGCTTCGGCCGAACCAGGTGGAGGGAGCGCCTCATCGGTGCCGTCGCAGGCGAGGGCTCGTTGATGACGAGGGCGCCGCTGCGAGCGCGACGCCCGAGCGGTGTCCCCTCCGGCTCGGGGTTAACGGGGCGGAGGGCCGGCGAGCCGGAACCCGACGACGAGGACGACCCCGACTCCATTCGCCGCGGCATCCAGGAACTGCCGCGGGGCGAGAGAAGGAGGGCCATGTCGGGTACTCCAGCCGCGGCACATTGCCGGTCTCGATGTGGTCGAGGACGGCATCGAGTGTGCGGCCGGGGACTCCCCACCACTCGCGTCGTCCTTCGGAGTTGAGGCGGCCGCGGGGGATGATGCCGTTGACGGAGGCGATCTGCTCCTCGCGGCGGCGCTCGAAGTACATCGTCCACAGCGTTTGGCTGTCGGGCGCGTACCTCGGCTCGTTCCGCTGCTCCTCATCAGTGAGGAGCGGATGCGGGCGATCTCCGCCCGCCGTGCCACCCCTTCGGGTACAGGCGGCACCGGGACGTCGCCGGCGCTCAGTCTCCACGCCCCCGACACGCGCATGTGGGGGGGCCCGGGTACTCGGCCTCGTACAGAAGGCGCGCCTCAGGCTCCTGGAGGTGTCGGCGACCGAAGCCATTCGCCGCTGCGCCGTCGCCTGGGTATCTCTCGGCCATGGTTTTGCTCGTCGGCGGTGAGGGGAGTGGTGGGAGAGCTCGTCGGCGGGGGAGAAGGCTTTTGCGGGAGGGAGAGGGGGAGGCTGTGGCGCTCATCGGCGGGGAGGGGAGTGGTGGGAGAGCTCACCGGCGGGGAGAAGGCTTTTGCGGGAGGGAGAGGGGAGGCTGTGGCGCTCATCGGTGGGGAAGGGAGTGGTGGGAGAGCTCGCCGGCGGGGAGAAGGCTTTTGCGGGAGGGAGAGGGGGAGGCTGTGGCGCTCATCGGCGGGGAGGGGAGTGGTGGGAGAGCTCGCCGGCGGGGAGAAGGCTTTTGCCGGAGGGAGAGGGGGAGGCTGTGGCGCTCATCGGCGGGGAATAGACGCCTTTTATAGCCGAAGCAGGGCGGCGGCGGCGGGGGGGGGGGGGGGGGGGGGGGGGTATGCTGGCGGACGTGTGGCGGGAGCGGGCGTGACGCACGTCGGCGGCGTCTTCACTGCGCCGCCCGTAAGGCATCAATAGAGGCTGACCGGCGCGGCAGCCTTCGCATTGATTCCCGCGGGAACCGAGGCGATGAGGTCGACAAAACGGCCGTCTCGCTAACTCGGCGGGCCCACGGCTGTTTCGTGCCAAAACACTCGCCCCGACGCCCCCGGCGCGTCAGGATCGGCCTGGGTCCGCCGGTGCTGATTTCGGTCTAAGCCGAAAAAAAACGGGCTTCTGAAACGTGACTGGACCGTTTTTGACGTCGGTGCAAAAAAATCGCCTGGGGAGGCTGTTCTGGGGCGCGGCTGGAGACGCTCTTAGCTATAACATGCGGTAGGTTCCAGTGCTGGAGTGTGTATCGATCGTGCACACGTGGAATTGATTTCCAGCACGTACCCACCGGACCGGACTGCCGGATGGTGAACTGAACCAGACCGGTCGGCCCTATGTATCGTCCATATAGTAATTCCGTTCGCGCGCCGCCGATGGACAACACGGACACAGACACAGCCACGCGCCACATGCACGTACGTAGAGCGCGCGCCCGTGCGCACCCCCGCCGTGCAGGCCGGTCGACAGCGGCTAGCTGGGGCCATGCATATGCACGCGTCGCCGGCCGGGGCACTCCACTCGAGCGCTCCACCGAGCAGCACGCCGTCGCGTCGCTGCTCATGTGCTCGCCATACCGCTCGAATACGGAATATCTACGTGACACCGGCGTACTGGTGTGGCCCCGAGACCGTGTACAACGACCACTGAGCTCACGGTCGCGCGGCGTTACATCAAAGGTCCAAATCCGAAAACCATTTGGCCGGGCCCGCCACGTTGCCTGCCGGCGTGCCTCACCTCGCCGTAAAACGACTCGCGCGCGTCGAGGTGATGGAGCGAGCTCGACGTCCCTCCCACTGGCCGCCGACGAGAGAGCTAGCTAGCTGATCGATATCGATCCATCAGTCTCGCGTGGGCATGGATGTGCACCTGGTAGCGCCGTCACGATTAGAGGATCCAAACGTGCCCTGACTAACTAGCGTCCCGGCCGGCGTTGCACGCTAGCCCAGCCCCAGCCCCACGATCGATCGATTGGCCCGGCCGGAACGACTTACTCCCTCTGTAAACTAATATAAGAGCGTTTAGATCATTATTTTAGTATTCTAAACGCTCTTATATTAGTTTACGGAGGGAGTACGTACGTACTCACCGGAGGGAGTAAGTTGTTCGCACGTGCTCGTCCATCCTTCCATCTCAACGGCTCCTGATTCCTTCTCTGTCGCACTTGGATTTGTTAATCATAATCCTAATCTGGTTTGTTAGGCCAACTCCAACGCACGACCACAAACGGGATGTCTGTTTTGTCTGGATTTTGTCTGTTTAGGGATGGCAACGGGGCGATGTCTACCAGGATTTGTGGATGCATCGGTCGTGCGCCCAACGCATTTGTGGATGCCAGTATGCACACATTTTGTTGCCAACATATTTTTTATTTCATCAATGGCATTTTGATACATGGTAGTGCATTCACCAATTCTTAACAAGAATAATAAGACCAAAAAAAACAAGAACCGTAATTAGGCATTTTAACATAAATTTAACTTCCATAACTGCTCCCATAAGTTGGATTAATATCTTCTCGATGCCTTCATTGTTGATCCGCGGATTTTTGATTTTGTATACTTCTTTCTTGTTCGATTCTAAAGAAGTAGACGTTGCTTCGCATCGAATCTCACTTCTAGTCTCATCTCTAGCCTCTATTCTAGTAAGGAGTGCACGAGCATCCATCAAATTCCGCCTAATCAATAGATTGATGTACTCCCTCCATTCCCTTAGACTAGCCACAATGAAGAGTAACATACACATATCCCTAGACTATGTTACTACCTCAATAGTGGGTAGTAACATAAGTGTAGTAACATGCAAAGCTTCATTTATTAGGTTATAGACTCATATTGCATTGGGACATGTGATGTTACAGTAACTAACTAAGTTACTAGTACTACTCCCTCCGTCTAGGTGTGTAAGTTATCATACGAAAATTAAATAATCCCAAAACACTTAGGCACGATGCATTAAATTCTACCTCGTTTCTTGTTTCTTGACATATCAACCAATAAGAGATGTGGGGTGTGCATGTATTCAATGACTTGAGACTATCAAACACGACATGCAGTGGTTAGTGCATTGCATGCAATGCTATTAATTAACAAATGAACATTAAGTTCTCTCGTTTTCCCCTCCTTCTTGGTCACGGTGCACAACCTAAGATGACTTACTCACCTAGACGGAGGGAGTACATTTTTCCTCATTAACTCAGTGCCACATAAGCAAATTTGCTGAGTTGGACTCGATGTTACTACCGAAGTTACTCCCATTGTGGCTAGTCTTATACAAGGCCATAAACTCAAATTACAGGTACCAAGGTAAAATTTAATGACTTCTTTGAAAGTTCACTTTTCTTTTCGTTAACTGGGATCATTAATACGCCCACATGCATGCAAGAAAGGAATTAGAAGAAAGTAGCACAGTGTCATTATGACTACATGCATGCAAGTATTAAAACAGTTGGTAGTACGAGAAAACATCATTAATTTTTGCCTCGATTACAGTTAGTGGCCTTGTATTGATGCAAATTGTATTTTTCATAGTGGCCTTGTATAAGGGAATGAAGGGAGTATTCTTCTTCGCTATACCAAAATTTGCATCCATCCTACATGCAAATTTGCGTATGAGCCGAGAGCTATTAAAATTACGTCGAATCCAGAAGCACAACCCAAGCAAAACAAGCATATACCCTATCTTTTTTGCACTTGATGAACACCCACTCCGGGTGTTCCGTAGAAACATGGCGAACAACTTGCCATGGGCAGTCGTCGCACTTTATGAGCAGCAACGGTGAGCGACAGCTGCTGGGGCAGCGCCGAGCCTGGACGACAGTCGTGCGTATTTTTGCCGACGCCGTTCCGGTAGGGTAGATCCAAGCGGCTAGAGGCGGAGTCCATGCCTACATCCAGCGCAGAGGTGTTGTCGGGGTTGTGTGGTCCGATGCCCAGCCAATCCATGGCTAGGCACAGCCGCCAGCGGCTGGATGCGCACAAATCAGGCGGCCATATGCACTCAAATCCGGCGGCCCGGCTGGACAACGACGCAGCCGAGACAAAGACCGGGAGAGTAGGTGGTGGGGATGGGGCCGGGAGGAGGGCGTCGAGCTGGACAAGGAGGTGGCCGAGAAAATGGCGGCTGCGGCAATGGTGGGGTAGGGTTTGGGGGATTTTGGGGGCGGTTGGGGGAGAAAAAGGAGCGCATGTGTCCCCGACAGGCGGGCCAGGGGAGGACACATGCACGCATCGTGCGCGTCCGCGCCTGTCCGTTTGGACGCAAACGTGGCTCAAAGTTGGGCTGGGAATAGGTCAAAAATGGACGAAAACAGACGTTCATCCATTTGCTCCCGCGCGTTGAACCACGTTTTTGTGTCCGTTTACCCCAATTGAACGCGGCCGGATCATTGGATCGTACGTTGGAGTTGCCCTTAATCAAGTACACGGTGCCCACATTATGGCTTCCTCCGGCCACCTCACTTGATTTGCACCTCTCGCTTCACAAGCTCGTATTAGTGTTTCTTCTTTGTATGTACTTTATCCCTAACATGTCATGGCGGTATAAAGAACACATGCAGATCCTAGACCACATATCAACAACTGCAAGCACTACAATGAGTTGAATGCGCGCCGCTGTCGTCGGCCCTCTTTTGTCGGAGCTGGGCTAACCTTTTTGTAGACAATTGAAAAGTCGTTGTGCCAAGGCCCCGCAGAACTAGTGACCAGAACAGCAACCACACTCAATGAAGAGACGCATAGATCAGAAGAATCCAAACGTAAACACACGAACGCATATTGGATCCAAGCAGATCCACCGAAAACCAGTACCGATCGAATCTCACGAGGTCCGTCGGAGACACGTCCTCCAACGACGCTAGACGTATCGCCGGGGCAGGGGCTAAGCGTGGAGAACTTTATTCCATCTTCAATGCATCACGACCGACTTGCCTTCCTAAGTAGGCACAAACACTAATTAACCTTAAAAACACCTACAAATGGAGCAGGATTCGTCACGCCTCTATGGTCCTAAAACCACATGAGACGAGGCAAACCAGCAACACAACTGACGGAAGGCAAGGAAACCTAATCCCTTGTGCTCCCTGAGTCACAGGACGAAGGGGTATTCTGATTATGTCGCATATGCACAAAATTGTATGTCTTTTGTCACCGACCATCTGTTCGTAACCTATAGTCTTGTTGGTTTAAAGGTGATTTCGAAATTATTGTATGAAATTTTCGTCCTTGTAGTTCTTTCTTTGCAGACCCCTCCCCCCCCCCCCCAAAAAAAGTAATAACTAATTATTCCAATAAGATCAGAGGCTAAGGTTAGAAAAAATGTTCTCAAAGGTGAGGGAGTTTCGGTGGTCTTTATTGAAAAAAAAAACTTTGCCTTTGGAGTGATCTAAATCTTCCAGAAAAACATGAGTATAGCAGAATGAGAGTAATGCTAAATCTTTTATTTTCTTTCTAAAAGAAAGAGTAATGCTAAAGCTATGTGATTTTTTTACATGAGACTTGCAAGGTGATGTAGAGGCCCACATTTGAAATCAAGGGCCCATGGTAAAAAAAAATGGGGAGGGAGAGGTTAGTTGGATAAAGACATGTATGCTTGCAGATCCAATCTGTTGGGGATATAACTATTAGGTATGACACGCCCAGGAGGGGCCGGGTTATACGTATGGCGATCCGTAATATGAAGCCCAAGACGGTACTTGAAGATGGCGGTTTAGTTAAGGGCCCAAGGTCCAAAGGCGGCTTTAGGCCCGTAGAGATAAACCGCCATATGTATATGACTTGTGTTGTAAGGCAGGAATAGATAGAGACCGAGCCAGACACTGTTTATGAGCCGGCCGGGACTCTATGAGCTGTTGGGCGTCGACCTCTGTATATAAAGGGACGACCCGGCGGCGGTTTAGGACAAGTAACATCAGATCGAGAACTAGGACAAGCAAATTCGCTCCCTGGTAATCGAGACATAAGCAATCCCACCTCAAACTAGATTAAGCCATTACCTTCACCGCAAGGGGGCAAACCAGTATAAACTCCCGTGTCCTTTGTCCTGTTTTAACCCCTTCAAGCTTCCTAGTTCCGATGGCTCCACGACTAAGTCCTTTTGCTAGGACATCTGCCGTGATGTTTCCACGACAGTTGGCGCCCACCGTGGGGCCAGCGCACGGTGGATTTGAGTTCTTGAAGGGCAGCTTCGAAGGGCTCAAGGGATATGTTGTGGGCCGGATGACCAAGAGTCGTCGCGGCAAGATCTACATTGACGACGAAGGCTGGGGCCCAACGCCAGCTCAATTGAGTACGGGTACCGGGTCCCCTTGGCGGAATCCACGTCTTCATCGGCAAGATCGGCGAGCCGAGCCCTGAGCCGGACATCTGCACCGACATCATCGAGACGGCTCAGCATGCGAGACCCGCCTGAGCTCAGCCCGCCGTGAAGCGTGCCTTCGTGGGATGCATCCATGGAGGGGAATTTTCTGAAGGATCTGTGTCTGGCGGTGAGACGGCCATCTACTCTGATGGTGAGTCGTCCACGGGTGAGATGGATTTGTTATATCAACTGCAAGATGGCGGGCTTGGGGGCTATTCCGATGGCAACAGTATTCCGGACCCCTGTGACCCGCCGAGCAGAGTCGGGATCTTCATGGCCGGCACGCAACCCGGGCAGAACTCTACGGCTGCGGCAGCAATGACTTCTGGGTCAGCAGCGGTGACAGCAGCCGGGGCAGGAGGTCCTGCGCGCCCGCCGACTCAGGTCCTGATGGCTTTAATAGATAAGATGATAACTCTGTTAACTGCCGTGGTCAATCTGGCGGATCAACTTCAACATGACGCGGAAGTGGCGCAGTTAAAGCAGGACATAGTGTAAGCCAAAGAAGACCTGGCGGCGGAAGACTCAGAATGACCGCGGAGCGGGCGACTCTGGATGCTCGGGCCCAGCAGATTCAATCAGAGGCTTTTCAGCTTACGATGGATCAGAACGCATCAAATGAGATCGTGAGGAGAAGGCATTAGAAGGCTCAGTCCCGTCTGCCTACGGTTTATGAGCCTAGGAACCTCATCCGCACGCCTGGTGCAGGGACTGTTGGGGAACGTAGTAATTTCAAAAAATTTCCTACGCACACGCATGATCATGGTGATGGCATAGCAACGAGAGGGGAGAGTATTGTCCACGTACCCTCATAGACCGTAAGCGGAAGCGTTATGAAACCGCGGTTGATGTAGTCGTACGTCTTCACGATCCGACCGATCCAAGTACCGAACGTACGGCACCTCCGAGTTCAGCACACGTTCAGCTCAATGACGATCCCCGGGCTCCGATCCAGCAAAGCTTCGGGGATGAGTTCCGTCAGCAC
Organism: Triticum timopheevii; assembly: GCA_963921465.1. Taxonomy (NCBI): domain Eukaryota; kingdom Viridiplantae; phylum Streptophyta; class Magnoliopsida; order Poales; family Poaceae; genus Triticum; species Triticum timopheevii. Next base: position 420,991,956 of record OY997262.1, read on the forward strand.
GACGGCGTGGTGACGATGATGATGTTCTACCGGCGCAGGGCTTCGCCTAAACTCCGCGACGATATGGCCGAGGTGGAATATGGTGGAGGGGGGCACCGCACACGGCTAAGGAACGATCCGTAGATCAACTTGTGTGTCATGAGGTGCCCCCTGCCCCCGTATATAAAGGAGCAAGGAGGAGGGGGCCGGCCAAGGGGAGAGGCGCACCCTAGGGGTGTCCTACTCCCACCGGGAGTAGGACTCCCCCTTTCCTAGTCCAACTAGGAGTCCTTCCAAGTAGTAGGAGTAGGAGACAAGGAAAGGGAAGAGAGAAGGGAAGGAAGGAGGGGGTGCGGCCCCTCCCCCTAGTCCAATTCGGACTAGGCCATGGGGGGGCGCGCGGCCTGCCCTAGGCAGCCCCTCTCTCTTTCCCGTATGGCCCAATAAGGCCCAATACTTCTCCCCGGCGAATTCCCATAACTCTCCGGTACTCCGAAAAATACCCGAATCATTCGAAACCTTTCCGAACTCCGAATATAGTCGTCCAATATATCGATCTTTACGTCTCGACCATTTCGAGACTCCTCGTCATGTCCCCGATCTCATCCGGGACTCCGAACTCCTTCGGTACATCAAAACTCATAAACTCATAATATAACTGTCATCGAAACCTTAAGCGTGCGTACCCTACAGGTTCGAGAACTATGTAGACATGACCTAGAACTATTCTTGGTCAATAACCAATAGCGGAACCTGGATGCTCATATTGGCTCCTACATATTCTACGAAGATCTTTATCGGTCAAACCGCATAACAACATACGTTGTTCCCTTTGTCATCGGTATGTTACTTGCCCGAGATTCGATCGTCGGTATCCAATACCTAGTTCAATCTCGTTACCAGCAAGTCTCTTTACTCGTTACGTAATGCATCATTCCGTAACTAACTCAGTAGTCACATTGCTTGCAAGGCTTATAGTGATGTGCATTACCGAGAGGGCCCAGAGATACCTCTCCGACAATCGGAGTGACAAAACCTAATATCGAAATACGCCAACCCAACATGTACCTTTGGAGACACCTGTAGTACTCCTTTATAATCACCCAGTTACGTTGTGACGTTTGGTAGCACCCAAAGTGTTCCTCCGGTAAACGGGAGTTGCATAATCTCACAGTTATAGGAACATGTATAAGTCATGAAGAAAGCAATAGCAACATACTAAACGATCAAGTGCTAGGCTAACGGAATGGGTCATGTCAATCACATCATTCTCCTAATGATGTGATCCCATTAATCAAATGACAACTCTTCTGTCCATGGCTAGGAAACATAACCATCTTTGACAAACGAGCTAGTCAAGTAGAGGCATACTAGTGACTATATGTTTGTCTATGTATTCACACATGTATCATGTTTCCGGTTAATACAATTCTAGCATGAATAATAAACATTTATCATGAAATAAGGAAATAAATAATAACTTTATTATTGCCTCTAGGGCATATTTCCTTCAGTCTCCCACTTGCACTAGAGTCAATAATCTAGTTCACGTCGTTATGCGATTTAACACCAATATTCACATCTGCATGTGAAAAATACCCATAGTTCACATCATCATGTGATCAACACCCAAAGGGTTTACTAGAGTCAATAATCTAGTTCACATCGCTATGTGATTAACACCCAAAAGAGTACTAAGGTATGATCATGTTTTGCTCATGAGAGAAGCTTAGTCAACGGGTCTGTCATATTCAGAGCCGTATGTATTTCGCAAATATTCTGTGTCCACAATGCTCTGCACGGAGCTACTCTAGCTAATTGCTCCCACTTTCAATATGTATCCAGATTGAGACTTAGAGTCATCTGGATTGGTGTAAAAGCTTGCATCGTTGTAACTTTTACGACGGGCTCTTTTATCACCTCCATAATCGAGAAACATCTCCTTAGTCCTCACTAAGGATATTCTTGACCCATGTCCAGTTATCTACTTATTAGATCAAAATTGTATTCCTTTACCAAACACAAAGCAAGGTATACAATAGGTCTGGTTCACAGCATAGCATACCTTATAGAACCTATGACTGAGGCATAGGGAATGACTTTTCATTCTCTTTCTATTTTCTGCAATGGTCGGGTCTTGAGTCTTACTCAACTTCACACCTTGTAACACAGGCAAGAACTCCTTCTTTGACTGTTCCATTTTGAACTATTTCAAAAATTTATCAAGGTATGTACTCATTGAAAAATCTTATCAAGTGTCTTGATCTATCTATATAGATCTTGATGCTCAATGTGTAAGCAGCTTCACCGAGGTCTTGCTTTGAAAAACTCTTATTCAATTATCCTTTCATGCTATCTAGAATTTCGATATCATTTCCAATCAACAATATGTCATCCACATATAATATTAGAAATGCTACAGAGCTCCCACTCACTTTCTTGTAAATACAGGCTTCTTCAAAAGTCTGTATAAAACCATATGCTTTGATCAACTTATCAAAGCGTATATTCCAACTCCGAGATGCTTGCACCAGTCCATAGATGGATTGCTGGAGCTTGCATATTTTGTTAGCACCTTTAGGATTGACAAAACCTTCTGGTTGCATCATATACAACTCTTCTTTAAGAAAACCATTAAGGAATGTAGTTTTGACATCCATTTGCCAGATTTCATAAAATGTGGCAATTGCTAACATGATTCAGACAGACTTAAGCATCGATACGAGTGAGAAAATCTCATCGTATTCAACACCTTGAACTTGTCGAAAACCTTTTGCAACAAGTCAAGCTTTAGTAGATAGTAACACTACTATCAATGTCCGTCTTCCTCTTGAAAATCCATTTATTTAACATGGCTTGCTGATCATCGAGCAAGTCAATCAAAGTCCATACTTTGTTTTCATAGATGGATCTCATCTCAGATTTTATGGCCTCAAGCCATTTCGTGGAATCTGGGCTCATCATCGCTTCCTCATAGTTCGTAGGTTTATCATGGTCTAGTAACATGACTTTCAGAACAGGATTACCGTACCACTTTGGTGCGGACCGTACTCTGGAAGACCTACGAGATTCTTGTAGTAACTTGATCTGAAGTTTCATGATCATCATCATTAGCTTCCTCACTAATTGGTGTAGGAATCACTGGAACTGATTTCTGTGATGAACTACTTTCCAATTCGTGAGAAGGTACAAATTACCTTATCAAGCTCTTACTTTCCTCCCACTCACTTCTTTCGAGAGAAACTCCTTCTCTAGAAAGGATCCATTCTTAGCAACTAATGTTTTGCCTTCGGATCTGTGATATAAGGAGTACCCAACAGTTTCCTTTGGGTATTCTATGAAGACGCACTTCTCCGATTTGTGTTTGAGCTTATCATGTTGAAAACCTTTTTCATATAAGCATCGCAACTCCAAGCTTTAAGAAACGACAGCTTAGGTTTACTGCTAAACCATAGTTCATACGGCGTCGTCTCAACAGATGTAGATGGTGCCCTATTAAACGTGAATGCAGCTGTCTCTAATGCATAATCCCAAAATGATAGTGGTAAACTGATAAGAGATATCATAGATCGCACCATATCTAGTAAAGTACGATTACGATGTTCAGACACACCATTACATTGTGGTGTTCCAGGTGGCGTGAGTTTGTGAAACTATTCCACATTGTTTTAGTTGAAGACCAAACTCGTAACTCAAATATTCGTCTCCGCGATCAAATCACAGATACTTCATTTTCTTGTTACGATGATTTTCCACTTCACCCTGAAATTCTTTGAACCTTTCAACTGTTTCAGACTTATGTTTCATCAAGTAGATATACCCATATCTGCTCAAATCATCTTGTGAAGGTCAGAAAATAACGATACTTGCCACGAGCATTAACACTCATTAGATCGCATACATCGGTATGTATTATTTCCAATAAGTCAGTAGCTTGTTCCATTGTTTCGGAGAACGGAGTTTTAGTCATGTTGCCCAAAAGGCACGGTTCGCAAGCATCAAATGATTCATAACCAAGTGATTCCAAAAATCCATATTTATGGAGTTTCTTCATGCGCTTTACATCGATATGACCCAAACGGCAGTGCCACAAATACGTTGCACTATCATTATTAACTTTGCATCTTTTGGCATCAATATTATGAATATGTGTATCACTACGATCGAGATCCAACAAACTATTTTCATTGGGTGTATAACCATCGAAGGTCTTTATTCATGTAAACAGAATAACAAATTATTCTTTAACTTCAAATGAATAACCGTATCGCAATAAACATGATCAAATCATATTCATGCTCAACGCAAACGCTAAATAACATTTATTTAGGTTTAACACTAATCTCGAAAATATAGGGAGTGTGCGATGATGATCATATCAATCTTGGAACTACTTCCAACACTCATCGTCACTTCCCCTTCAACTAGTCTTTGTTTATTCTACAACTCTTGTTTCGAGTTACTAATCTTAGCAACTGAACTAGTACCAAATACTGAGGGGTTGCTATAAACACTAGTAAAGTACACATCAATAAACATGTATATCAAATATACTTATGTTCACTTTGCCATCCTTCTTATCCGCCAATCACTTGGGGTAGTTCCGCTTCCAGTGACCAATCCCTTTGAAGTAGAAGCACTTAGTCTCAGGCTTAGGACCAGACTTGGGCTTCTTCACTTGAGCAGCAACTCGCTTGTCGTTCTTCTTGAAGTTCCCCTTCTTCCCTTTGCCCTTTTCTTGAAACTAGTGGTCTTGTCTACCATCAACACTTGATGTTTTTCTTGATTTCTACCTTCGTCGATTTCAACATCACGAAGAGCTCTGGAATCATTCTCGTCATCCCTTGCATACTATAGTTCATCACGAAGTTCTAGTAACTTAGTGATGGTGACTAGAGAATTCTGTCAATTACTATCTTATCTGGAAGATTAACTCCCACTTGATTCAAGCGATTGAAGTACCTAGACAATCTGAGCACATGCTCACTAGTTGAGCGATTCTCCTCCATCTTTTAGCTATAGAACTTGTTGGAGACTTCATATCTCTCAACTCGGGTATTTGCTTGAAATATTAACTTCAATACCTGGAACATCTTATATGGTCCATGACGTTCAAAATGTCTTTGAAGTCCCGATTCTAAGCCGTTAAGCATGGTGCACTAAACTATCAAGTAGTTATCATATTGAGCTAGCTAGACGTTCATAACGTCTGCATCTGCTCCTGCAATAGGTCTGTCACCTAGCGGTGCATTAAGGACATAATTCTTCTATGCAGCAACGAGGATAATCCTCAGATCACGGATCCAATCCGCATCATTGCTACTAACATCTTTCAACATGGTTTTTCTCTAGGAACATATCAAAATAAAAACATAGGGAAGCAACAACGCGAGCTATTGATCTACAACATAATTTGCAAAATACTATCAAGACTAAGTTCATGATAAATTTAAGTTCAATTAATCATATTACTTAAGAACTCCCACTTAGACAGACATCTCTCTAGTCATCTAAATGATCACGTGATCCAAATCAACTAAACCATGTCCGATCATCACATGAGATGGAGTAGTTTTCAATGGTGAACATCACTATGTTGATCATATCTACTATATGATTCACGCTCGACCTTTCGGTCTCCGTGTTCCGAGGCCATATCTGTATATGCTAGGCTCGTCAAGTTTAACCCGAGTATTCCGCGTGTGCAACTGTTTTGCACCCATTGTATTTGAACGTAGAGCCTATCACACCCGATCATCACATGGTGTCACAGCACAAAGAACTTTCGCAACGGTGCATACTCAGGGAGAACACTTCTTGATAATTAGTGAGAGATCATCTTAAAATGCTACCGTCAATCAAAGCAAGATAAGATGCATAAAGGATAAACATCACATGCAATCAATATAAGTGATATGATATGGCCATCATCATCTTGTGCTTGTGATCTCCATCTTCGAAGCACCGTCGTGATCACCATCGTCACCGGCGCGACACCTTGATCTCCATCGTAGCATCGTTGTCGTTACGCCATCTATTGCTTCTACGACTATCGCTACCGCTTAGTGATAAAGTAAAGCAATTACAGGGCGTTTGCATTTCATACAATAAAGTGACAACCATATGGCTCCTGCCAGTTGCCGATAACTTCGGTTACAAAACATGATCATCTCATACAATAAAATATAGCATCACGTCTTGACCATATCACATCACAACATGCCCTGCAAAAACAAGTTAGATGTCCTCTACTTTGTTGTTGCAAATTTTACGTGGCTGCTACGGGCTTTAGCAAGAACCGTTCTTACCTACGCATAAAAACCACAACGATAGTTCGTTAAGTTGGTGCTGTTTTAACCTTCGCAAGGACCGGGCGTAGCCACACTCGATTCAGCTAAAGTGAGAGAGACAGACACCCGCCAGCCACCTTTAAGCACGAGTGCTCGTAAAGGTGAAACCAGTCTTGCATAAGCGTACGCGTAATGTCGGTCCGGGCCGCTTCATCTCACAATACCACCGAACCAAAGTATGACATGCTGGTAAGCAGTATGACTTGTATCGCCCACAACTCACTTGTGTTCTACTCGTGCATATAACATCAACGCATAAAACCTAGGCTCGGATGCCACTGTTGGGGAACGTAGTAATTTCAAAAAAATTCCTACACACACGCAAGATCATGGTGATGGCATAGCAACGAGAGGGGAGAGTATTGTCCACGTACCCTCGTAGACCGTAAGCGGAAGCGTTATGACAACGCGGTTGATGTAGTCGTACGTCTTCACGATCCGACCGATCCAAGTATCGAACGTACGGCACCTCCGAGTTCAGCACACGTTCAGCTCGATGACGATCCCCGGGCTCCGATCCAGCAAAGCTTCGGGGATGAGTTCCGTCAGCACGACGGCGTGGTGACGATGATGATGTTCTACCGGCGCAGGGCTTCGCCTAAACTCCATGACGATATGACCGAGGTGGAATATGGTGGAGGGGGGCACCACACACGGCCAAGGAACGATCCGTAGATCAACTTGTGTGTCATGGGGTTCCCCCTGCCCCCGTATATAGAGAGCAAGGAGGAGGGGGCTGGCCAAGGGGAGAGGCGCGCCCTAGGGGTGTCCTACTCCCACCGGGAGTAGGATTCCCCCTTTCCTGGTCCAACTAGGAGTCCTTCCAAGTAGTAGGAGTAGGAGACAAGGAAAGGGAAGAGAGAAGGGAAGGAAGGAGGGGGTGCGGCCCCTCCCCCTAGTCCAATTCGGACTAGGCCATGGGGGGGCGTGCGACCTGCCCTAGGCAGCCCCTCTCTCTTTCCCGTATGGCCCAATAAGGCCCAATACTTCTCCCCGGCGAATTCCCATAACTCTCCGGTACTCCCAAAAATACCCGAATCACTCGGAACCTTTCCGAACTCCGAATATAGTCATCCAATATATCGATCTTTACGTATCGACCATTTCGAGACTCCTTGTCATGTCCCTGATCTCATCCGGGACTCCGAACTCCTTCGGTACATCAAAACTCATAAACTCATAATATAACTGTCATCGAAACCTTAAGCGTGCGGACCCTACGGGTCCGAGAACTATGTAGACATGACCTAGAACTATTCTTGGTCAATAACCAATAGCGGAACCTGGATGCTCATATTGGCTCCTACATATTCTACGAAGATCTTTATCGGTCAAACCGCATAACAACATACGTTGTTCCCTTTGTCATCGGTATGTTACTTGCCCGAGATTCGATCATCGGTATCCAATACCTAGTTCAATCTCGTTACCAGCAAGTCTCTTTACTCGTTACATAATGCATCATTCCGTAACTAACTCATTAGTCACATTGCTTGCAAGGCTTATAGTGATGTGCATTACCGAGAGGGCCTAGAGATACCTCTTCGACAATCGGAGTGACAAAACCTAATCTCGAAATACGCCAACCCAACATGTACCTTTGGAGACACCTGTAGTACTCCTTTATAATCACCCAGTTACGTTGTGACGTTTGGTAGCACCCAAAGTGTTCCTCCGGTAAACGGAGTTGCATAATCTCATAGTTACAGGAACATGTATAAGTCATGAAGAAAGCAATAGCAACATACTAAACGATCAAGTGCTAGGCTAACGGAATGGGTCATGTCAATCACATCATTCTCCTAATGATGTGATCCCGTTAATCAAATGACAACTCTTTTGTCCATGGCTAGGAAACATAACCATCTTTGACAAACGAGCTAGTCAAGTAGAGGCATACTAGTGACTATATGTTTGTCTATGTATTCACACATGTATCATGTTTCCGGTTAATACAATTCTAGCATGAATAATAAACATTTATCATGAAATAAGGAAATAAATAATAACTTTATTATTGCCTCTAGGGCATATTTCCTTCAGGGACCAGTAACCCGCTGGAGGTAAACCAGGATGCAGCACCCGGAGCTGGGACGCCGGTCCAGCCGCGGGTAATGGAACCCCCTCGTCTGAATGCTGCTCCACCTCACCATATATCGACACCACTGGGTCATTATTCTAACCCTTTGGAGAACATGATCACCGTGGCGGCATGATTGGCGGCTCTCCCGGTGGATGGTGACTCTTCGACGATGGTTGAAACACGAAGGGTCAGAGAACTTCTTCAGACAGCTCTGGCACAGCAGGAGGCATATTGTTATAGTAGAGACGGGATTCATTCCACCCCTCGCCCAAGCCGGAGCTATAGCAGGCACATGGACTCACCAGTCGTTTCAAGCAACGCTCGGCGCTGTGACCAGCCGTGCAGGCATGACCCAGCTTGTGATGGAGCTCTTAATTTGGTTGATCAGGACAGATTGCGTCAGGAAGCTGAGCGGGCAGCTCAGCAGGCGGCTTATCAGCCCCTTCCGGTTTATCCGACGACTTCAATTGAGGCAGGCGTGACCTCTGGGACTGGGGGCGTACCTTGTTTGGTACCGGCTCTGCGTAATGAGCGTTTGCCCAAGGATTTCAAGGGACCTCGAAAGGTGCCTAATTACACGTCCGACTTACAACCTGGGGCATGGATCGAAAGCTACGAGATGGCCATGGAACTACTGGAAGTCTGTGACGCTGCAATGGCCAAGCACTTCACCATGATGCTGGATGGAACGGCCCGCACTTGGTTGAAGGGGCTGCCACCTAATTCCATCGGGTCATGGGCGGAGTTAAAGGCTCGGTTTATTCAGAACTTTAAAGATACATGCAAGCAGCCCATGTCGATTGTGGACTTGACTAATTGCAAGTAAGAGGAGGGTGAATCCACGACCCATTGGGTGCGCCGGGTCAAGGCCATAATACATTCATCTGATAAGATGGACGCCGGCTCTGCAGTCTTAGTGTTGGAGAAAAATTACCGTTTTGAGCCTCTGAAACAGAAGTTGGGGGCGGCTCAAGCACGATCGTAATGACATGGGCCAGCTGATGGCGGCTCTAGTCAAGTATGCCGACTCTGATAGTACCAAGGATCCTGAGTCTGACGATGATAAGACAGGGAAGGGAAATAAGAACGGCAACGCTAAGGGCCCTCAGCATAACCCGGTGAATCAAGGGGGCTATAACAAATGTAAGGCTGATGGTAGCTCAGAGTTTGTGGCTAACACCAATGCACGGGGCAACAATAAACGACGTAAGGGGAGGCCGCCTCCTGGGTCTGGCAGGATAGGTCCCACTCTTGAGCAGTTGCTAAATGAGCCCTGTCCAAGGCATGGCACTCAGCAGAAACTGGCCACTCACCTGTGGAAGGATTGTACGATCATGAAGGCTTTCAAGAACTCTAACATGTTTGATAGCAATCATGGGCCGGGCGGCGGCTCAGGCGGCAGCGGTTTTCATGGCCCGGGTTATGGAGGTGGCAGTTCTAATTCCAACTTTCAAGGCCCTCAAGGTAATCAGGGTAATTATAATCAGCAATCTGGCCAGGGAAGTCAGCAGCAGCAGCAATCTGGATATCAGAGTAATCCAAAGCAGCTGAATAGTGGGCAGTATCATGTGTTTACCACCAGTTTATGCAAACGGGACTAGAAGCTTCATAAGAGGGTTGTGAATGCTATTGAGCCGACAGTTCCTCATTACTTGAGATGGTCTGACGGCCTATTCTGTGGAGTAGGGAGGATCACCCTCCCCGGGTTGACAATCTGGGTCACTTGGCCTTGGTGGTGGCACCTCAGGTTGGTGGATATAAATTCACTAAAGTGCTCATGGATGGAGGCAGTAGCATCAACATCCTTTATTATGAGACTTTCCGTCACATGGGGTTGACTGATAAAAATCTTAAGACGTCCAACACTGTTTTCCATGGAGTGGTGCCTGGTAAGTCGGCGTACCAAGTGGGTAAGATTGAGCTGGAAGTGGCCTTTGGAGATGAGCACTATTTCAGGGCTGAAAAATTAACTTTTGAAGTGGTCAAAATCAAAAGCCCGTATCACGCTCTGTTTGGACGGCCGGCTTATGCAAGGTTCATGGCACGGCCGTGTTATGTTTATCTGTAGCTCAAGATGCCGGGTCATAAGGGAACCATCACAGTGCATGGGAGTCAGAAGATGGCCCTAGAATGTGAGGAAGGCGATGCTGCTTACGCTGAGTCCGTCTGTGCAACAGAGGAGTTGAAGTTTTACAAGGACAATGTTGACCCGACGGACATGACGTCTTTGAAAAAGCCAACCACAGAGCATGAGTCGGTGATGAAGTTTAAATCGGCTGACGATGCCAAGCTGGTTGATTTTGTTCCTAGCGACGCATCTAAGCAGTTCAGTATCAGTGCTAACCTGGATCCTAAAAAGGAAAGCGCGCTCATCGAGTTCATCCGTGAGAACCGGGACATCTTTGCATGGTAACCATCTGACATGCCGGGTGTACCGAGAGAACTCCCTGAGCACACTCTCAATATTGATCCAAAATTTAAGCCAGTCAAGCAGTTTCTTCGGCGGTTCAATGAGGAGAGGCGTAAGGCCATTGGTGAGGAAGTGGCCCGACTCTTTGCGGCCGGGTTCATTGTTGAAGTTTTTCATCCAGAGTGGTTGGCTAACCCGGTGCTAGTGCTTAAGAAGAACGGCACCTGGCGTATGTGTGTGGATTACACGGACTTAAACAAGGCTTGTCCGGCTGATCCTTTTGCTCTCCCTCGTATATATTGATCAAATCATTGATGCTACAGCGGGTTGTGAGCGTTTGAGCTTTTTGGATGCTTATTCTGGTTATCATTAGATCAAGATGGCAGTTAAGGACTAGGAGAATATAGCTCTTATTACTCCTTTTGGAACCTTCTGCTATGTGTCTATGCCTTTTAGGCTCAAGAGTGCCTAGGCGACTAATCAGCGATGTGTGTAGAACTGTCTTCACAATCAGATTGGACGCAATGTTCATGCCTATGTGGACGACATTGTGGTGAAGTCCAGGGAGAAGGAGACCTTGATAGATGATTTGAAGGAAACCTTTGATAATCTCCGGGTTTACAAGATGACGCTTAACCCGACCAAGTGCGTTTTTGGTGTGCCAGCTGGCAAGCTTTTGGGTTTTCTGGTTTCGAACAGAGGCATTGAGGCTAACCCGGAGAAGATCAAGGTCATCACCTCCTTGGCTAAGCCGGCATGTATCAATGATGTTCAGTGTTTGGCGGCTCGTATTGCTGCCTTAAGCCGGTTAGGTGAGAAGGCCATACCGTTGTATCAGATGATGAAGAAAACATACGACTTTGTCTGGAGCGATGCTGCTAACGATGCATTTGAAGATTTGAAGAGGCAGCTAGCTGAGCCGCCGGTTCTTGCTGCTCCCATTGATAAGGAGCCATTATTGTTAAATGTGGCTGCTAACACACGTGATGTCAGTGTGGCCATTGTGGTGGAGCACAAGGAGGCTGGCAAAGAATATCCGGTTCAACGGACGGTTTACTACATCAGTGAGGAGCTTATTGAGTCCAAGCAGAGATATCCACATTGGCAGAAGCTTGTTTATGGGGTGTTCATGGCCAGCCAGAAGCTTAAACAATATTTGCTGGGTCATCCCATCATTGTGGTCAGTTCAGCTCCTTTAGGAGATATCATTCAAAACAGGGAAGCCACAGGATGAGTCGCCAAGTGGGCCATTGAGCTTGGGCCTCATGGTTTAAAGTATGTGCCACGCACTGCTATCAAGTATCAAGCACTGGTGAATTTCATCAATGATTGGACAGAGCTGCAGATGCCTGAAGAGAAGCCGGACAACACATATTGGACTATTCACTTTGATGGGTCCAGGCAATTGGAGGGCTCGGAGGCTGGAGTTGTTTTAGCTTCCCCTTGAGGTGACAAATTCTGTTATGTGCTAAGGTTGATGTTTCCTTTTACTAACAATGCAACTAAGTATGAGGCCCTGCTCCATGGTCTTCGGATGGCTAAAGAGATGAGCTTAAGCCGGGTAAGGTGCTTTGGCGACTCAGATTTGGTAGCTCAACAAGTCTCAAGCAAATGAGATTCCAAGGATCCCCTCATGGCAGCTTATCGCCGTGAAGTTGATGTTGTTGCTGGACACTTCAAGGGTTATCAAGTGGAGCACAGTAAATGTGACGGTTGTCAGAAATTCTCATGACGAGCTCATGTGCCGGCTCAGGAATTGAGGATGATTCCAATTACTTGGCCGTTTGCAGTCTGGGGACTTGACATGGTTGGGCCTTTTAAAAGGTCCAAGGATAAAAAGACCCACCTCTTGGTGGCGGTTGATAAATTCACAAAGTGGGTTGAAGCAGCACCGGTTAGTAAGTGTGACGCGGCAACGGCGGTTCAATTCATGAAAAAGGTGATTTTCCATTTTGGCTTTCCCCAAGTATTATAACTGATAATGGCACTAACTTGTCCAAGGGTGCCATGGAGGAGTTTTGTCAACGCGAGCATATCCGGCTTGATGTTTCATCAATAGCTCACCCCCAATCCAATGGTCAAGCCGAAAGAGCCAATCAGAAGATTTTGAAAGGCATCAAGCCCCGGCTTCTGGTCCCCTTGCAACGGACGCCGGGTTGTTGGGTGGAGGAGTTACCATCAGTGTTATGGAGTATCAATACTACCCCCAACAGATTTACGGGTTACACCCCTTTCTTCATGGTTTATGGAGCAGAGGCGGTTCTTCCTAGTGACATCCGTCATGACTCGCCATGCGTGGCAGCTTACGTCGAAGCTGATAATGAACAAGCGCGTCAGGATGCACTTGACCTGTTAGATGAAAAGCGTGACTTGGCAGCAGCCCGCTCGGTGATTTACCAACAGGACCTGCACCGTTATCACAGCCGCCGAGTTAAGTCCGTAACCTTTCAAGAAGGTTATTTGGTGCTCCGACTCATCCAGGATCAAACTGATGCACACAAGTTATCCCCACCTTGGGAAGGGCCTTTTGTGGTCAGCAAGAACTTGAACAACGGGTCATACTACCTTATCGATGTTCGAGAGCATAAAGACTCATGTAAGTTGGAGGAGGAGACCCGCCGGCCGTGGAATATTGCTCATCTTCGGCCTTACTACACTTGAGCCACCGGCTCTTATGATGTACATAGTTTTGACGATGTATATATTATGATAGGTAATAAAGCAGGACCTCTGTCCTTTTCATCCTCAATGATCATGTGTCTTCATCATCATATTTCCAAAGACCAATTGGGGGCTGATCGTATTCGAATCTAGCTTAACCCCTTTTGGTCCGACTTTGATCATATTCGAATCAGAGTCGTTAAAAAATCTCAAGGTCATTTGGGGGCTTGCTGTTCAAACATAGGTCGTATTCAAACCAAAGAGAACATAGCTGTCGGTACCCTCTTGATCGGTGCAATGCCAAACCCACTAGGGGGCTTCTCGATCGTATTCGAATCATAGCATAACCCCTTTTCAGGTCCAACTTTGATCGTATTCGAATCAGAGTCGTTAAAAAGTCTCAAGGTCACTAGGGGGCTTCCTGTTCAAACATAGGTCGTATTCGAACCAAAGAGAACATAGTTGTCGGTACCCTCTTGATCGGCGCAACGCCAAAACCACTAGGGGGCTTCATGATCGTATTCGAATCCTAGCTTAAACCCCTTTTGTTCCGGCTTACTGATCATATTCGAATCAGAAGTCTCATTTTTTCTCTCTGTTTGGCTTAAGTTTTTGACAACAAATCTTTTGGTTCGTCTTGAGACTTTTTTGTTCATATCTGAGGCATATATATATGTGTGTGGTTTCTATTTAACCCGGCTTGACTTTGGACGATAAGTCTCCAGCATATGACAGTCATCAAACATTTGGAAGTCTTGGCTTCTAAAGACTGGGTTATCACCCTTATTGTGCAGGTCACATAAACCAGCAGTACAAATTCAATATTACAGGTATGATATTATAGTTATGTTTCAAAGTTATGGTTCATAACAGGCTTATCTGTGACTCCCTTTTTACACATCAGTGGTCATATGTAAGATATCATGACCCGCCCTGCGGTAAATCGCCAAGGGTTCTTGTGATCTATTTCTGTGTGCAGGATAGTTCAAGGGCTTTCTTATGCATAAGGAAAACATATGATAAGTCTAATAAGGGTAAATATGAGACAGCGGCTTAACAGTGTTGAGCACCAAAATGTGCACGATGGCACGACAGAGCAAAATCATTTCTACCCTATTACATGACTCCCCGAGTCCAAATGATTAAACTTTTTTTTAGAAGGCTACAAATATGAGCCACCCGGCGTATCAGTTCTCTTGTTGGCCTGAAGCTTCTGGATCAACCCTCTCCGCTTCTTTGTCACGTTCCCCGTCCTGGAAGGTTGATGACGACCAGTCAATGCCATTCAAAGCTTCAAATTCAGCTTCATCATCAATTAGCCTAGACGGGTCAACTTCAGGGGCGAAGGTATGCTTACGGATTGGGGGGATCAGACTTGTCACTTTATAACATGGTGTCGGCATCCTCTAATTTCCCGTATCATAAGCCAGATGGTATTTGGTGAGGTCCGCCTCATCAATAATTACACTGGCCACAGGGCGTATTTCCTTCACACAAGCAGCAAAATCCTCCTGTTCAAATGAAGTGCCATCCTCCTTAAGGCTTGGATACCCGATGGCGATGTCGGCTGGGTCTAATTCCGGTAGCCCCGCTTTCGCCCGGCTTAGTGCAGCCACAGCTCCGACTCATGCAGAGGATCGCTTTAATTCGTTGAACCGCTGTGGCAGCACAAAAAGCTTCTTTAGCACATCAACCAGAAGTGTTGGGGCTTCATTTGACAGGCAACTATGGCTAAGGCACGCTGATCTCCAATGTAAAGTTGTTCTACGAGCGCGTAAACCGCCTTCAGCTTCACCAGCATGTCCTGATTGAGGTTGGTGCTCTTGGGGCATGTATAGCAATAGCAGGTGAGTTAACGACAATTCATATGATCACCAGTAAGATTCAATACTTGACACTTGTAGGGCGGCTTACCAAAGATTGCTAAGACCATCTGAGACACATGGCGTTTTAAGCCAGACGATTCAGTGGTCACCTCTTCAAGAGTCGCCTCTGCTTTCTTAGCTCGATGGGTTAAGGCAATCTTTTCCTCAGCCCAGGCCTTTTTCTCAACTTTAAACTCGACCATCAATTTTTCTTGTTCAGACACGCTGAATTCAAATTTGGAGTTTGCTCTTTGAGTCTCCATCTCTTGCAGCTCCAAGCGGTTCTTCAATTTAGACAGGTACCGGATTAAAATCATAAACATTAATATGCAATATTAAGTCCCAAGCCTTTTGCAAGCAACAACACTTGGCACTTGGGGGCTAATGTCTACCGAAAGTTTTGTCTAAGTGGCAGCTTATGAGAGTAAAGTCCCAAGCACTTTGCAAGCAAGAGTACTTGGCACTTGGGGACTAATGCATATTGCTGTTCAAAGTCACACAAGTACTATATTCTACACAAGCATATGAAGGACCGGCTCATTCATGCTGAGTAAACCGTCCCTTGGGGGCTACGGATTAAGCCGGATTTTTAAAGATTTTACCAAAGGATATTACTGATGTCCATAAGTTTGTTCTAAGTCTACAGCAGATTCATCATAAGCAGTAGACTTGGGGGCTGGCATAGTAAGCAGAATTCAATAAAGGGAAGAATTTATACCTCAAATTTCTGATGCATTTGTTTCACCATGTCAACTTCAAGATCGCGGCAGCTGTGTACTTCGCTAAGATAGCTAGAAAAAACTTCGCCAATGCTCATTTGAGTGTAGTCAGCAACATCAAATCTGACTTTACATCGTTCAGTGTGCTCCTCCTTGGCAGAACACTTGGCCAGCATAGTAGGTCTCCCCGGCTTGGTGTAGCCGGTCTTGGTGATTTCCACGTCAACATCTTGTGGGTCGGATGTCTTAGCCGGGATTGAAGCTTCAGGGTTTACAGAGCCGTCAGCGGCTTGATCAACAGGCGGGTCAGTAGTCATTGTTGGCATATCGTGAACCGGCTCAAGTGGCGGTTCAAGAACAGAGGCCTCAGGTGCTGCAGGTTGAAGCTCCGGCTCATTGAACACCTTTTGGCTGGGTTTTGCTTTTCCACTGCATATGTCAAAAAAGGTCATTACAGGTATAAAGGATTATAATGATTAAAGGATAAGTAAATGGTCGTTACCCAGGAGCGGTCTTGAAAGCCTCATGATCATATTTCTTCTTCCAAAATTCATCATGAGCCTGTGAAAATCAGCAAAGGTTTGAGTTAAGACAAAACATCAAAAGATAAAGGTAAAATGACTGAGTTTGGCGGCTTATCCCACCTTGCCACAATCTGCTAGGCTTTCGTTTAAAAGTGACTTTGTCATCTCATCGATGACATCGTCAGGTAAATCATCAGGGCTGTGGCGCAGAGGGTCATTCTTATCGCCCGTGTAGGTGCACATCAAACCGGAGTGGCGGCTCAACGGAATGATCTGCCAGGCAACCCAAACACGGACCAATTCAATACCATTTAAACCGTTCCCCAAAAGATCCTTGACTTTAGCCATGGTGGGGGCGAGCTTCTGGCGATCAGCGGCTGACAACTTGTTTGGAAGAGGATTATTAGACTCAAGGCGCAGGGCGCAAAAGCCGGGCAGAGGGTTCTTGTCAGCTAGAGATGTGTCTTGACAGTAGAACCATGTCTGGTTCCAGTCTTTGGGGTGACTCGGTGGGTGCGTGTAAGGAAACATGGCGTCTCTCCCTCGTTGGATTGAGACCCCGCCGAGTTCCAAACTGGGTCTGTTGGAATATTCATTCTAGCGGTTCAAATAAAACAACTCTCTGAAAAGTAGCAAGCTGGGCTCTTCTTCAAGATGCACCTCACAGAATACTTGGAAGTTGCATATGTTGGACACGGAGTTGGGTCTTATGTCCTGAGGACGAAGGTCAAAAAAGTGCAGAACATCTCTGAAGAACTATGAGCTGGGTGGCGAAAAGCCCCGGTTCATGTGATCAGGGAAAACGATGACTTCTCCCTCTTTGGGTTGAGGCTTTTCTTCTGTTGGATCAGGAGCATGGTACGACATCGCATCCTTTTTAGGCAGATAGCCGGTTTTCACAAAATCATCAAGTGTACTCTCCGTGGCGATGGATTTGACCCAGTTACCTGAAGTGACTGTTTTGGGCGGCATTGTGAAGAAGGAAGCCTAAAAAGGAGAAAAATTGCCGGTTCAAATTCAAGCCGGAGGAGAAGTATTACAACACGTATTCGGAATGGCGGCTTATAAAGGGGCCTAATGGTATATGACTAATTGCGTCAGGTTATTTAAACCGCCATGAGCAGTCAGGTTATTTAAGCCGCCATGGGTAGTCGGATGTTATTTATTGAGCATTGCAATTTAAGCTGGTGGTTTGAGCCGCCATGGCTAGGTGGATCTATCAAAATGCAGTTTTTGGCTAAGTGTTACACAAACAAGTTTCATAGGCTGAAGTTATTATTTTGGATCAACGGCTGTTCAGGAAAAGGAAATAAATCTAGACCTAAAAAACCAGTACATATGAGTTCATAAGCTCTAAAAGGATCTTTTCTTCCAGGAAAGGGGATCTGTTGGTATAAAGATGAAGGCAAAACAATAACCGCATCGGTTATACGCCGTTTTCAGATCAAATAGGTTCACGGTGCAAGCACTGAAGATGAACTAAGATGAATTATGAAGAACACAGAGAAGTTCAGAAACCCTAATGCGGATCTAAGGTGCGGGAAAGCAAAACCTTACAGGTGCAGATCTACTGCGGAGGGTCGCCGCCGTTCTCTGGATCGATTCAGGGTGATGCAGCGGCCTGGGACGAAGACGACGGTGCGCTCTTCGGCGGCGGTGGAGCTCGAGCGGCAGAGGTCGCAAGAGGAATAAGATGCTGGAAAGGGGGAGAATGAGGAAAGACTAGGTCGTGGATATTTATAGGGAAAAGACTGATAAGTGGGCACGAAAAACAAGGAGGCTGAAACATCGTTATCCAGCTGCCCAGACGCCTCGATTCTCGGACGGCTATTAAAATAAAGATCCGTTGAGATATGTTGATAAAAGTGTGAATTAATGACAGATGACGTTATGGCGGGTTATCACAGATCCAGAAGATGACGGCATGTCGGGTTATAAACTCTCACGCAATGAAGAGCAGAAGATTTTTTCTAAGTGTTGAAGATTGACATGAACCAGTTCAAATCAATCTAGGGCCTAATGTTGGGGATATAACTATTAGGTATGACCCACCCAGGAGGGGCCGGGTTATACCTATGGCGATTCGTAATGTGAAACCCAAGATGATACTTGAAGATGGCGGTTCTGTTAAGGGCCCAAGGCCCAAAGGTGGCTTAAGGCCCATACAGATAAACCGCCATATGTATATGACTTGTATTGTAAGGCATGAATAGATAGAGACTGAGCCGGACACTATTTATGAGCCGGGCGGGACTCTATGAGCCGCTGGGCATCGACCCCTGTATATAAAGGGACGACCGGCGGTGGTTCAGGACAAGTAACATCAGATCGAGAACTAGGTCAAGCGAATTCGCTCGTTCGTAATCGAGACATAAGCAATCCCACCTCAAACTGGATTAAGCCATTACCTTCAATGCAAGGGGCTGATACGTCCATTTTGTATCATGCTTTTATATCGATATTTATTGCATTATGGACTGTTATTACACGTTATGTCACAATACTTATGCCTATTCTCTCTTATTTCACAAGGTTTACATGAAGAGGGAGAATGCCGGCAGCTGGGATTCTAGGCTGGAAAAGGAGCAAATATTAGAGACCTATTCCGCACAACTCCAAAAGTCCTGAAACTCCACGAAAGTCATTTTTGGAATTAAGAAAAAATACTGAGCGAAAGAAATACCAGAGGGGGGCCACCCACCGTCCACGTGGGTGGGGGGCGCGCCCTCCTGCCTTGTGGGCCCCCTGGCAGCCTTCCGGTGACCATATTCTGCTATATGAAGTCTTTTACCCTGGAAAAAGTCATAAGCAAGCTTTCGGGACGAAACTCCACCGCCACGAGGCGGAACCTTGGCGGAACCAATATAGGGCTCTCGCGGAGCTGTTCTGCCGGGGAAACTTCCCTCTGGGAGGGGGAAATCATCACCATCATCATCACCATCGATCCTCACATCGAGAGGGGGTCAATCTCCATCAACATCTTCACCAGCACCATCTGCTCTCAAACCCTAGTTCATCTCGTATATCCAATCTTTGTCCCAAACCTCAGATTGGTACCTGTGGGTTGCTAGTAGTGTTGATTACTCCTTGTAGTTGATGCTAGTTGGTTTATTTGGTGGAAGATCATATGTTCAGATCCTTAATGCATATTAATACCCCTCTGATTATGAACATGAATATGCTTTGTGAGTAGTTACATTTGTTCCTGAGGACATGGGAGAAGTCTTGCTATAAGTAGTCATGTGAATTTGGTATTCGCTCGATATTTTGATGAGATGTATGTTGTTTCTCCTCTAGTGGTGTTATGTGAACGTCGACTACATGACACTTCACCATTATTTGGGCCTAGAGGAAGGCATTGAGAAGTAATAAGTAGATGATAGGTTGCTAGAGTGACAGAAGCTTGAACCCTAGTTTATTCGTTGCTTCATAAGGGGCTGATTTGGATCCACATGTTTCATGCAATGGTCAGGTTTACCTTAATACTTCTTTTGTAGTTGTGGATGCTTGCAATAGGGGTTAATCATAAGTGGGATGCTTGTCCAAGAAAGGGCAGCACCCAAGCACCGGTCCACCCACATATCAAATTATCAAAGTAACAAACGCGAATCATATGAGCGTGATGAAAACTAGCTTGACGATAATTCCCATGTGTCCTCGGGAGCGCTTTTCTCATTATAAGAATTTGTCCAGGCTTGTCCTTTGCTACAAAAAGGATTGGGCCACCTTGATGCACCTTATTTACTTTCATTGCTTGTTATCCATTACAAATTACCTTATCACAAAACTATCTGTTACCGATAATTTCAATGCTTGCAGAGAATACCTTACTGAAAACCGCCTGCCATTTCCTTCTGCTCCTCGTTGGGTTTGACACTCTTACTTATCGAAAGGACTACGATTGATCCCCTACACTTGAGGGTCATCAATAATCTTTTCTGGCGCCGTTGTCGTGGAGTGAAGCGCCTTTGGTAAGTGGAACTTGGTAAGGAAAAATTTATATAGTGTGCTGAAATTTACTGTCACTTGTTACTATGGAACATAATCCTTTGAGGGGCTTGTTCAGTGTATCTTCACCCGACCAGTAGAGCAAAGAGTTGGTCCTCAACCTACTGAACCGACTGAAAATGTTTACTTTGAAATTCCTTCGGGTATAGTAGAGAAACTGCTAGCTAATCCCTTTACAGGAGATGGAACATTGAATCCCGATTTACACCTAATCTATGTGGATGAAGTTTGTGGATTATTTAAGCTTGCAGGTATGCCCGATGATGTTATCAAGAAGAAGGTCTTCACTTTATCTTTGAAGGGAGAGGCATTGACATGGTATAGGCTATGTGATGATATGGGATCATGGAATTACAACCGATTGAAATTGGAATTTCACCAGAAGTTTTATCCTATGCATCTTGTTCATCATGATCGTAATTATATATATAATTTTTGGCCTCGTGGAGGAGCAAGCATTGCTCAAGCTTGGGAGAGGCTTAATTCCATGTTATATTTATGCCCCAATCATGAGCTCTCAAGAGAAATGATTATTCAAAAAAATTATGCTCGGCTTTCTCTCAACAATCGCTCCATGCTCGATACTTCTTGTGCTAGCTCTTTTATGATGAAGACTATTGAATTCAAATGGGATTTATTGGAAAGAATTAAATGCAACTCTGAAGATTGGGATCTCGACAAACGTAAGGAGTCAGGTATGACACCTAAGTTTGATTGTGTTAAATCTTTTATGGATACCGATGCTTTCCGTGGATTTAGCACTAAATATGGACTTGACTCTGAGATAGTAGCTTCTTTCTGTGAATCATTTGCTACTCATGTTGACCTCCCTAAGGAGAAGTGGTTTAACTATAATCCTCCCACTGAAGCAAATGTAGTTGCACCTGTTAAAGTTGAGGAAAAGACTATTACTTATAATGATCCTATTGTTCCTACTACTTATATTGAGAAACCACATTTCCCTGTTAGGATAAAGGATCATGTTAAAGCTTCAACTGTGGTTCGTAAGAGTAATACTAAAACACCTACACCACCTAAGAAAATTAAAGTTGAACCTAGTATTGCTATGGTTAAAGATCTCTTGGCTGATGACATTGATGGGCATGTTATTTACTTTTGTGATCAAGCTGCTAGAATTGCCAGACCCGATGCTAAGAAACATAGACTTGTTGTAGCCTTGTAGGCATGCCTGTTATTTCTATTAAAATAGGAGATCATTGTTATCATGGCTTATGTGATATGGGTGCTAGTGCTAGTGCAATACCTCATTCCTTATACAAAGAAATCATGCATGATATTGCACCTGCTGAGATAGAAGAAATTGATATCACCATTAAGCTTGCCAATAGAGATACTATTTCACCAATAGAGATGTTGAAGTCTTGTGTGGGAAAGTTAAATATCCTGCTGATTTTCTTGTTCTTGGTTCCCCACAAGACGACTTTTGTCCCATTATATTTGGTAGACCCTTCTTGAATATTGTTAATGCTAGGATAGATTGCGAAAAGGATGTCGTTACTATTGGTTTGGGAGATATGTCTCATGAGTTTAACTTTGCTAAATTTCGTAGACAACCCCATGATAAAGAATTGCCTAGTAAGGATGAAATTATTGGTCTTTCTTCTATTGTCATCCCTCCTAATGATCCTTTAGAACAATATTTTCTATACCATGAAAATGATATGTTTATGAATGAAAGAAGGGAGATAGATGAAGTATTCTTTAAACAGGGTCCTATTTTGAAACACAACTTGCCTGTTGAAATTCTAGGGGATCCTCCACCACCCAAGGGTGATCCCGTGTTTCAGCTTAAACCATTACCTGATACTCTTAAATATGCTTATCTTGATGAAAAGAAAATATATCCTGTTATTATTAGTGCTAACCTTTCAGAGCAGGAAGAGGAAACACTATTGAAAACTCTGAAGAAGCACCGCGCTGCTATTGGATATACTCTTGATGATCTTAAGGGCATTAGTCCCACTCTATGCCAACACAAAAAAAATTGGAGAAGGACGCTAAACCAGTTATTCATCACCAACGACGGTTAAATCCTAAGATGAAAGAAGTGGAAGAAAGGAAATACTAAAGCTCCTCGAGGCAGGTATAACTTATCCCGTTGCTAATAGTCAATGGGTAAGTCCTGTCCATTGTGTCCCTAAGAAGGGAGGTATTACTGTTGTTCCTAATGATAAAGATGAATTAATCCCACAAAGAATTGTTACAGGTTATAGGATGGTAATTGATTTCCGCAAATTAAATAAAGCTACTAAAAAGGATCATTACCCTCTACCTTTTATTGATCAAATGCTAGAAAGATTATCTAAACATACACATTTTTGCTTTCTAGATGATTACTCTGGTTTCTCTCAAATACCTATGTCAGCAGAGGATCAAGAAAAGACCACTTTTACTTGCCCTTTCGGTACCTTTTCTTATAGAAGTATGCCTTTTGGTTTATGTAATGCACCTGCTACCTTTCAAAGATGCATGATGGCTATATTCTCTGACTTTTGTGAAAAGATTTGTGAGGTTTTCATGGATGATTTCTCTGTTTATGGATCCTCTTTTGATGATTGCTTGAGCAACCTTGATCGAGTTTTGCAGAGATGCGAAGATACTAGTCTTGTCTTGAATTAGGAAAAGTGCCACTTTATGGTTAATGAAGGCATTGTCTTGGGGCATAAAATTTCTGAAAGAGGTATTGAAGTTGACAAAGCTAAAGTTGATGCTATTGAAAAGATGCCATGTCCCAAGGACATTAAAGGTATAAGAAGTTTCCTTGGTCATGCCGGTTTTTATAGGAGGTTCGTTAAGGACTTCTCTAAAATTTCTAGGCCTCTGGCCAATCTCTTACAAAAAGATATTCCTTTTGTCTTCGATGACGATTGTGTAGAAGCATTTGAAACACTTAAGAAAGCTTTGATTTCTGCACCTATTGTTCAGCCTCCTGATTGGAATTTACCCTTTGAAATCATGTGTGATGCTAGTGATTATGTTGTAGGTGTTGTTCCAGGACAAAGAGTTGATAAGAAACTAAATGTTATTCAATATGCTAGTAAAACTCTAGACAGTGCCCAGAGGAATTATGCTACTACTGAAAAAGAATTTTTAGCAGCTGTTTTTGCTTGTGACAAGTTTAGACCTTATATTGTTGATTCTAAAGTAACTATTCACACTGATCATGCTGCTATTAAATATCTTATGGAAAATAAAGATGCTAAACCTAGACTTATTAGATGGGTTCTCTTGCTACAAGAATTTGATTTGCATATTATTGATAGAAAGGGAGCTGAGAACCCCGTTGCAGATAACTAGTCTAGGTTAGAGAATGTTCTTGATGACCCACTACCTATTGATGATAGCTTTCCTGATGAACAATTAGCTGTAATAAATGCTTCTCGTACTGCTTCATGGTATGCTGATTATGCTAATTACATTGTTGCTAAATTTATACCACCTAGTTTCACATACCAGCAAAAGAAAAAGTTTTTCTATGATTTAAGACATTACTTCTGGGATGACCCACACCTTTATAAAGAAGGAGTAGATGGTGTTATTAGACGTTGTGTACCTGAGCATGAACAGGAACATATCCTACGCAAGTGTCACTCCGAGGCATATGGAGGACACCACGCTGGAGACAGAACTGCACATAAGGTATTGCAATTCGGTTTTTATTGGCCTACTCTCTTCAAAGATGCCCGTAAGTTTGTCTTGTCTTGTGATGAATGTCAAAGAATTGGTAATATTAGCAGACGTCAAGAAATGCCTATGAACTATTCTCTTGTTATTGAACCATTTGATGTTTGGGGCTTTGATTATATGGGACCGTTTCCTTCCTCTAATGGATATACACATGTTTTAGTTGCTGTTGATTACGTTACTAAGGGCGTGTTCGGTAGCTCTCCACAGCCTCAAAATCCTCAACTCCATAACCCAAAATCAGCAGCCAGCTTCTTAGTTAAAATCCCAGAGTTACAAATCGTTCGGTAGAGTAGCTCCTTGTTCTGGTCGTTAAAACAGGACGCCAGCCACCTAGCTATGAGAAATAGCAGCTCGGGAGGGCCCAACCAGGCGTGACAGCCCATCTAGGCATGGGAAGCCTGCTCTGGCGAACGAACAAACCGGTAACTGCCTTGGCGGTGGCACATACTTGTAATATTTGCTACAAACGAACGAACCGGTAACTCACTTGGTGGTGGCACTCACATGTAACTCTTGGCAACTCCTGCTTCGCTGTTTTGGAGGAGCTCGAGTTTGCCAGCTCCGCGACTCCGCAAAAATTGCACTGCAAGTTTCGCCAGCTTCTCTCACTCACAACCAGGATTTGGATCGTTCGGCTGCACTCCTCACGTGGAGTTGAGGAGTTGAGAAGCGCGAGGGCTCCCGAACACGCCCTAAGTGAGTAGAAGCTATTCCAACTAGTAGTGCTGATCATAACATCTCTATTAAGATGCTTAAAGAAGTTATTTTTCCGAGGTTTGGAGTCCCTAGATACCTAATGACTGATGGTGGTTCACATTTTATTCATGGTGCTTTTCGTAAAATGCTTGCTAAGTATGATGTTAATCATAGAATTGCATCTCCATATCACCCACAGCCTAGTGGCCAAGTAAAACTTAGCAATAGAGAGCTTAAATTAATTTTGCAAAAGACTGTTAATAGATCTAGAAAGAATTGGTCCAAGAAACTTGATGATGCATTATGGGCTTATAGAACTGCATATAAGAATCCTATGGGTGTGTCTCCATACAAAATGGTTTATGGAAAAGCATGTCACTTACCTCTCAAACTAGAACATAAGGCATATTGGGTCGTTAAAGAGCTCAATTATGATTTTAACTTGCCTATGAGAATGCCAAACTGTTTAAAGAAAAAGTTAAAAGATGGCATGACAAAAGGATACAAAAGCGTGAGTTTAATGTAAGTGATTATGTGTTGCTTTTCAACTCTCGTTTAAGATTTTTTGCAGGAAAACTCCTCTCTAAATGGGAAGGTCCTTATGTTATCGAGGAGGTCTATCATTCCGGTGCCA
The DNA here is from genome assembly GCA_963921465.1 of Triticum timopheevii. NCBI lineage: Eukaryota > Viridiplantae > Streptophyta > Magnoliopsida > Poales > Poaceae > Triticum > Triticum timopheevii. Next base: position 421,017,593 of record OY997262.1, read on the forward strand.
TAAAAATCAACAACTTCGAGGGCACAAATCCGAAGGTGGTGAACGGTCAAAGAATCAAACATTATATCTCAGGTAACCCTATAAATGTTGAAACTAATGTTATTGAAACCGTAACCCTGGAGGAATACATAACAGACACTTTCTAGAACATTTCAGACTCCGAAAAGGAATAGGTATGTGGTACGGTAAGTAAACCGACTCCAAAACAGTTCTAATAGAATTTTTTCTCCCTTTTGGAATATTTAAGAAAATAGGAAAATAAGAAGTAGTCTGGGAAGGACATGAGGCGTCCACGAGGGTGGAGGGTGCGCCCTACCCCCCTGGGCGCGCCCCCTGCCTCGTGGGCACCTCGTGTGCTCTGCGGACTCCGTTTTCTTGCACGATACTTCTTTCGGTCAGTAAAAATTCATTATATAATCTCCCGAAGGTTTTGACCACCGTATCACGCAAATATCCTCTGTCTTTGTTTCGAGCTATTTCTGTCGCAGATTTAGAGTAAGATGTCTTCTCAAGAGTCAGTTGGGGAGAGTCGGGTGTCTCATCCGACACCGGGACCAGGAGAAAACAGCGATGCTTATCACTTTGGGCCATCAACGGCGGAGGAGATGGAGGCCGACTTGAAAAGGATAGATGCCATGGAGGAAGATCAAGAAGTTACCTCTCGTTTCCAAGCCGGATTTACGATGGGGGAACTACAAAGCTCATCTATCCCAAACTCGGTCATCCCTTCCAATGTTAGATTTCTTTCTTATGAAAATATGAAAAAGAGTGTCACTTGTTCTCCAGCAGCTATGCAACATCCATGGGTGAAAGGAGCTTTAGCCGTCATGGGTAAGCTCCGCAAGGAAAATATGGACCTCAAGCAGCAAGTCAATAAGCTTGAGGAGGAGAATCGTATCCTAAGGGGCATCATCGCCAAGAAGATCACAGCACCACCTCCGAAGAAGGAGACATAATCACATTGGTATGGGCACTCCCCTTGGCAACTGCCAAGCTTGGGGGAGGTGCCCCGGTATCGTATCACCATCACACTCCTATCTTTACCGTTTTACTTAGTTCGATCCTTTTTAGTAATATCTGGATCTAGTAGAATAAAGTTTTGGTATGATTTAGTTTTGAGTTTTGCTTTATGATCCCTCTATGTAATCGATTCCGTGAGCTATATATAATAAAGATTAGTGTTGAGTCAAGGGCTTTGCTTTCTTGCTATGATCTTGAGGGAATAAAAATAAAAGAAAGAATAAAAATAAATAAAGAGATCATATTGATCTTATGGAGAGTAATAAATTCACATACAAAGAGTATGATGAATAAAAGTTGTTGAGAGTTGACAAACATAGTTTTGGTCATCGTTGCAATTAATAGGAAGTAATAAAGAAAGAGAGGTTTTCACATATAAATATACTATCTTGGATATCTTTTATGATTGTGAGCACTCATTAAAATATGACATGCTAAAGAGTTGATGTTGGACAAGGAAGACAACGTAATGGGTTATGTTTTCTTATATCCGAAATAAAGTATATTGTCATGGATCATCCAACATGTTGAGCTTGCCTTTCCCTCTCATGCTAGCCAAATTCCTTGCACCAAGTAGAGATACTAATTGTGCTTCCAAACATCCTTAAACCCAGTTTTACCATGAGAGTCCACCATACCTACCTATGGATTGAGTAAGATCCTTCAAGTAAGTTGTCATGTTGCATGCAATAAAAATTGCTCTCTAAATATGTATGACTTATTAGTGTGGAGAAAATAAGCTTTATACGATCTTGTGATATGGAAGCAATAAAAGCGACATACTGCATAATAAAGGTCCATATCACAAGTGGCAATATAAAGTGACGTTCTTTCACATTAAGGTTTCCTGCATCCAACCATAAAAGCACATGACAACCTCTGCTTCCCTCCGCGAAGGGCCTATCTTTTACTTCTATCTTTTACTTATGCAAGAGTCATGGTGATCTTCCCCTTTCCTTTTTACATTTTATCCTTTGGCAAGCACCTCGTGTTGGAAAGATCCTGATATATATATATATATATATATATATATATATATATATATATATATATATATATATATATATATATCCAATTGGATGTAAGTTAGCATGAACTATTATTGTTGACATTACCCTTGAGGTAAAAGGTTGGGAGGCAACACTATAAGCCCCTATCTTTCTCTGTGTCCGATTAAAACTTCATTACTCATAAGTATTGCATGAGTGTAAGCAATTATGAAAGACTAAATGATAGTTGAGTATGTGGACTTGCTGAAAAGCTCTTATATTGACTCTTTCTGATGTTATGAAAAATTGCAATTGCTTCAATGACCGAGATCATAGTTTGTTGGTTCTTAATGTAGTTTATGATTTCATACTTGATATTGTGAATAGATTGTTGCTTTAGAATAAGAAATCATATGACAAAATATATGTATGTTGTTGTTATAAGAATGATCATGATGCCCTCATGTCCGTATTTTATTGTATCAACTGTTGGAAATATGCCCTAGAGGCAATAATAAAATGGTTATTATTATATTTCCTTGTTCACGATAATTGTCTATTGTTCATGCTATAATTGTATTAATTGGAAACCGTAATACATGTGTGAATACATAGACCACAACATGTCCCTAGTGAGCCTCTAGTTGACTAGCTCGTTGATCAATAGATGGTTATAGTTTCCTGACCATGGACATCGGATGTCATTGATAACGGGATCACATCATTGGAGAATGATGTGATGGACAAGACCCAATCCTAAGCATAGCACAAGATCGTGTAGTTCGTTTGCTAAAGCTTTTCTAATGTCAAGTATCATTTCCTTAGACCATGAGATTGTGCAACTCCCGGATACCTAGGAATGCTTTGGGTGTACCAAACGTCACAGCATAACTGGGTGGCTATAAAGGTGCACTACAGGTATCTCCGAAAGTGTCTGTTGGGTTGGCACGAATCGAGACTGGGATTTGTCACTCCGTATGACGGAGAGGTATCTCTGGGCCCACTCGGTAATGCATCATCATAATGAGCTCAATGTGACTAAGTAGTTAGTCACGGGATCATGCATTATGGAACGAGTAAAGTGGCTTGCCAGTAACGAGATTGAACGAGGTATTGGGATACCGACGATCGAATCTCGGGCAAGTAACGTACCGATTGACAAAGGGAATTGCATAAGCGATTGCTTGAATCCCCGACATCGTGGTTCAGCCGATGAGATCATCGTGGAACATGTGGGATCCAACATGGGTATCCAGATCCCGCTGTTGGTTATTGGCCGGAGAGATGTCTCGGTCATGTCTGCATGATTCCCGAACCCGTAGGGTCTACCCATTTAAGGTTCTGTGACGCTAGAGTTGTTATGGGAAATAGTATGTGGTTACCGAAGGTGGTTCGGAGTCCCGCATGTGATCCCGGACGTCACGAGGAGTTCCGGAATGGTCCGGCGGTGAAGATCGATATATTGGACGAAGGGTATTGGAGTCCGGAAGTGTTCCGGGGGTACCAGGCTATGGCCAGCATGACCGAAAGGTGTTACGGGAGCCCCGACAAGTGTTGGAGGGCCTCATGGGCCAAAGGGGAAGGGGCAAACCAGCCCACTAAGGGGTGGTGCGCCCCCCACACCCTTTCCCACGTTATTTGGGGAGGTGGGGTGCCTCCACCTGGCTTGGGAGGCAATCCTCCACCTGCTTGGCTTGGGGGGCAAGTCTCCCTAGGATTTTCCCTAGGGAGATCCACTCTGCTTGGCCGCCGCCCCCTAGGGGAAACCCTAGGGCGCCTCCCCCTCTCCCCTTGCCCCTATATATAGTGGAAGGGTGGGAGGGCAGCCGCACCTCTTCCCTGGCGTAGCCCTCTCCCTCCTCCAACACCTCCTCCTCCTCCGTAGTGCTTGTAGTGCTTGGGGAAGCCCTGCCGGAGAACCACGAGCTCCATCGCCACCACACAGTCGTGCTACTGGAGTCTTCCCTCAACTTCTCCTCTCCCCTTGCTGGATCAAGAAGGAGGAGACGTCCCCGGGCTGTACGTGTGTTGAACGCGGAGGCGTCGTCCGTTCGGCGCTTAGATCGGAATGGACCGTGATCTGAATCGCTGTGAGTACGACTCCACCAACCGTGTTCTTGTAACGCTTCCGCATCGCGATCTTCAAGGGTATGAAGATACACTCATCCTCTCCCTCTCTTGTTGCTAGAATCTCCATAGATTGATCTTGGTGATGCGTAGAAATTTTTTAATTTCTGCAACGATCCCCAACAGTGGCATCATGAGCTAGGTCTATGTGTAGTTTCTATGCATGAGTAGAACACAAGTTGTTGTGGGTGTCGATTATGTTAATTTACTTGCCACTACTAGTCTTATATTGATTCGGCGGCATCGTGGGATGAAGCAGCCCGGACCGACCTTACACGTACGCCTACGTGAGACAGGTTCCACCGACTGACATGCACTTGTTGCATAAGGTGGCTAGCGGGTGCCAGTCTCTCCCACTTTAGTCGGATCGGATTCGATGAAAAGGGTCCTTATGAAGGGTAAATAGCAATTGGCATATCACGTTGTGGTTTTGGCGCAGGTAAGAAACGTTCTTGCTAGAAACCTATAGAAGCCACGTAAAAACTTGCAACAACAATTAGAGGACGTCTAACTTATTTTTGCAGCATATGCCGTGTGATGTGATATAGCCAAAAGGATGTGATGAATGATATATATGTGATGTATGAGATTGATCATGTTCTTGTAATAGGAATCACGACTTGCATGTCGATGAGTATGACAACCGGCAGGAGCTATAGGAGGTGTCTTAATTTATTGTATGACCTGCGTGTCATTGAATAACGTCATGTAATTACTTTACTTCATTGCTAAACCGTTAGCCATAGTAGTAGAAGTAATAGTTGGCGAGACAACTTCATGAAGATACGATGATGGAGATCATGATGATGGAGATCATGGTGTCATGCCGGTGACGAAGGTGATCATGTCGCGCCTCGAAGATGGAGATCAAAGGCGCAAGATGATATTGGCCATATCATGTCACTCTATGATTTGCATGTGATGTTTGTCATGTTTACATCTTATTTGCTTAGAACAACGTTAGCATAAATAAGATGATCCCTCATAAAATTTCAAGAAAGTGTTCCCCCTAACTTTGCACCGTTGCGAAGGTTCGTTGTTTCGAAGCACCACGTGATGATCGGGTGTGATAGATTCTAACGTTTGCATACAACGGGTGTACGCCAGATTTACACATGCAAAACACTTAGGTTGACTTGACGAGCCTAGCATGTACAGACATGGCCTCGGAACACAAGAGACCGAAAGGTCGAACATGAGTCGTATATCAGATACGATCAACATGAAGATGTTCACCGATGATGACTAGTCTGTCTCACGTGATGATTGGACACGGCCTAGTTGACTCGGATCATGTATCACTTAGATGACTAGAGGGATGTCTATCTAAGTGGGAGTTCATTAAATAATTAGATGAACTTAATTATCATGAACATAGTCAAAAGGTCTTTGCAAATTATGTCGTAGCCTACACTTTAGTTCTATTGTTTTAAGATATGTTCCTAGAGAAAATTTAGTTGAAAGTTGACAGTAGAAATTATGCGGACTGGGTACGTATACTGAGGATTGTCCTCATAGCCCTCATAGCTGCACAGAAGGCTTATGTCCTTAATGCACCGCTCGGTGTGCTGAACCTTGAGCGTCGTTTGTGGATGTTGCGAACATCTGACATACACGTTTTGATGACTACGTGATAGTTCAGTGCGTAATGTTAAACGGTTTAGAATTGAGGCACCGAAGACATTTTTGAAATATCGCAGAACATATGAGATGTTCAAAGAGCTGAAATTAGGATTTCAGGCTCGTGCCCATGTCAAGAGGTATGAGACCTCCGACAAGTTTCTTAACCTGCAAACTAAAGGAGAAAAGCTCAATCATTGAGCATGTGCTCAGATTGTCTGAGTACTACAATCACTTGAATCGAGTGGGGGTTAATCTTCCAGATGAGATAGTGATCGTTCTCCATAGTCACTGCCACCAAGCTATTAGAGCTTCGTGATGAACTATAACATATCAGGGATAGACATGATGATCCTTGAGCAATTCGCGATGTTTGACACCGCGAAAGTAGAAATCGAGTAGGAGCATCAATTGTTGATAGTTAGTAAAACCACTAGTTTCAAGAAGGGCAAGGGCAAGAAGGGATACTTCATGAGATGGCAAATCAGTTGCTGCTCTAGTGAAGAAACCCAGGGTTGAACCCAAACTCGAGACTAAGTGCTTCTGTAATGAGGGAACGGTCACTCAAGCAGAACTACCCTGGATACTTGGTAGATGAGAAGGCTGGCAAGGTTGACAGAAGTATATTGGATATACATTGTATTAAATGTGTACTTTACTAGTACTCCTAGTAGAACCAGGGTATTAAGATACCGGTTCGGTTGCTAAGTGTTAGTAACTCGATGTAAAAGAGCTACGGAATAAACGGAGACTAGCTAAATGTGAGATGGCGATGTGTGTTGGAAGTGTTTCCAAGGTTGATGTGATCAAGCATCGCCTGCTCCCTCTACCATCGAGATTGGTGTTAAACCTAAATAATTGTTGTTTGGTGTTTGCGTTGAGCATAGACATGATTGGATTATGTTTATCACAATACAGTTATTCAATTAAGGAGAATAATGGTTACTCTGTTTATTTGAATAATACTTTCAACGGTCTTGCACCTAAAATGAATGGTTTATTGAATCTCGATCGTAGTGATACACATGTTCATACCAAAAGATATAAGATAGTAATGATAGTACCATATACTTGTGGCACTGCCATTTGAGTCATACTGGTATGAAATGCATGAAGAAGCTCCATGTTGATGGATCTTTGGACTCACTCGTTTTGAAAACATTGAGACATGCGAACCATATCTATTGGTATATATGCATGAAGAAACTCCATACAGATGGATCGTTTGGACTCAATTGATTTTGAATCACTTGAGACATGCAAATCATACCACATGGGCAAGATGACTGAAGGGCCTCGTTTTTCAGTGAGATGAAATAAGAGAGCAACTTGTTGGAAGTAATACATTTGATGTGTGCAATACAATGAGTGCTGAGGCATGCAGTGAATATCGTTATGCTCTTACTTCACACATGATTTGAGTATATTCTAAGTATATTTACTTGATGAAACACGAGTCTGAATTATTGAAAGGTTCAAGCAATTTCAGAGTGAAGTTGAAGATCATCGTGGCAAGAGGATAAAATGTCTATGATATGATCATAGAGATAAATATCTGAGTTACGAGTTTGGTACACAATTAAGACCTTGTGGAATTGTTTCATAACTAATACCGCCTGGAACACCATAGTGTGATGGTGTGTCCGAACATCATAAATGCACCCTATTGGATATGGTGCATACCATGATGTCTCTTATCGAATTACCACTATCGTTTATGGGTTAGGCATTAGAGACAACCGCATTCACTTCAAATAGGGCACCACGTAATTCCGTTGAGATGACAACGTATGAACTATGGTTTAGAGAAACCTAAGCTGTCACTTCTTAAAAGTTTGGGGCTGCGAAGCTTATGTGGAAAAGTTTTAGCCTGATAAGCTCAAACCCAAAGCGGATAAATGCATCTTCATAGGACACCCAAAACAGTTGGGTATACCTCCTATTTCAGATTCAGAAGCAAAAGCGATTGTTTCTAGAAACGGGTCCTTTCTCGAGGAAAAGTTTCTCTCGAAAGAATTGAGTGGGAGGATGGTGGAGACTTGATGAGGTTATTGAACCGTCACTTCAACTAGTGTGTAGCAGGGCACAGGAAGTTGTTCCTGTGGCGCCTACACCAATTGAAGTGGAAGCTTATTATAGTGATCATGAAACTTCGGATCAAGTCACTACCAAACCTCGTAGTTCGACAAGGATGCGTACTACTTCAGAGTGGTACGTACTCCTGTCTAGGAGGTCATGTTTCTAGACAACAATGAACCTACGAGCTATGGAGAAGCGATGGTGGGCCCGGATTCCGACAAATGGCTCGAGGCCATAAAATCTGAGAGAGGATCCATGTATAAAACAAAGTGTAGACTTTGGAAGAATTACTAGATGGTCGTAAGGCTATTGGGCACATATGTCTTTTAAAAGGGAAGACAGACAACGATGGTAAGTGTCACCATTAAGGAAGCTCGACTTGTCGCTAAGATGTTTTCCGACAAGTTCAAGGAGTTGACTACGATGAGACTTTCTCACTCGTAGCGATGCTAAGAGTCTGTTAAAATTATATTAGTAGTTCCTACATTATTTATGAAATCTTGCAGATAGGATGTCAAAACATTGTTTCCTAAATGATTTTCTTGAGGAAAGGTTGTATGTGATACAACCAGAAAGTTTTTGTCAATCCTAAAAGATGCTAACAAGTATGCAAAGCTCCAGCAATCCTTTAAGGACTGGAGTAAGCATCTCGGAGTTGGAATATACGCTTTGATGAGATGATCAAAGATTTTGGGTTTATACAAAGTTTATGAGAAACTTGTATTTCCAAAGGAGTGGGAGCACTATAGCATTTCTGATGAGTATATGTTGTTGACATATTGTTGATTAGAAATGATGTAGAATTTCTGGAAAGCATATAGGGTTATTTGAAAAGTGTTTTTCAAGGGAAAACCTGGATTAAGCTACTTGAACATTGATCATCAAGATCTATAAGGATAGATCAAAATCGCTTGATAGTACTTTCGAATGAGTACGCACCGTAACAAGATTTTGAAGGAGTTAGAAATAGATCGGCAAAGAAGGAGTTCTTGGCTGTGTCATAAGGTGTGAGTATTGAGTAAGACTCAAGACCTGACCACGGAAGAATAGAGAGAAATGACGAAGGTCGTCCCCTATGCTTTAGACGTAGGCTCTACAGTATACTATGCTATGTACCGCACCTGAAGTGTGCCTTGCCATGAGTCAGTCAAGGGGTACAAGTGTGATCCAGGAATGGATCACATGACAGTGGTCAAACTTATCCTTAGTAACTAGTTGACTAAGGAATTTTCTCAATTATGGAGGTGGTAAAAGAGTTCGTCGTAAAGGGTTACGTCGATGCAAACTTTGACACTAATCCGGATGACTGTGATTAGTAAACCGGATTCGTATAGTAGAGAAGTTGTTTGGAATAGCTCCAAGTAGCGCGTGGAAGCTGCATCTACAAGATGACATAGAGATTTGTAAAGCACACACGGATCTGAAAGGTTCAGACCCGTTGACTAACGAACCTCTCTCACAAGCGAGATATGATCAAACACCATGGGTGTTGGATTCATTACAATCACATAGTGATGTGAACTAGATTATTGACTCTAGTGCAAGTGAGAACTGTTGGAAATATGCCCTAGAGGTAATAATAAAATGGTTATTATTATATTTCCTTGTTCACGATAATTGTCTATTGTTCATGCTATAATTGTATTAACTGGAAACCGTAATACATGTGTGAATACATAGACCACAACATGTCCCTAGTGAGCCTCTAGTTGACTAGCTCGTTGATCAATAGATGGTTATGGTTTCCTGACCATGGACATTGGATGTCATTGATAACGGGATCACATCATTAGGAGAATGATGTGATGGACAAGACCCAATCCTAAGCATAGCACAAGATGGTGTAGTTCGTTTGCTAAAGCTTTTCTAATGTCAAGTATCATTTCCTTAGACCATGAGATTGTGCAACTCCCGGATACCGTAGGAATGCTTTGGGTGTACCAAGTGTCACAACGTAACTGGGTGGCTATAAAGGTGCACTACAGGTATCTCCGAAAGTGTCTATTGGGTTGGCACGAATCGAGACTCAGATTTGTCACTCCGTATGACGGAGAGGTATCTCTGGGCCCACTCGGTAATGCATCATCATAATGAGCTCAATGTGACTAAGTAGTGTTGGAAATATGCCCTAGAGGCAATAATAAATAAGTTATTATTATGTTTCCTTGTTCATGATAATCGTTTATTATCCATGCTATAATTGTATTGATAGGAAACTCAGATACATGTGTGGATACATAGACAACACCATGTCCCTAGTAAGCCTCTAATTGACTAGCTCGTTGATCAATAGATGGTTACGGTTTCCTGACCATGGACATTGGATGTCATTGATAACGGGATCACATCATTAGGAGAATGATGTGATGGACAAGACCCAATCCTAAGCCTAGCACAAAGATCGTGTAGTTCGTATGCTAAAGCTTTTCTAATGTCAAGTATCTTTTCCTTAGACCATGAGATTGTGCAACTCCCGGATACCGTAGGAATGCTTTGGGTGTACCAAACGTCACAACGTAACTGGGTGGCTATAAAGGTGCACTACAGGTATCTCCGAAAGTGTCTGTTGGGTTGGCACGAATCGAGACTGGGATTTGTCACTCCGTGTAAACGGAGAGGTATCTCTGGGCCCACTCGGTAGGACATCATCATAATGTGCACAATGTGACCAAGGGGTTGATCACGATGATGTGTTACGGAACGAGTAAAGAGACTTGCCGGTAACGAGATTGAACAAGGTATCGGTATACCGACGATCGAATCTCGGGCAAGTATAATACCGTTAGACAAAGGGAATTGTATACGGGATTGATTGAATCTTTGACATCGTGGTACATCCGATGAGATCATCGGGGAACATGTGTGAGCCAACATGGGTATCCAGATCCCGCTGTTGGTTATTGACCGGAGAACGTCTCGGTCATGTCTGCATGATTCCCGAACCCGTAGGGTCTACACACTTAAGGTTCGATGACGCTAGGGTTATAAAGGAAGTTTGTATGTGGTTACCGAATGTTGTTCGGAGTCTCGGGTGAGATCCTGGACGTCACGAGGAGTTCCGGAATGGTCCGGAGGTAAATATTTATATATGGAAAGTTGTTGTTCGGGTTCCGGAAAAAGTTCGGGTTTTTTCGGTATTGTACCGGGAAGCTTCCAGAAGGTTACGGAGGATTCCGCAGGGGTCCGGAGGTCCGGAAACTGTTCCACCACATCCAATACAGCAGCATGGGCTGTAAGGGGGCGCCCTAGCCTTAATGGGCCAGGGGCACCAGCCCCCCCAAGGCCCATGCGCATGGGAGGGGGAAAAGCCTAAAGGGGGAGGCCTCCACTTGACTTGGGAGGCACTCCTCCCCCCTTGGCCGCACCCCTTCCTTGGAGGAAGGGGCAAGGCTGTGCCCTCCCCTCTCCCTTGCCCCTATATATAGTGGAGGGGAGGGAGGGCAGCCGCACCTGAAGCCCTGGCGCCTCCCTCCCTCCCGTGACACCTCCTCCTCTCCCGCAGGTGCTTGGCGAAGCCCTGCAGGATTGCCACGCTCCTCCTCCACCACCACGCCGTTGTGCTGCTGCTGGATGGAGTCTTCCTCAACCTCTCCCTCTCTCCTTGCTGGATCAAGGCATGGGAGACGTCACCGGGCTGTACGTGTGTTGAACGCGGAGGTGCCGTCCGTTCGGCACTAGGATCTCCGGTGATTTGGATCACGACGAGTACGACTCCTTCAACCCCGTTCTCTTGAACGCTTCCGCTTAGCGATCTACAAGGGTATGTAGATGCACTCTCCTTCCCCTCGTTGCTGGTTTCTCCATAGATAGATCTTGGTGACACGTAGGAAAATTTTGAATTTCTGCTACGTTCCCCAACAAGTAGTTAGTCACAGGATCATGCATTATGGAACGAGTAAAGTGGCTTGCCGGTAACGAGATTGAACGAGGTATTGGGATACCGACGATCGAATCTCGGGCAAGTAACGTACCGATTGACAAAGGGAATTGCATACATGATTGCTTGAATCCCCGACATCGTGGTTCATCCGATGAGATCATCGTGGAACATGTGGGAGCCAACATGGGTATCCAGATCCCGCTGTTGGTTATTGGCCGGAGAGATGTCTCGGTCATGTTTGCATGATTTCCGAACCCATAGGGTCTACACACTTAAGGTTCGGTGATGCTAGAGTTCTTATGGGAAATAGTATGTGGTTACCGAAGGTGGTTCGGAGTCCCGGATGTGATCCCGAACGTCACGAGGAGTTCCGGAATGGTCCGGCGGTGAAGATCAATATATTGGACGAAGGGTATTGGAGTCCGGAAGTGTTTCGGGGGTACTAGGCTATGGCCAGCATGACCGAAAGGTGTTTCGGGAGCCCCGGCAAGTGTTGGAGGACCTCATGGGCCAAAGGGGAAGGGGCAAACCAGCCCACTAAGGGGTGGTGCGCCCCCCACACCCTTTCCCACGTTATTTGGGGAGGTGGGGGTTCGTAAAAATCCCCTCACGTTAGGGTTCTGTCCTCTCGGGCGGCGGCGAAAACCCCACTGTAGAGATTTCTCGTCCCCTCCTTCCGGCCTCCCTCCCTCCGGCGACTGGGGTCTTTGATCTCGGGGGCGACTGGAGAAGACGTTGGAGGGTAGGGATCCACCGCCCGCGGAAAAGTTTCTCTCGGGCGAGAGATCTGATGGAAACAGGTGCGCCTAGTTCGGGTTCCAAAACCGATCTGGAAGCCATGATGCATGAACTAGGGCTCAACGAGGAAACCCTAGAAGATGTGATCATTGAGGAAGAGGAGCTGCCGGCTGAAGCTACCAGATGGATGGCCATGGCACGAGTCTACACCAACAAAACATATAGTCAGTATTGGTTCTTCCGGAACATGAGGGTGGCCTGGGATCTGGCGCAGGAGGTGAAGTTCAGACCACTTGAAGAAAATCTTTATACGCTGCAGTTTTCGTGCCTGGGTGATTGGGAACGAGTCATGCAGGAGGGGCCATGGGCTTTCAAGGGCAAGGCTGTCGTGATTGCTCCTTACGACGGCTTCACACGTCCATCCACCATATGCCTCAACAAGCTGGATATATGGATGCAAATCCACGACCTACCAGATGGTTATTTTTCCAAGGTTAAAGCTTTGTCGGCAACAGTGGGCGAGGTCATATACGCAGAGCCAAAGTCTCCTGATTTTGAGGGGAATTTCTGTAGGGTGCGTGTCAAGATAGATGATACAAAGCCTCTCAAGAACGCGGTGTCATTGGTGGTTAAGAGGAAGCAAGGGTTGACTAGGGAGATCTTCAGAGTGAAGTTTGAAAGGCTTCCTGACTGGTGTGCGGTTTGTGGTCATCTGGGTCATCTTTTCAAAGAGTGTGGGGATGGGGTTCATCACCCGAGCAAGCTTGTCTTCAAAGATCTGCAAGCCACATGTTTTAAGGGGGCGGGGAGAGGCCCTGGTGAAGGAGGAGGCACTCGGGGTGGAAGAGGAAGGGGATGTGGAGGTAGAACGGGTCGAGGCCCAGGGAGAGGCATACCTGAGGACCGTATGGATGCAACCGAGTCAGAGACAGAACTGATGGATACAGACGGGCTTGACCCTGATGTCAACCGCGGGAAGAGGGGAGCAACGGAGGCGAAAGTGTCTCCACACTCAAGCCTGCCTTCCGCGGACGGGGCGAATCAGAACCTACTCCTTACAGGGCCGGACATGCCCCAAAGTCCATCAACCAAACAGGAGGCAAAGAGATCCAAGGCGATAGTACCGACGACAGAGAAAGGCCAAGGAAAGAACTCTACAACAAACAAAACCAATGATGCGCGTGTGGCGGGCCTCCCAGGGGGGTCGCGCCAGGCGCAATGAGTCTACTCGTGTGGAACTGCCGCGGGGTTGGCAAGCCGGCGGCAGTTCGAGAGCTTCGTGATCTCACGAGGCAATTTGCCCCCTCTATTTTATGCATCCTTGAAACACAGATAGAGGGTAGTAGGGTTGAAAATTTAGCTGGTACTTTAGGTTACAATAAAAGCTTTGCTGTTAGTAGCTCTGGAAGGAGCGGGGGCCTTGGAATATTTTGGAATGATGAAATAAAGATCGACGTTTTAGGTTACTCGAAGTATCACATTGATGTGCTTGCTAATGAACTTGTGGAATTTCCTGCTCGTTTTACTTTCATCTATGGGGAAGCGCAAGTAAATGAGAGGCACCTGACCTGGGATATGCTTTGGAACATCGTTGGAGCAAACGACACACCATGGGCAGTTATAGGAGATTTCAACGAAGTTTTACATGGTCATGAGCATGATGGAGTGGGGAACAGGAGTCAGGCGCAGATGGACGGATTTCGGGATGCCCTTGATACTTGTGGGCTGTCTGATATTGGATATGAGGGACAATGGTGGACGTTTGAAAAGAAAGTTGCTGGTGGCACCTACACTCGTGTTCGGCTTGATAGATGTGTGGCGAGTCCAGCTTGGATGGTGGCTTTCCCAGATGCAAGGCTTGAGCACAAAACAGCGGCAAGTTCAGATCATGCCGCATTACTTCTCCTCCTACGTGATGGGCATGCATGCAGCCGGGTCCCACGCAGTTTTAAATATGAGCTATGTTGGGAACGCGACCCGGATCTCGAACACATAGTTACACAGGGTTGGCAGAAACGACAAGGAGGCTCGGTGGAGGAAGTTCGCGACAAATTGCTATCGCTGTCAGGTGATCTATCTCGATGGGAGCGCTCACACTTTGGCAGCATCAAGCGGGAGATAGCAGCACTAAAAAAGGCTTTGCAAGATATGCGAGCTGCACCAAACCGAGCTGGCCCGACACACGCAAAGCATAAAATAGTAGATCACCTTGTTGAGCTGTTCCATAGAGAAGAGATAATGTGGAGGCAGAGGGCTAGACTGGAGTGGCTTGCGCATGGAGATAAAAACACGTACTTCTTCCACTTACGTGCAAGCCGGAGGCGAAGGAAAAATCAGATAAAGGAACTGCAGCGTCCCGATGGACAGATGACGGGAGATGTGGCTGAGATGGAGGCGTTAACTACTGAGTTTTATAAGAACTTGTACACGTCCGAGGGAGTGAACAACATGGAACAAGTTATTGAGACTGTACCTACCAGAGTGACCCCGGACATGAACGAGATCCTGAACGTGCCCTATAGCCAAGATGAAGTTAAGAAGGCACTGTTTCAAATGTTTCCATTGAAAGCACCAGGCCCGGATGGCTTTCCCGCTCATTTCTTCCAACGAAACTGGGACATATGTGGCGAGGAAGTAACCAAAGCGGTGCTCTTGATAGTGGAAGGCAAGGAGTCGGCAGAGAGCATAAATGAAACGGTGTTGGTATTGATCCCCAAGGTAAAAAATCCCACCTTACTGTCTCAGTTCAGACCAATAAGTTTATGCAATGTTTTGTACAAGGTAGCATCAAAAGTGATATCTAACAGATTGAAACTAGTGTTACCTGACATCATATCAGAGGAACAATCCGCTTTTGTTCCTGGCAGATTTATCACAGACAACATCATTACTGCCTACGAATGCCTCCATTTTATGAAAAGGAACAAAGCAAAAAAGCATCAGGCGTGTGCACTAAAGCTTGATATGATGAAGGCCTATGACAGGGTGGAGTGGCCGTACCTCGGGGCAGTTATGATAAAGTTGGGTTTCAGTGAAAACTGGGTCAACATAGTCATGAATTTGGTGACGACAGTTAAATTCTCAGTCATGTTCAATGGAAAGAGGTTAGAGCAATTCAAACCATCACGAGGAATCAGACAGGGAGACCCAATATCTCCATACTTGTTCTTATTGGCAGCAGAGGGCCTTTCGTGCCTCCTAAAATCAAAAAGTGAGTCATCCAACCTTGAAGGTTTACAAGTTGCACCTACGGCGCCACGAGTAAGCCATCTTTTATTTGCTGATGACAGCCTGCTGTTCTTTAAGGCAAACAGTGTGGATGCTAACGAGCTCAACCAGGTACTGGACATTTACTGTCAGGCAACAGGGCAGCGTGTGAACTATGCAAAATCATCGATCTATTTCAGCAAGGGAGTGCCAAAAAGTGTTCGGCATGACATAAAGATTGTGCTCAGTGTACCCAATGAGACTCTAAATGAGAAATATCTGGGAATGCCTTCCGATGTTGGGAGCTCAAAAAATGGGGCGTTCAAGTACTTGAAAGATCGCCTTTGGAGTAAGGTACAAGGATGGATTGAGATGACGCTATCCTCTGCGGGAAAGGAGGTTCTTGTTAAATCAGTAGCTCAGGCGGTACCAGTCTTATCCATGTCTTGTTTTAAGCTACCCCGAGGGCTGTGCCAACATTTGAACATGCTTATTCGAAAATTTTGGTGGGGGAGCAAGGAAGGGAAACGCAAACCACACTGGGTCTCGTGGGAATCAATGACACAGCCGAAATCTATGGGTGGCCTTGGTTTTAAGGACTTCGAGCTGTTTAATTTGGCCATGTTAGCGAAACAGGCATGGCGCCTTCTCCAGAATCCTGCTCGCTAAGTGCCAGGCTCCTGAGAAGTGTCTATTATCCCAACACCAATATTCTGGAGGCAAATTTGGGAGGCCACCCGAGTCAAACATGGAGAGCTATTGTGGAGGGCCGCGATATATTGAAGCAGGGAATAGTAAAGCGTATTGGTAATGGTCAGTCTACACGTATATGGGAGGATAATTGGATACCCCGAGACGAGATGCTGAGACCATACGGGTGCAGGGTCGCTGATCCGCCTGAGATGGTGGCTGACCTCATAGATCCTACCACAGCTACATGGAACCGGCAGCTAGTTCAGCAGGTATTCATGCCTATGGACGCAAATATCATACTATCGATCCCCCTGTGTACACGCAACATGGCAGATTTCTAGAGTTGGCATTTCGAGCGGCATGGAAATTTTTCAGTCAAAACAACATACAATATGTTGGTCGCTACCAAGATACGGCGCGAGGCATGGTTGCATGAGGAGGCTGGCCCTTCGAGCACTACTGCCAAGCAGAATTCATGGAAGTTTCTGTGGAAAACGGCTGTACCGGGGAAGGTGAGAATGTTCCTATGGCGACTGTCCAAGCATTCACTGCCGACTGAAGATGTGAGGGCCCACAGACATATGTCAACCACATCGTTATGTGGTCTTTGTGGGATGCTGGATTCGTGGAGACACTCTCTCTTGGACTGCACCATGTCGAGGTGTACATGGTCTCTTGCGGATGAGGAGCTGACACATAAAATGACAACGAACACTGAGCCTAGTGCAAAGGTGTGGTTGTTCAATCTGATGGACGAATTGCCACATGACCAGTTTGTGCTAATGTCAGTCACACTTTGGGCACTTTGGTCTGCTAGACGCAAAGCCATTCATGAAGGAGTTTTCCAGAGCCCCCAGTCCATACATGCCTTCATTGACAGCTACATCGCCGAACTGAAATTGATCAGTGACAATAAACCTAAACACGCCCAGCTGGGTGGACCAACAGCCTCCCGTCCTCTTCGGCCCAAAGCACCGCCTGCTGGTTTTGCAAAAATTCATGTCGATGCGGCAGTTCGGAAAGGAAGAGGAGGATCGGCAGTGGCGGTTTGCAGGATAGCTCAGGAATCTTCCTGGGAAGTTCGGCCCTGGTGGTTCAGGGGGTTGACGACCCCTCCATTCTGGAGACCATAGCATGCAGGGAAGCTTTGGCCTTGGCACAGGACCTTCAACTACAAAATATGATTGTAGCGTCGGATGCTAAGCAAGTCGTCCAGGAGATACACAACAAATCAAGAGGTGCAAACGGAGCTATTATTAGAGAGATTCTTTCTTATTCAAGCTTGTTTCAATGTATCTTTTCTTTCGAAAGTCGTAGGGCAAACATTGAAGCCCATAAGTTAGCCAAGCACTCGTTGTCTTTAGGTCCGGGGCGCCACGTATGGTTTGGCCAACCCCATGATCTTACTTGTATCCCACAATCTGTGGTTTTCGATTAATAAAGCTTGGTGATCCTCAAAAAAAAATTGGGGAGGTGGGGCGCCTCCACCTGGCTTGGGAGGCAATCCTCCACCTGCTTGGCTTGGGGGGCAAGTCTCCCTAGGATTTTCCCTAGGGAGATCCAATCTGCTTGGCCGCCGCCCCCTAAAGGAAACCCTAGGGCGCCTCCCCCTCTCCCCTTGCCCCTATATATAGTGGAGGGGTGGGAGGGCAGCCGCACCTCTTCCCTGGCGCAGCCCTCTTCCTCCTCCAACACCTCCTCCTCCGTAGTGCTTGGCGAAGCCCTGCCGGAGAACCACGAGCTCCATCGCCACCACACCGTCGTGCTGCTGGAGTCTTCCCTCAACTTCTCCTCTCCCCTTGCTGGATCAAGAAGGAGGAGACGTCCCCGGGCTGTACGCGTGTTGAACGCGGAGGCGCCGTCCGTTCGGCGCTTAGATCGGAATCGACCGCGATCTGAATCGCTCCGAGTACGACTCCACCAACCGCGTTCTTGTAACGCTTCCGCATCGCGATCTTCAAGGGTATGAAGATACACTCATCCTCTCCCTCTCTTGTTGCTAGAATCTCCATAGATTGATCTTGGTGATGCGTAGAATTTTTTTAATTTCTGCAACAATCCCCAACATCGACACCTCTATCTCTAAACATGTGGACATATTTTTCGATATCGGTTCCGCTTGAGGACAAGCGAGGTCTAATCTTGGGGGAGTTGATACGTTCATTTTGCATCATGCTTTTATATCGATATTTATTGCATTATGGACTATTTTTACACGTTATGTCACAATACTTATGCCTATTCTCTCTTATTTTACAAGGTTTACATGAAGAGGGAGAATGCCGGCAGCTGGGATTCTGGGCTGGAAAAGGAGCAAATATTAGAGACCTATTCTGCACAACTCCAAAAGTCCTGAAACTCCACGGAAGTCATTTTTGGAATTAATAAAAAATACTGAGCGAAAGAAATACCAGAGGGGGGCCACCCACCGTCCACGAGGGTGGGGGCGCGCCCTACCCCCCTGAGCGCGCCCCCCTGCCTCGTGGGCCCCATGGCAGCCTTCCAGTGACCATCTTCTGCTATATGAAGTCTTTTACCCTGGAAAAAAATCATAAGCAAGCTTTCGGGACGAAACTCCGCCGCCACAAGGCGGAACCTTGGCGGAAACATGGCGTCTCTCCATCGTTGGATTGAGACCCCGCGGAATTCCAAAGTGGGTCTGTTGGAATATTCATTCTGGCGGTTCAAATAAAACAACTCTCTGAAAAGTAGCAAGCTGGGCTCTTCTTCAAGATACACCTCATAGAATACTTGGAAGTTGCCTATGTTGGACACCGAGTTGGGTCCGATGTCTTGAGGACGAAGGTCAAAAAAGTGCAGAACATCTCTGAAGAACTTTGAGTCGGGTGGCGAAAAGCCCCGGTTCATGTGATCGGTGAAAACGATGACTTCCCCCTCTTTGGGCTGAGGCTTTTCTTCTGTTGGATCAGGAGCACGGTACGACATCACATCCTTTTTAGGTTGATAGCCGGTTTTCACAAAATCATAAAGTGTACTCTCCGTGATGATGGATTTGACCCAGTTACACGAAGTGACTATTTTGGGCGGCATTGTGAAGAAGGAAGCCTAAAAAAGAGAAAAATTGTCGGTTCAAATTTAAGCCGGAGGAAAAGTATTACAACATGTATTCGGAATGGCGGCTTATAAAGGGGCCTAATGGTATATGACTAATTGCGTCAGGTTATTTAAACCGCCATGAGCAGTCAGGTTATTTAAGCCGCCATGGGTAGTCGGATGTTATCTATTGAGCATTGCAATTTAAGCTGG
Source organism: Triticum timopheevii (assembly GCA_963921465.1). Lineage (NCBI taxonomy): Eukaryota > Viridiplantae > Streptophyta > Magnoliopsida > Poales > Poaceae > Triticum > Triticum timopheevii. The sequence goes on from OY997262.1 coordinate 421,037,213, forward strand.
TGGTTTGAGCCGCCATGGCTAGGTGGATCTATCAAAATGCAGTTTTTGGCTAAGTGTTACACAAACAAGTTTCATAGGCTGCAGCTATTATTTTGGATCAACAGCTGTTCAGGAAAAGGAAATAAATCTAGACCTAAAAAACCAGTACAGATGAGTTCATAATCTCTAAAAGGATCTTTTCTTCCAGGAAAGGGGATCTGTTGGTATAAAGATGAAGGCAAAACAATAACCGCATCGGTTATACGCCGTTTTCAAATCAAATAGGTTCATGGTGCAAGCACTGAAGATGAACTATGATGAACACAGAGAAGTTCAGAAACCCTAATGCGGATCTAAGGTGCGGGAAAGCAAAAACTTACATGTGCAGATCTACTGCGGAGGGTCGCCGCCGTTCTCTGGATCGATTCAGGGTGATGTAGTGGCCTGGGACGAAGATGACGGTGCGCTCTACGGTGGCGGCGGAGCTCGAGCGGCAGAGGTCGCGAGAGGAAGAAGACGCTAGAAAGGGAGAGAATGAGGAAAGACTAGGTCGTGGATATTTATAAGGAAACGACTGATAAGTGGGCACAGAAAACAAGGAGGCCGAAACATGGTTATCCAGCTGCCCACACGCCTCGATTCTCGAACGGGTATTAAAATAAAGATCCACTGAGATATGTTGATAAAAGTGTGAATTAATGACAAATGACGTCATGGCGGGTTATCACAGATCCAGAAGATGACGTCATGTCGGGTTATAAACTCTCGCGCAATGAAGAGCAGAAGATTTTTTCTAAGTGTTGAAGATTGAGATGAACCGGTTCAAATCAATCTGGGGCCTAATGTTGGGGATATAACTATTAGGTATGACCCGCCCAGGAGGGGCCGGGTTATACCTATGGCGATTCATAATATGAAGCCCAAGACGATACTTGAAGATGGCGGTCCAGTTAAGGGCCCAAGGCCCAAAGGTGGCTTAAGGCCCATAGAGATAAACCGCCATATTTATATGACTTGTATTGTAAGGCAGGAATAGATAGAGACTGAGCCGGACACTGTTTATGAGCCGGCCGGGACTCTATGAGCCGTTGGGCGTCGACCCCTGTATATAAAGGGACGACCCCGTGGCGGTTCAGGACAAGTAACATTAGATCGAGAACTAGGTCAAGCGAATTCGCTCGCTGGTAAACGAGACATAAGCAATCCCACCTCAAACTGGATTAAGCCATTACCTTCACCGCAAGGGGCTGATACGTCCATTTTACATCATGCTTTTATATCGATATTTATTGCATTATGGACTGTTATTACACGTTATGTCACAATACTTATGCCTATTCTCTCTTATTTTACAAGGTTTACATGAAGAGGGAGAATGCCGGTAGCTGGGATTCTGGGCTGGAAAAGGAGCAAATATTAGAGACCTATTCCGCACAACTCCAAAAGTCCTGAAACTCCACGAAAGTCATTTTTGGAATTAATAAAAAATACTGAGCGAAAGAAATACCAGAGGGGGTCCACCCACCGTCCACGAGGGTGGGGGGGCGCGCCCTACCCCCCTGGGGGCGCCCCCCTGCCTCATGGGCCCCTGGCAGCCTTCCGGTGACGATCTTCTGCTATATGAAGTCTTTTACCCTGGAAAAAGTCATAAGCAAGCTTTCGGGACGAAACTCCGCCGCCACGAGGCGGAACCAATATAGGGCTCCGGCGGAGCTGTTCTGCCGGGGAAACTTCCCTCTGGGAGGGGGAAATCATCACCATTGTCATCACCATCGATCCTCTCATCGGGAGAGGGTCAATCTCCATCAACATCTTCACCGGCACCATCTCCTCTCAAACCCTAGTTCATCTCTTGTATCCAATCTTTGTCCCAAACCTCAGATTGGTACCTGTGGGTTGCTAGTAGTGTTGATTATTCCTTGTAGTTGATGCTAGTTGGTTTATTTGGTGGAAGATCATATGTTCAGATCCTTAATGCATATTAATACCCCTCTGATTATGAACATGAATATGCTTTTTGAGTAGTTACGTTTGTTCCTGAGGACATGGGTGATGTCTTGCTATAAGTAGTCATGTGAATTTGGTATTCGTTCGATATTTTGATGAGATGTATGTTGTTTCTCCTCTAGTGGTGTTATGTGAACGTCGACGATATGACACTTCACCATTATTTGGGCCTAGAGGAAGGCATTCGGAAGTAATAAATAGATGATGGGTTGCTAGAGTGACAGAAGCTTAAACCCTAGTTTATGTGTTGCTTCGTAAGGGGCTGATTTGGATCCACATGTTTCATGCAATGGTCAGGTTTACATTAATACTTCTTTTGTAGTTGCGGATGCTTGCAATAGGGGTTAATCATAAGTGGGATGCTTGTCCAAGAAAGGGTAGCACCCAAGCACCGGTCCACCCACATATCAAATTATCAAAGTAACGAACGCGAATCATATGAGCGTGATGAAAACTAGCTTGACTATAATTCCCATGTGTCCTCGGGAGCGCTTTTCTCATTATAAGAATTTGTCCATGCTTGTCCTTTGCTACAAAAAGGATTGGGCCACCTTGATGCACCTTATTTACTTTCATTGCTTGTTACCCATTACAAATTACCTTATCACAAAACTATCTGTTACTGATAATTTCAGTGCTTGCAGAGAATACCTTATTGAAAACCGCCTGCCATTTCCTTCTGCTCCTCGTTGGGTTCGACACTCTTACTTATCGAAAGGACTATGATAGATCTCATATACTTGTGGGTCATCAGGGGCCAAACCAGTATAAACTCTCGTGTCCTTTATCCCGTTTTAACCCCTTTAAGCTTCCTAGTTGCGATGCCTCCACGACTAAGTTTATATTGTTCAATCCAATGCAAGACCAACATATCTATAATACAGGGCGGGGCAAGTGCCATAGAGGAATGATGTCAAAGCGTAGAGAGTGCCAATATTATTCAAGATGGATAGGGCGAACACAACTCGACATATGCTAATGGTAGCAATGAAGGTTGTCGGCCTTCTAGAGTTAATCGTGCTCTGGAAGAGTAGCCGCCCAAAATGTTTGACCTTGTTAGGTACCCTAAAACCCCATATCATCCCATCGCCGTCTTCATGTGGTGTGTAGGTGCCCTTACTGTAGAATGATAGAGCCGTTGACGAGGAACTAGTCATCATTTTCATTGTTGCACTGAAAAATCACACAACAAAGATATTGACAGAATCAACTATGCAAAAGCAAACTGAAGCTATGTGATTTCAAAGGTTAAATTCCAACCCATTTCACATGATAATGCAACAATCGCATTGGCTTTTCTAGGCCTCCTTTGATTTATAGATAGATATATCATGAGAATAGAAAAACCATAGGAAATGTAATGACAATGTATCTCAATTCCTATAGGGAAAGATACGTCATTTGATTCATTGGAAAGAACTTTTTCATTGGGTCTAGGGTAATGTTTGTTGTTCCTTTGACATGTGAAAGATTGGTTCCTATCCTACATTGAAATAAGTATTCATTTCTACAAACCAAAGGGCTACAAAGGAATTTTTTCCTACAGACTTCCTATCCTTCAGAATTTCTACAAAATTCCTATAAACGGAAGGAAACCCTAGAGTGGCAGAAAAGGTTCAGGAAGGCATTTGTCAAAGGTAAGCAGTGATGCTAAGATCTAGCAAATCATGTGACGTGTCAATTTTTGGTAGGAGAAAGAAAATATGTTGAAGGGTTTGTTGTTTTGCAAATTAATGAGGGGTAGGTGTGTGGTAAGGCTAGGACGTTTTGGTTTTGTAGGTGGAATGAATTGATCCAAAGTGTGCCTGAGGCAAGAAGTAACTTGAAAAGAAAATAAGTATAAGTATGCAGATAACAACATGGAAATTTTAAATGTTTGGACCCCCCCCCCCCACTCCCACCATAAAAATCTCCATCACAAAAACATGTTTCGTGCGATCACATCGATATCTTTAGTCACATCAGTATGAAGCCTAGAGACCAAAATTTCATGTTTTTCTGCGGAAATCCAACCCGACTGTTGGGAGCATATGCCCTTGCGCATAAAAAATGTATAATGCAAATGTCAAAAAAGTTTGAAAAAATAGATGTTCTCATTGTCACACCTAAACTCTATGCTTAAGCATTTTGACCTATGCAAAAAAATTCGAACGCCAAATGTTACCTCCAATATTACACTTAATTTTGTTTCTTTTTCACCGAAGAAACACAACTATCCCGTTTCGCATGAAAGTTTTCAAGCACACTTGTTACACTGACAATAACATCTACAACAAAATTAGAATGTTTAAAATTTAATTACTATTTGTTTTGAATTTACTGTTCGTCTAGGAGCATTTGCACCCTAGAGCCAAAACATCCATCCCACTTTCAGTTCGCTCGTTCAAAATAACTATGAAATATTTGTGGCGTTACAGTGAATTCAAAATCCTATTACCCGCAACAAACACATTGATGATAGTGTTAACCTTGCTCTGGAAGAGAAGCCAAGCAAAATGTTGGATCTCGTTAGGTACCCTATTGCTCATACCATCCCATCATCTTTTTCTTCATGTAGTGTGTAAGTGTCCTTAGTGGAGGATGGTCGAGCCATTGACGAGGAACCAGTTGTCATTGTCATTGTTGAACTTGGAAATCACACAACAAAGATATCGACACAATCAACTATGTACAAGCAGTTGAGGTTAATCGACACATGATTAAGACAAAAATTACATTGACGTTTCTAGAGTGGGAGAAAAGGTCCAGGAAGGCATTTGTTAAGGGTAAGTGGTGATGTCAATGATCTAGCAAAACAAGGTGATATGTCATTATTTGGCAGGACAAAGAAAATATGTTGAAGGGGTTTGCTGTTTTGCAAATAAATAAGGGGTAGGTGTGTGGTAACGTTAGAAAGTTTTGGCGTTATAGGTGGAATGAATTAATCCAAAGTGTGCCTAAGGCGAGAAGTATCTTGAAGAAATTTATAGGAGTAAACAGTAATCAACAAGCACATTTTAAATGCCCAGCCCCACTCTCACCCTAAAAAAATCTCCATTTGAAAGACATGTTCCACGCAATTACACATTTCACCGATGCAAGATTGGTTTGTAGCATAGAAAAAGGGCTGTTTAGTTGCATGAATATCTTTGGTCACATTCCTAGGAAGCCTAAAGGCCAAAATTTAGTGTTTTCTTTTCAAGAGTACAAATTTCGTGTTTTTCAGTTCATTCATTCCAAAAAAGCCGTTGGATATTTTGTTTCATCACGGTTCGCCGGTGAGTTCAAAACCCTATGACCGGCAACAAACACATTCATGATAACGTTCACGAGGAATACAAAATCCAGTCACGGATGCACGCATGTTTTTGTACTACTTGATTGAAAACACATGAGATTTTTGGTATCATGGCCATAGAGGTCAATGGCCGATTCCCCTCATCAAAATCAAAAACAAAGAAAAAAGATTCCCCAGAGCATCTAAACCGTCGTCCTAATCCACAATCATGATATATCCGTTTAAAGCGTTAATCACCGCACATGCCGCTGGGCCCCACCCCCGGACGCGCGCGTGATCAGCCAGCCCCCCTCTCTCCCCACTCCGCCCACCGCACGGTCCACGCAGCGGCACTGACTGACGCGTGGCCCACCGCCACTCCCGTCGCGCAGCCGGTCAGGCAGGCCGGGGACGGGGCTGACAGCTAGCCGGTGAGGAAAAAAAGGCGCGGCCCCACTGCCCTGTGGCCCCGGGGATAGCCACGGCCCCACCCCGCCCATCCTCTTTTTCACCGCGCGGCGCGATTCAAAACTCACCGCACGCATGCACGCACGCACGCTCCTTCCTCCCCCCACCGGCGTGCCGACGGCCCACCCAGCCCGGGCCCGCGCGTCATCGAGACGGGGCGCATCCCGTAGCCCCACATGTCATGGAGAAGGAGTGGTTCTGTTGGGGCGGTGGGGCCCACGCTTCACTGGCTCACTCTCACTCTCACTCTCACTCACCGGCTCACTCACTCCCTTCTTTTTCTCTCGCATTTCATTTCCCTTTTTCTTTTCTTGCTGTCGCCGTCACCTCACCTCGCTGCTGCTGCTGCTACTACACTACCATCCAGCCAGAGCCAGTGCCCAACTCCTCGGCCGCCTCTCCCTGGAAGGAATGGAGGCGTAGGAGGGCGTCCGAGACAGGCAGAGAGCGGGAGCTAGGGTTCCGCCTGCGCCGCATCCTCCTCCTCCTCCGGTGAGTGGCCCAGCCGTCGCTCCCCAGATCCGCCTCCCGCGCGCCGCCCCCTAGATCTGCGCTAGGGCGCTGCTTCGACCGTTTTTTCCGGCCGGGTCCGAGGCTCCGGGCGCTGCATTCGGCGGCGGAGCTCCCCGCGAACCGTCCGGGCCGTGGATCTCCTCGCCCCCTCTCCTTCTCCGTGCCTCGTTTGATCCGTTTCTGGTTTTCTTTTCTTTTTTGAAATTAGTTGCTGCGGTTGCTTTCACTGCCACAGTGCTCATGATCTCGGGGGGTTTGGGCGGATGCCGCGGGTTCTGGCGGGTTTTCTCCGCGTAACAATTAGCTGCGGTGTAGATCTGCGCGCTGACGTGTCCGTCCGGCGGTTCGGCTGCAGGGTCCCAGGTCTCCGGCGGGCGGCGGGCTAGGAGGCGGCTCCGATGGGCAAGTCCCCGGCCAAGTGGCTCAAGTCCGTGCTCTTCGGGAAGAAGACCTCCAGGTCTGGCTCCGCCAAGGCCAAGGATTTATCGGTATGTGAATGCTTGGATTGGAGGTGAAAATTGAAATTTTTCCGAGGATTCCGCGGAATCGCCTGCTATGTGATTGCAACTGGAGAGCAGAGATCTGCTGATTGCAACTGATGCTTTTTGTTTTTTTTCGTGTGTAGAAGGCCGGGAGCAACAGAGGGTATGTTGCTGCCGGGAAGGAGCCCGGGTTCTCGGAGAGCTCCCCGGTGATCTCCGAGCCGGTGCTCGTCACCCCGCGCAACAATGACGCCGTGCCGGAGGTGGGGAAGGGCGAGAATTCCAGCTCGCAAGGTGAAGCGGCGGCGCAGCACGAAGTGAACCATGATTTGGAGAAGCAGAGCACTGCCGGGTCTGAAGCGCCGTCCAATGACCCGGAGCGGCTGAAGGAAGAACAAGCAGCCGTTAAGGCCCAAGCTGCCTTCCGAGGTTACCTGGTAATGCTTATCTTGATGTTGAGATTTCTCCTGTTAAAATGATCAGAAAAGGGGCAAAAGTTATTGTGTCACACCTCTGTGATTATTCATTATTTGATGGTGTCCCTATTCATTTCAATCCCTGCATACACACATGATCATTTCACTCTCTTAATGTTCTCATTAAATTGCTACAAAAGAAATTCTTGCCATAGCCATTTGGTTTGTTTTGCTTTACAACCATGCTAATTTTAGCATCACATCGGTCCAGGCACGTCGGGCTTTCCGTGCATTGAAAGGAATCATACGACTTCAGGCGCTGATTCGTGGCCATCTTGTAAGGAGGCAAGCTGCTTCAACTCTCCGTGCTACATGGTTGATTGTGAAGTTCCAAGCTATTGTTCGTGGTAGAAATGCCAGACTTTCTAGTGATGCAATTCAATTCAGTTGGAAGCTTGCCGAGCAGAAGTCTGTGGTAAATTCCTTGCTCATTCTAGTTCATCCAATACCTGATATATTGTTCATCGTGAGAGCAAAGAGTGCTCCTTTTTATCTTTTCAAACTTTATAATCTCATCGAATATGGATGCTCATGATTTTATAGTATGTGCTATGTCGAGGAATGCAAGATGTGAGATATGATTAAGCTAAAACAAGAACAAATAAGTTTTCATTAAGGCCATTAAAGCCATGTAAGGCTGCTTTGTACTTAGTTGACAGATTGGCATGATTCTCCTTCAAGCGTCATGAGGACTTTGTAACTTGTTCGCATACAAAATGTTAAATTCTAGTTCATCCAATACCTGATATATTGTTCATCGTGAGAGCAAAGAGTGCTCCTTTTTATCTTTTCAAACTTTATAATCTTATCGAATATGGATGCTCATGATTTTATTAGTATGTGCTATGTCGAGGAATGCAAGATGTGAGATATGATTAAGCTAAAACAAGAACAAATAAGTTTTCATTAAGGCCATTAAAGCCATGTAAGGCCGCTTTGTACTTAGTTGACAGATTGGCATGATTCTCCTTCAAGCGTCATGAGGACTTTGTAACTTGTTCGCATACAAAATGTTAAATTCGGCTCATGGAATAATTGATGTTCAATTGGAATAATGTTTCCGTATTTCATTTTTTTCACATTAAATTTCTTTATAGTTGAGTGACGATGATTTGTCAAGACAATATGGTTGGTGGTTAACTTGCATACTATTCAGTTGTAACTGGACTAAGGGACTTTGTTAAGCTTATCTCTTTTTTTGCGGCGATCAGCACAAAAACAATTCCCTTTGTTATATTGCATTGAAGATAAAGCTATAATTCTGTACATTGAACATTAGGATCATTAGGATAAAGCTATTCAGTTGACATGGGTCTTTCTATATGTTTTTAAATGCCTGCCTCTTCTGGTTCAGTTTAACCAAACAATAACACTACAGTGCCAATTGTGAACATTGTGGCTAGATTCTTGGATCTTTTAATGCTTTCATTTTCATTTGTATGTAATGTTGATGAAAACTGAAAAGATTTGCATGTATGACCTTATATTTGATATCTTTACCAAAATTGTAAATACACAATTCTTGCCTTTCCGCTAAAAAAACAATTCTTGCCTTTTCTCAGGGTGCTAAACCAGATGCTTGGAGGGAGAGGTTAGCTTCAAACGCATTTGCCCGTAAGGTATACATGGTCAAACTCTATAATTATTTGAGGGCAGGGATATACAGAACAAATTATCCTGACCTGTTGAGTCTTTGTGCTCTTTTGCTGTCTGTCTACAAATTAACCTTTTTCTTTGTATATGTTGTAGCTTCTGGCTTCACTGATTCTGGTAGAGGCTCTTCACTTTCAGTATGATGAGAGGGATCCCAATTCAGCCTTCAACTGGTTAGAGAGATGGACCATAAGCCGTGTATGGAAACCCGTTTACCAAACAAAGAGAAATGCTATTGCTGATGCAAAACCGCAGACAAAGAGGGCCAGTTACGCTATGGAAACAGAGTCAGGGAAATTGAAACGCAATGCTCGGAAGAGTTCTGCATTGTCAGTTGAGCCCACCCCTCTGACAAACATGCCATTGGAAACTGAAAAGACAAGAAGGAACCCAAGGAAATTCACTAGCACTCCTGCTGATTCAGTGCCTGATAGCCAATTAACTGAACTTGAGAAGGTTAAGCGTAGCCTTCGGAAGGTAACTAATTCCATGGCCGAAGCCTCAAAGGTATCTAGTCCTGCAACTGATACCCCTGACCACCCAGAGATCCAATGTGAGAAACCACAACGTACTGCTCAGGAAGTTCCAGTTTATCCTGAGATTCAAGAACCTCACCATGATGATCAGTTAGAAAATGCGAAGGTGGATATCTTTGTACCTGATCTCAAACCTGAAGTGGAAGTTACTCCATATGCAGTCACAACTGAAGAAAAACTTGATGAGCCGACCGTTGTTGCTACAGCAGCTGAAGTTATGCCTCTGCAAGACATTGACAATGAAGAAAATGCTTTGGTGAATGATGCGGAGCAGAGATCCAGAGAAGAACCTCTCTCCGCCGAAAGCCTTAAAGGTGGTAACAGGAGGTCTTCGTTCTCAACGAAGCCAGAATATCCAGAGAACGGCTCCAAAAACTCTCCAGCTGTGCCCAGCTACATGGCTGCAACAAAATCTGCAAAGGCGAAGCTGCGGGGACAGATATCACCTAGACTTAGCGCTGATTCAGCAGAAAAAACTGTCTACACACGCCGCCATTCCCTGCCTTCCCCTGCCAATGGTAAGCAGAATTCGCACTCGCCGCGTACACAAAGGCCAATCCATCCTGGTACCAAAGAGGGAGCGAAAGTCGACAAGTCTATGCTCTCATCGAGAGACGCAGCCGGTAAGTAGTATAGGGTCATTGAATACTCATGTTTACATTAGTAAGATTGTTTGATGCCTTGTCAGACTTTCTTATCTTAGTACACATAATATGTTTTTGCCCACTTCAAAGTAACTTTCCTAATTGATAATTAGGTTGTTGGTAGAAGCCAATTATTGTTATATACATCATATTCCGTCGTCTTTGTTTGCTATAAAAATTGAGACAAAGTGTTCCATGCCCCAATTGTATTAAAGTCATATATCCTTTTTATTTGGTTCAACAAAAGTAATCAGATAATCGACTAGTATTGTCTTTATTTAGCTCCACTATAAATAACCAGATAAATGAACTGAGCTGTTCCCTAAGATCACTCGGAGCTTGCTTGCGCAAACACACTGGCATCCATGAATATCATACAAGCCAATTTTCTGAACCGGGCAAAGGTTCCAAGAAATAAGCATAAAATCATATTATTTTTTGCGCTGCATTTAAACGGCATTTGCTACAGATAGTTGGATTGTGTATCATATTTGCCACTAGAGCTGAACTTGCCTTGTTCTAACACTAAATCCTGTGCAGAGAGACCGATGAAAGCTGAATGGAGACGGTGAAGACACGGATCCTCTGTTCCATTTGAGTGGCGTGGCGATGGACGTTTGGGTGGACGGCAGTTTGCTCCTCTGATTGTTTTGCATCTGATGTAAAAAATGTTCTCTTTCGTCTGCTGTCGCGACAAGGGGACCTGTTTAATTTGTTGTGGTGTTACCTACCTGGTGCCCGGGTTCGACTTATTTTTATAGGGTTTTGCGACGGTCGTGCCGCCTATGGCTTGTGTCTTGTATAGATGAAGTTTGTTCCCCAGTCTGTTTTGGTTCGCCTTTGAGATACCGTGCGTTGTTAAGTGAGATCGAGAGACAGACAGAGATGCTGATGTTAGTGAGTACCGGTCGTGCCGCCTTTGGCTGTTTGGTTGGTTGGTTGGTTTAATCCCTGATGCGTTTTCTTAGCTGACAGTGAGTGTGATCCATGACATAATTTGGTTATCCATCCCCTTGTTTTCCCAGCTGCATTTTCTTGTCAGTGATGATTTCCTTGTCATAGTTGTGAGTGTGATGTTGCCTCTGGAATAATATTTCCTTTGTCACCGCCATTAGCTGTGAAATCTTCTGTTAGCAAACATTTTTGAGGGGGAGCAGAGTGTACAGCTTAGTTAGCCTGAACATTCTTTATGCAGCTTAGCCCTATTATGATGCGTGTTTTCTCGGACATGTCCCTGGCGAGGTGAAGCAAAAATCACCGCAGTAAAACAACCTAGTTTAGCTGGATGTAAATTTAATTGAGAGTGCTGTTTTGGCTATGGGGAGCACATGCTCATGGATGAACCCTAAATTAAAAGCAAATACAGTAAATAAAATTTTGAAATTCTGTTTTTTGTGTGGATGTTCATGTTAGTCTAACAAGTGTGCTTGATAATTTTCATGCGAAACGGAATAGCAGTGTTTTTGTCGATGAAAAAACAAAATTAAGTGTAATATTTGATGCTTGAATTTTTTTGCACAGGTCAGAATGCTTAAACTTTTTCACTAAAAAATTATAGGTAACATTTTGGTGTGAGTATGAATATACCTATTTTTTTGTCATTTACAACTTTTTTTTTTGGCGGGTAGAAGCATATGTTGCCAAGAGCCGAATTGGATTTTTTGCAGAAAATTGAATTCATGTCAGTTGATTTTGTTTGCGAAGGGAAGGAATAAGGAGGCACATTGGAGCATCGAGGCCACTGCCTACGGTATTGAAGGGAGCGTAGCATGCCCGGGTTGAAGGTTGACAGTTTGGGGGTGCATATTGTTGCACTTGTTTAAAGGGATGGCGCCGACTCGGGTGGAAGGCGGTGAGGGAAGGGCAGGGCGGCGATGCTGGTGCAGGAGCGCCGTCGGCCGCAGGCGATGGAGGAATGCGGGGGTGATGAGTGGAGGAGGAAGGTGGAAGAAGCCTATATTTTCAGCAAAACGACCGTCTTTCTGCCCAAGAAAAGGAAAAATTCGATTGCCCTATATTTTTTTTCCTAGTCAGATCAGATTGACTCTGGCCAGGCCCAAAACGACCATCTTTCTGCCCAAGAAACGGAGGAGAATGGACGCCGGTACAACCTTCACCGACCGGCCGCATATTCCTCTCCCCAACAACACCGGCCATTTTCTCTCTCTCAAAAAAAAAACAACACCAGCCATTTTTCTAAAAAAAACCCAAAACACGAGGCTCATCGCGTCAGTCATCCGCGTACGGCCGCCTCATCTTTTTCTTGAAGAAAAAGAAGGTCGCCAGCGATAATCTCGACCCGGCCCTCGGCAGATCCGGGCCGTCCGTCTGAGCCCCACGCACCTGGCGATAAAACCAGAGCCCTCCGTCCCATTCATCATCCCTCCCTCACGGTCTCCGCCCCCCAAATAGCATTCCTCTCCCCCCGCTCCTCGCCGCCGCTCGCCATGGACGCCGCCAAGCCCACCCCGGCCCCCGCCCGCCCCGCCGGCCCGGGGCTCTACGCCGACATCGGCAAGAAGGCCAGAGGTCGGCGCCCCTTCTCTTCTCCTACTCTTCCCGGCTCGACCTTCGATTCGGTAGCTTCGGTGATTGCTTGATTTGCTGACGCTTGTTTCTCCTCGGGCGGGATCTGCAGATCTCCTCAACAGGGACTACACCACGGGCCAGAAGTTCACCTTCACCACCACCGCCGCCAACGGAGCTGTGAGTTCGTTCTCAGTCCTATGCTACAGCTTGTCCTGCTGCTCATATTGCTTAGAGTAGATGCTGCTTGCTTCGGTTGCGGCGGCGTTTAGGCGGGTAGTGGATTAGGGTTTAGGGTGTACTCGGGAATGGTCTGGTTTTGCTTGCCGAGACCCGATTCATGTTGGTGACTGTCCGTGGTTGCCCTGCTCTTCCCCTGTTGAAGATTCGTGTTGACATGTGGTGCGACTGGTAACCGGATTTGCCGGTTTACGTGTTGTTATTGTGTGGGTTTTTGGGTTTAGTGTGTAGCAGCCCTTCTGAATCATGGCTGTAAGTGGGCTTTGTTCGCTTGTCAGGTCCCACTCAAGGTTTTGGTGTTTAGAGTGGATTGGGTTGTCCGATGACTTTCTAGCTGACAGTATGCTTGCAGTGTTTGGAGGTTAATACACTTTCGGTGTATCTCCAGTTTAAGTTTTTACTCCCTCCGTTCCTAAATATAGACTTCACTATGGACCACATACGGATGTATATAGATGCGTTTTAGAGTGTAGATTCATTCATTTTGCTCCGTATATAGATGTAATCTCCCCAAAGACTTATGTTTAGGAACTGAGGGAGTAGATGTCTAGCCTTTGCATGTACTCCCAACGTACACTAATGTAAGACGTTTTCCAGATCAAAAAATAAATAAATGTAAGGCGTTTTTGCAGTTCTGGTGGCATATTAATTCTGTTCCATCGTTGCCTGGTTGGTATTAGCAATGTCAGTTGGTTTTACGTTTGCTCACGTTAAGTGACATGATTGTTGAAGTACACACATGACTATGCAGGAACTTTTTTCTGTTGGATTGACATGTAACTTCAGTGTCTGTATATCTGATGAAGTTTGCCCTGGTTGTAAAAATCTGTTCTACCAAAAATGATTCATTCAGCAATAACGTGGTCTTGAGTTGAGTTGAAATAGTATCTATTACTCATTTACAATGTCAAGGGCCTCGGTGCCCAAGACAGCAGGGCCTCGACTACGTAGTTCGTAGTCGCGGTGGGTAGGAGCGCTAGGGTTTTTGCCTGGCTGCTCAATGATGCGGGAGGAGAGGATAGAAGACAGAGGAAGAGGTAGGAGATAATAACTTTATTTCTTGCCCCTAAAGGGTGCTAACTATCCGATATATAAAGGCCCCATGGGCTAATAACAAACTAGAAACCTATACGAAACAAACTAGTCTTTTACTCTAGGAACTAATGTGCCAGGATCAGGACTCCTGTCCAGCCTGCGCCTCGCCTGATGCGGCCGACGGCTGCTCCTGGCCGCGTGGCCCACGTTTGTAAGACGTGCCCCACATGACATCTCTCCCCCCCTCGACGAGCAGCTCGTCCTCGAGCTGAAAAGCGGGGTAGCGCTCGACGAAACTGTCAAGATCCTCCCATGTAGCTGACGAAGCTGCTTCACCCTTCCAGCGGACGAGTAGCTGGCGAACGCTGCGTGCTAGGCGCGCACGAGTCACGCGCTCCGGTTTTGGAACAGCCGCCCCGTTGTGGATCGAAGGCAATCCCGGCGGTGTAGTTGGAGGAGTGCCGAAGAACTTCTTGAGGAGGCCCACGTGGAACACGTCATGGAGGCGCGAGCGTGCCGGAAGCTCAAGACGGTATGCCACGTCGTTGATGACCTCTGAAATGCGGTACGGCCCATAGAATCGTGGCTTGAGCTTGCCCCTGGTTGGCAAGTTGAGAGAGGACGCGGCGCGCTGGCGAAGGCGAAGCCAGACCCAATCGCCCACATCATGCCGAATGTCCCGATGACGTCTGTCGTAGTAGGACTTATAGACCGCCTGTGCCTGTTGTAGACGATAGCGGACGTCCTCGATAAGTTCCGTCGCGCTCGGCCATGCTCCTGGCCACTGCAGCTACCCGTGTGTCGCCCGGCTCGTAAGAGCGAATAGTGGGAGGGTCACGGCCATACACAAGCTTGAACGGAGTCTCTTGGGTTGCTGTCTGGTAGGCGGTGTTGTATATGTACTCGGCCCAGGGAAGCCACCGGAGCCACTGCTTGGGACGATCCCCGGTAAGACACCGTAAATACATCACAATGATCTTGTTAGCAGCCTCCGTTTGGCCATCCGACTGTGGGTGAAACGCTGACGTCATGTGCAGCTTTGTCCCAGTGAGGCGCATGAGCTCTCGCCAAAAAGCGGAGGTGAAGACGGGGTCGCGGTCAGAGACCATGGACTGTGGCACGCCATGGAGACGAACAATCTCAGCGAAGAACACCTGCGCCACTGACTCTGCCGTGTACGGGTGGGCTAACGCCACAAAATGGCAATACTTGCTGAAGCGATCCACCACGGTGAGGATGACAGACTTCCCGCCCACGCGAGGGAGCGCTTCCACGAAGTCGATGCCGACGTCAGTCCACACGCCCGTGGGCACCGGCAGCGGCAGCAGCAGCCCGGCGGGGTGCAAGTGCTCGGACTTGTACCGCTGGCAAGTACCGCAAGTGCGGACGTACTCCTGCACCGTCTTGCGAAGGTTAGGTGCGTGGAAATCGCGGCGGAGACGATGCAATGTGCGCAGGACGCCTTCGTGCCCATCATCGTGCACGGCACTGAGAATCTCCTGGAGTAGCAGGGATGACGGCGGAATGTAGAGGCGGCCGTTGAAAGTGACGAGGCCGTCGGAGAGCGCCCACGGCTGCTGCCGCGCACCTGCCGTGATATCCTCACGCAGCGTGACGAGCGCCGGATCAGTGGACGTCGCTTGTCGGAGGCGATTAATGAAGTCGAAACGAGGCCCCGAGACCGCCATGATCGTCGTCTCCTCCGTGTCGCGGCGGGAAAGTGCATCCACCACCGTGTTGGTACTACCTGCCTTGTACTCCACGGTAAAGTCGAATCCCAGGAGTTTGCCAACCCAATGATGCTGCGGGATGGTTGCCAAACGCTGGTCAAGTAGAAATTTGAGGCTGTAATGATCCGTTTTTACCACAAACTGGCGCCCCCATAGGTACGGCCTCCAGTGACGAATCGCGAGCACCAGGCCGATGAGTTCCCGTTCATACGCTGCCAGGGAACGGTGACGTGGCGCGGCTGGCCGGCTAAAGAAAGCCACCGGGTGGTGGTCCTGAAGAAGGACGGCCCCGAAACCGTACGTCGATGCATCACACTCGACGATGAACGGCCGTGTAAAATCCGGTAGCGCGAGGACGGGTGCCGTGGTGATTGCCGTCTTGAGGGCGTTAAAAGCTGCTGCCGCCTCCGGCGACCAGGAGAAACCATCCTTGCGAAGGAGGGCCGTCAGGGGCGCGGCAACCACGCCAAAGTCCTTGACAAACTTGCGGTAGTACCCCGCAAGGCCGAGAAACCCCCGAACCGCGCGCGCCGAGCGTGGTTGCGGCCATTCAGCCACTGCCTGCACCTTTTCCGGATCCATGGACACTCCTGCAGCGGAGATGGTGTGACCCAGGTATGCGATCGATTCGACGGCGAACGCGCATTTGGATCGCTTGACGAAGAGCCAGTGCTGGTGCAGGACAGTGAAGACGGTGCGCACATGTCGGAGATGGTCAGCCCATGTCTCGCTGAAAATGAGGATGTCGTCAAAGAAGACGAGAACAAAACGGCGCAGGTATGGCCGCAGCAGATCATTCATGAGGGCCTGGAACGTGGCCGGCGCGTTGCAGAGTCCGAATGGCATCACCAGAAACTCGTAAAGGCCGTCATGAGTATGGAAGGCGGTCTTCGGGATGTCCTCCGCACGCATCCGCACCTGGTGGTAGCCGGAACGCAAATCGAGCTTGGTGAAGAAACGAGCGTGCCGTAGCTCGTCGAGGAGTTCGTCCACCACCGGGATCGGGAACGCATTCTTGACAGTAATGGCGTTCAGGGCGCGATAATCGATGCAGAAGCGCCAGGACCCGTTGGCCTTGCGGACCAGCAGTACCGGGGACGAGAATGCGGAACAACTCGCACAGATGATACCCTGGGCGAGCATGGCGGCGCACTGACGCTCCAGCTCGTTCTTGTGCGCGGCCGGGTAGCGATACGGACGGACGGCCACCGGGGCGGCACCGGGTAGCAGGGTGATGCCGTGGTCGCGGCTGTGGGGCGGTGGCACGCCGGAGGGGTCGGCGAAGATGCCGTCGAACTCGGTGATGATGGCGTCCAGGAAGTCGCGGCCGCTGCATGATTTCAGGGCTGGCCCGTCCGGTCCTGCAATGCTGCGCCAGCACACCCGATGGCCCCTCCGCCAGAATGTCATGGAGAGGGCGCGGAAATCCCACAGGATCGGTCTGAGCGACGCCAGCCACTGCGTGCCCAGGACGATGTCGTAGCCCGCGAGCGGCAAGGCGAGGAAATCCTCCGAGAACTCCTCGTGGCCGATGCGGAAGGGCACGACGCGGTACGCGCCCTGGCACGGAACGCGCTCGCCGTTGGCCACCGTGACGCGCATCTTCTCTGTGGTGGGGGACGGCAACGTAGCACGAGCGGCCGCCTCTTCGGCGATGAAGTTGTGGGTGGAGCCTGAATCGATCAGGGCGAGGAGGGAGACACCCCCGAGAGTAATCTGCATCTGCATGGTTTCGCTCGTGCGCACGCCGGCGATTGCGTGGAGCGAGATTTGAGGGTCGGCCCGCGATGCATCATCAGTAGCGGAGGCCGTGTCGTCGTCGTCGTCGTCCGGCGCTAAGTCGAGGAGAAAGATGCGCTGGCACACGCGGTTCTGGCCCCTGCCAAACTTCTCGTTACAGTTGAAGCAAAGGCCCAGGCGACGGCGTTCCTCCATCTCTGTCTAGGAGAGACGTTTGATTGGGCGCCCGTCCGGCAGATTGTGGCCATGCTGAGGTGCGGCTGGTGGGGCCGGAGCGGGGGGCGCGAGGCGAGGTCCTGGCGTCGGCAGGATGCCCTTCTGTGGGAAACGCACCGGTGGCGCGGCGGAAAGCGCGCACTGGTCGCGCAGCTCCAATTTGCGGGCGAGGCTCATGGCGACGGCGAGGGACTGTGGGTTATGGATCTCCACGTCGAGGCTAAGGGGTGGCTGGAGTCCCGCGGTGAAGATCTGCACTTTCTGTGTCTCGGATAAGGTGCCTGCCCGGGGAAGGAGTGCCTCAAACCGCTCCTGGAAGTCGACGACGGACGTCGTGCGCTTGCACGCCATCAGTTCGCCCAGCGGGTTCGCGCGCAGAGGAGGCCCAAAGCGGAGGTTGATCAGCTCGGAGAAGCGGCGCCACGGCGGAGTGCCCTCGTCACGCTGAACCTGCATGTACCACAGCTGGGCAGAACCCTCGAGGTTGTATGACGCCATCCAGACTTTCTCCTCCTCGGCGATCCGTTGTTGATGGAAGAAGGACTCGCATCTATTGAGGAAAGCGAGCGGGTCGGACTTGCCGTCGAACTTGGGGAAGTCCATCTTCTGAAACCGCGGGGGCCGATCGTTGTGGTGCTGTCCGTCGTGGCTGACATCGGCGGCTGACGAGGAGGTCGACTTCTCCTTCTGGAGGGCTGCCACGGACGACTGCAGGGATGTCACGGTTGCAG
Source organism: Triticum timopheevii (assembly GCA_963921465.1). Lineage (NCBI taxonomy): Eukaryota > Viridiplantae > Streptophyta > Magnoliopsida > Poales > Poaceae > Triticum > Triticum timopheevii. The sequence goes on from OY997262.1 coordinate 421,055,445, forward strand.
TCAGGGCTTCGATCATCTTGGCCAAATCAGCGGTGGTGGGTTCCGACATGGCGGAAGAAACCGAGGCGGCGGCGGATGGCGGCGATGGAGGTGGGCGGGCCGGCGGGTGCAGCGTGGAGGCCGAGGAGCGTCTGGAACCTGATACCAAGTTGTCAAGGGCCTCGGTGCCCAAGACAGCAGGGCCTCGACTACGTAGTTCGTAGTCGCGGTGGGTAGGAGCGCTAGGGTTTTTGCCTGGCTGCTCAATGATGCGGGAGGAGAGGATAGAAGACAGAGGAAGAGGTAGGAGATAATAACTTTATTTCTTGCCCCTAAAGGGTGCTAACTATCCGATATATAAAGGCCCCATGGGCTAATAACAAACTAGAAACCTATACGAAACAAACTAGTCTTTTACTCTAGGAACTAATGTGCCAGGATCAGGACTCCTGTCCAGCCTGCGCCTCGCCTGATGCGGCCGACGGCTGCTCCTGGCCGCGTGGCCCACGTCTGTAAGACGTGCCCCACATGACATACAATTTATTTGCTTGGATTAGAAGCTGTATTCTTATTGTTGAATTTTACCAACCAGTATCCAGTGAATTTATTTTGGTTACCTGATGCATCCCTAGAATGTGCCTTTCAGTTTTATCTATAGCTTTTGTAGATTAAAATGTTCTGTGTTATTGGTTCTACCACTCTGGTGTGTTTGATCATGGGTCACTGACTATGTTGTTTAACGATTATAATATCCTGATGGGCACTGAGCTAAAGATGGTCTTAGTTATGTTTTTGTGGAGCTACACCTAGCATGACCAAATCCAGAGAATTAATTATGTTATTGTATTATATTATCTTCTGAATCACTCTCTTGAATAAAGAAATGAACTTACTATATTGTTGCGATGGTATGCTAAGTTATGACCATTTTTGTTTTCTTGCTAATTATGGCCACAAACACAACATTTCTTTGTCAATGTTTCTGAACAAATATGTAGTCCTGTGCTTGAAAAGCTTTATTGTGTTGTACTAACTCTCGTTTTCATCTTTCTAGACAATTACTAGTTCAAGCACAAAGAAAAATGAAGCTATCTTGAGCGACCTCCAGACCCAGGTGAAGATTAAGAATTGCACAGTGGATGTGAAAGCAACTTCAGACTCAAGTGTAAGTTCTTTTCTTCTCCCTTTGTATTTGTTACTTGCCTAATACCATGTCTTTCATTGATGTTTACATCGCCTGAAATCGGAGTCCCCAGTTTCTGTATCAGTTACATTCGTTTTTCCCTTTTACCAGGTTGTAACTACAATCACTGTTCCTGAGCTGTACACACCAGGCTTGAAGGGAGTTCTTTCTCTTCCTTTCCCCTACCAGAAGTCTACCCCTGGGAAGGTATTATCACCTTAACTTTAGTATCCGTGTTGAATTATCTTTCTGATCCCCTCAGTGTGCATCTAGGAATGTATTACCAATTCCCACTTCTGTAGCTTGATTATTCACGTGGTTGTTTCAGGCTGAACTCCAATACTTGCATCCCCATCTTGGCATCAACGGCAGTGTTGGCCTGAATCCAAACCCTCTTGTTAACTTTTCTGGCGTCATTGGGACTAAGGCTTTTGCTCTTGGTATTGATGTTGCATTTGACACTGCCTCTGGTGACTTCACCAAGTACAATGCTGGATTGAGCCACACTAATGAAGATCTTACTGCTTCGTTGAATCTGTAAGTTGTTTCTTCCAGTGCTTTGCTGTATTGTGTAATTGTTTGATTTCTGGTCTTAGCATGTCGTTTACCTTCTACAATTCCCAATTGCCCTTAGCAATCTTTCCTGTTAGCTTCTGATTCCGATTATTTTATTGCCGAAGGAGGGTCAAAGAGCTCTCTTTTCTGTCTTTGCATGATCATCTGCATGATGTAACACTAATTTGGCCTATAAGAGTATTCATAAATGTGGTACTTATGGTGTTTAATTATCAATTTCAGGAACAACAAGGCAAACACCCTGGCTGCTTCCTACTACCACCAGGTGCAGCGCACCACTGCTGTGGGAGCAGAGATCGCTCACAGCTTCTCGAGCAACGAGAACACCATCACCGTCGGGACGCAGCACGAGCTGGACCCCCTGACCACCGTGAAGGGGCGCTACAACAACTTCGGCATCGCAAGTGCGCTCATCCAGCACGCGTGGAGGCCCAAGTCTCTCATCACCTTCTCCACCGAGGTCGACACCAAGGCCATTGAGAAGAGCCCCAAGTTCGGGCTGGCCCTGTCACTCAAGCCCTGATGTGGGATTCGCGGGTGCGTTAGGATGCTAGCATTTTGGTACTATCAGCTCTTGGTCCAGCGAACAAAGCTTGGACAGACAGAACTTGTAATGCCCAACTTTGGTGATGCGACAAACTTATCTGTCGTTTTTTAGCCTGTTCTACCTGAGGGGGTTTTCTACCCAGTTGATCTGTGCTACTGGTCGTTATGCACTGGCGTATTGCGAATTTGCGATGTCGTGAAATCTGAATGCCACTAAACCACTTTTGCCTATGGTTTGCTCTCAGACCCATATTTGCCAGATGCAATCAACCATCAGTTCTGGCGCCCTTGAATTTCGGGCTAATTAGATACTCCTGATTCATATTAATTGATGCTGCGTTCGTACAACTTTGTACCAAGGCAGTCAATTAATATGAATTGGAGGGAGTAATTTAATTTTATATAATAGGGAGCCACGGACTGCTAGAAAGAATAGAATAGAATAGAATTGCGATGGTTTTACTTTCCGACTGTATACAACAGTCGATGTACATAGACCATGTGTGCCAACCCATCTTCTGTAAAGAGAATCAGGGGAGCCGTTTACATGTCAGTATGCATCTCCTAATTGAACCTATGTTCCTTGTGTTTTTAAACTTGCAGGGTTGCTTTCATATAGTTGGTCCAGTCAAGAGATGTGAATTTAAATTCTTCGACTTATCAAGGCTGGCACACCAGCTCTTGGCAATGAGGTCACTCTAAATCTCGTCGTAATACTTCCGCTCTTGGCTTTTGAGACCTGTACTGGACACTTGGCGGTGACAAAGTTCTTGGATATGTTTTTCTAGCAGACAAGCCGAAAGGTGTGTAATCCCTCTAACGAACTGGTTATGTTTGCACTACGTTGATTGACAACTGGTTAATTTTTGTAAGGCATAAGTGGTTCCTCTTTAAGAAGAGGTATATATGTTTTCCCAAGGGGAAATTTATCGAAAGGTTGAAGTTCCATCATTACGAGTGTACAAAATTCTAGTTGATTTACCAACACATTTCCATTTAATCACACATAAATCAAATTTATTATTGTCAATTTTACACTCGTGATATGTTTTGTCATGACAAAAACCTACACACGAATAAACATTGTCTGGTAATTCAAAATGGTTGTACTTATAAGTTATAACCATGAAAAAGTAACAATTATTTCCTACATAACAATTTGTTCCTCGAAAAATAAGAAGATCAACATATGCTAACACCAGTTATCCATCTTGCACGTGCTAGGGGATATACAATGAGTTCTTGCCAAAAAAGTTCTAGCAAAATGATACTAGAATTAAATTGGAGCAAGAAAAATGGAGTAATGTTATTGCATTTTATTAGAGAACTAACATATTTAAACCTATGTAAATAAGAGCTCAATCATCCATAGTAGTAGCATACTAGGTCACGGTTGGTCGACGAAAATTCCAAGTGCCACCATATCATCACCGGTTTTTGTAAGCTTCTTGTCCATTAGAATAGAAATCCTCGCTAGCGCCCTCCCGCATTGAAGCATAGGCCAGGCAATTGGACGGAGGAGGTGTACAAAAGTAGGAGGCGACCACGGCCATTAGTTGGAAGGGTGTAAATGAGAGAGGCATAGGGAGAGGGGATGAGGCTATTTGACAAAGCATGCTCGATATGAGGCGGTATCTCGTGAATATCAAAGGTGGCATAGGACCCCCCCCCCCCCCTCTCGCACGTGAACTAGTATGAGGTTTCTCTCTAATGCTCGATAGAGTTCGATCCACTACTGAAAGGAGGGCGAAATAGCATGGCTGTAGGGTGGGGCCATTAAAATGATATCCAACCCATCAACGATAAACATTGCACCCATGAGAGCAAAGCAATGCAGTAAACACGACCGAGCAGCTCCCATCGCTCAAGTTCCCTAGTAGACAGTGAGTAGTGTAGCGACACTTCTTAACCAAAGTAACTTCTGTATGTAGATAACGATGGGCCACAATGATTATATAGTTCAATAACAAGGAAAGTTAAACATATGAATCTCTCTATTAATTCATATCCGAGGAGTTGCTTAATAATACACATTGTGCATCTCCTGAAACAGTGCACAAGAAAACAAATGCCTAATTGGGAAAATGACAAGGGCATAAAGATTGATCGAGCATGTCTCCTTCCTTGGTCAAAAGCAACCTCTTCCGTATGTAGATAACGGTGGACCACAATGACTATATAGTTCAATAACAAAGAAAATTAAACTTATGAATCTCTTTATTAATTCATACCCGAGCACTTAATAGTGCACACCATGCATCTCATGAAATAGTGCAAGGATTTTTTTCACCTAATCGAGGAAAATGACAAGGGAATAAAGAATGATAGATGGTGTCCAATACAGGGGGTGGCCAATGCCCAGGAGCACGGCCTCATCCAAGACACGGGGCCCACCAGGCTCAGCGTGCGGAGCAAACCCTAGAGGGCGAGGGTGACCTTTGTGATGTCCAAGAAAGGAGGATGGCAGCACCCTCGATCGCATCTACCTTGTAAAACCATAGACCTCTCCTGCCTATATAAAGGAAGGTCTAGGGTACCCATCGATCATCTATCCACAAATAGAAAAACTCTTGGTAAAAATTTCATACAATATTGTAACCCCCCACATGAGGCATCCCTCCACTATGAATCATCAAAACCAGCAGAATGTAGGGTATTACTCTCTGAAGGCCTGAACCTGGAAAAACCCTCGTGTGACCTCCGATCCATGACTTCCAGCTGCGCTTGGACCCCTACCGAGGGAACTGACGGGATTTCGCTCCGTCAATGGTTGGGCATGTATCCTTCTATGGTGAAAAGCAACCGTTTTTTTGCATTACTCATCGATAACAGAACAGGTTCATTGGCACTTCCACCCCATTATCTTGGACTAGTACGAACCTCCTGCATCTTCATCTTTGCCCCCAACTCATTATTATCAACTATAGTTATTTCTAGTATGTTCTTCCATTTTATCATCTATTATCATACGAACCACATACTCCCAAGAAATGCTCATATTAACAAGAGAAAAATATGAAAATATGAGCTATGAACCAAGTTACAATGGCCCAGATGAACTTCAGTAGGATTGAATCAACTCATGTCGCCGAAAGAATAATAAAACACTATCCCGTGTTTTCTTCAGAAGACTTCCATGCCGGTATATGTTCACCTATTGTTTCTTTTGCCATCTCCACCATCTCATATATATTCTCCTATGCATACGTCATTCCAACCCTAGGTCTTGTGAGCATGAAAAAATGAATACCAGTGAGTGTTGGTCATTGCCCATGATGTCTCCATTCTCCGCTATTAGACAAACAAAAGGTAATACTACGAGACAACTGGGATATACAATGAGGAGCAGGCAAGGTATTATAGCTATTTGGGGACTATGTATAGTGAATCCTCAATTATATATTATAAATATTACAAAAATATAGCAATAACACACTATGGCGGTGCTTTGACTATAAAAAGGAAAAGCCAACATGCATGATTTAGATAATGTACTGGAAGTTTATAGGATTTGGACTATTGAGTAGATAGGTTTTTCAAGTATTTTTGCAATTGTATCTTATTTTATATAGTCAATAAATATTGAGCATCATTTCAAAGATTCTTGTGTTTTGTCATTGGGTGATTACAGTTTTGTAATGAAGGCAACAATCCTGTATGATATATTACTCAAGGCAACATATAGAGACAACATATACGCCAACTTTAGTGTGGTAATAAAAACTAATTGTATTTTTATGAAATCAGGGACCTAAAACAAACACTATATCAAGATAACGATACATATAAGGTGAAATACATTGTTTCTTACAAACATTAAATTATTGACTTTCCAAACAGGAACTTTAGCCATACTGTCTTCAGCATATTATGTTACCATCTTTTGGAGGGAAATTCGTTTATATGCTCACCTTAATGCTATAGCTTCACAAACATTTCCCAAACCTATGATCTACTACATCTTATTCATACATTGCCAAGAGGAAAATAAGTCAATCCTTGTTGACATGGAGGAGCAGAATTTCCCATGCCATCCGTTACAACTCCAGTAGACCCCAACATCTGATGCTCACTCCACACTGGCTGCTGATTTACTTGGTGACTATATATGAAAGGTGGACATAACTGAGGCTGGTTGTTCATGACTATGGATGAGCTTACCGGAGCCTGCAACCCGAAGCTTGTTTCATTGTTGAGACCGGTAGAACCAAGCGTTTGCGAGGGACCAGAACTATTATTCATTGACCACGGGTCCTCATTGTGTAGCCCAACATCGTTGATGCTATAACGTTGCGTCCCAAATGAGGCTCTTTTATGTAGCCTCCTAAAGTACTTTTGTGCATGGCTTGATACTTGGACATGAGTTTTAGTAGTGACAAAGTGCTTGGATATGTTTTTCCAGTCACCACGACCGTAGACACCTAGCCCACGGAGAAACAACCTACAAAAACAAGGTTCATTAGAATTTGTTAGACTAAGTTGGGAATGCAAAGGTGAATGGTCGATTGAGTTGTTTTATTGAAGCAACCAATAATTTTAGAGACACAAAATATCCCGACTTATGTAGATATACATGTTGCTAACCATTTCAACAACACACATGCTTATTTTAGTGGAATTATGGTACTACATAGTATGTATGCGTATCAAAAATCCTTAGATGAATGAACATTTTGGAACATAGATGGCCATAACAAACTACAACTAAACACCACCTTAGCAATTTTGTATGGTTCTACATGTTATCAATCTTTTGAATAGGGGCAAGTAATGCCATATTGGAGTTTACTGGCCTTATTTATTACATTTATGTTACCTAATTTCAAATCATTATATTTGACAAATCACAAATAAATGTAAGGGATGTAAGTTCGTCAGTCTAAAACTTGTATGGGAGGTATTATTTACCACACCATATATATATATATATATATATATATATATATATATATATATATGTATGTATATATATAAAATAAAGTGTAGAGATATATCATCACAAACTTAACCTAACTCTCACATATATTAAATCTGCACAACATGATTAATAAGTATATGGTGATTTAATATAAAGAACAATCTAAACTACATGACAAAAATCAGAGTAGACATTGATTACTTGTGTTCGTCGATGGTCCAAAACCTCCCTTGGCGTGGGGGAACAACTGGTTGATCACTAGTAATATTGTTCTCCAAAATCTGCATCTTCTTCTTGTCTACCATCAAAGTGATGGGGAACGTAGCAGAAATTCAAAATTTTCCTACGTGTCACCAAGATCTATCTATGGAGAGACCAGCAACGAGGGGAAGGAGAGTGCATCTACATACCCTTGTAGATCGCTAAGCGGAAGCGTTCAAGTGAACGGGGTTGATGGAGTCGTACTCGTCGTGATTCAAATCATCGATGATCCTAGTGCCGAACGGACGGCACCTCCGCGTTCAACACACGTACAGCCCGGTGACGTCTCCCATGCCTTGATCCAGCAAGGAGAGAGGGAGAGGTTGAGGAAGACTTCATCCAGCAGCAGCACAACGGCGTGGTGGTGGTGGAGGAGCGTGGCAATCCTGCAGGGCTTCGCTAAGCACCACGGGAGAGGAGAAGGACTTAGGAGAGAGGGAGGGGCTGCACCAAAGGCATAAGGGGTGTCACAAGAGGCCCTCCTACCCTCACTATATATAGGGAGCCCAAGGGGGGGGGTGCGGCAGCCCTAGGAGATCCAATCTCCTAGGGGGCGGCGGCCAGGGGAGGTTTCCCTCCCCCCCAAGGCACCTAGGAGGTGCCTTCCCCTCCTAGGACTCTTCCTTAGGGTTCCCCCTTCACCCTAGGCGCATGGGCCATAAGGGAAGTGGCGCCCCAGCCCACTTTGGGCTGGATCCCTTCCCACTTCAGCCCATGGGACCCTCCGGGATAGGTGGCCCCACCCGGTGGGCCCCCGGGACCCTTCCGGTGGTCCCGGTACAATACCGATGACCCCGAAACTTGTCCCGATGGCCGAAACAGGACTTCCTATATATAAATCTTTACCTCCGGACCATTCCGGAACTCCTCGTGACGTCCGGGATCTCATCCGGGACTCCGAAAAACATTCGGTAACCACATAAAAACTTCCTTTATAACCCTAGCGTCATCGAACCTTAAGTGTGTAGACCCTACGGGTTCGGGAGACATGTAGTCATGAACGAGATGTTCTCCGGTCAATAACCAACAGCGGGATCTGGATACCCATGTTGGCTCCCACATGTTCCACGATGATCTCATCGGATGAACCACGATGTCAAGAACTTAATCAATCCCGTATACAATTCCCTTTGTCTAGCGGTACGATACTTGCACGAGATTCGATCGTCGGTATCCCGATACCTTGTTCAATCTCGTTACCGGCAAGTCTCTTTACTTGTTCCGTAACACATCATCCCGTGATCAACCCCTTGGTCACATTGTGCACATTATGATGATGTCCTACTGAGTGGGCCCAGAGATACCTCTCCGTTTACACGGAGTGACAAATCCCAGTCTCGATTCGTGCCAACCCAACAGACACTTTCGGAGATACCTGTAATGCACCTTTATAGCCACCCAGTTACGTTGTGACGTTTGGTACACCCAAAGCATTCCTACGGTATCCGGGAGTTGCACAATCTCATGGTCTAAGGAAAAGATACTTGACATTAGAAAAGCTTTAGCATACGAACTACATGATCTTGTGCTAGGCTTAGGATTGGGTCTTTGTCCATCACTTCATTCTTCTAATGATGTGATCCCGTTATCAATGACATCCAATGTCCATGGTCAGGAAACTGTAACCATCTATTGATCAACGAGCTAGTCAACTAGAGGCTTACTAGGGACATGGTGTTGTCTATGTATCCACACATGTATCTGAGTTTCCTATCAACACAATTCTAGCATGGATAATAAACGATTATCATGAACAAGGAAATATAATAATAACTAATTTATTATTGCCTCTAGGGCATATTTCCAACAGTCTCCCACTTGCACTAGAGTCAATAATCTAGTTCACATCGATATGTGATTAACACTCAAGGTCACATCCCCATGTGACTAACACCCAAAGAGTTTACTAGAGTCAATAATCTAGTTCACATTTACCATGTGATCAATACTCGATGAGTTCTGGGTTTGATCATGTTATGATTGTGAGAGAGGTTATAGTCAACGGGTCTGAACCTTTCAGATCCGTGTGTGCTTTACAAATCTCTATGTCATCTCCTAGATGCAGCTACCACGCTCTATTTGGAGCTATTCCAAACAACTGTTCTACTTGGAGCTATTCTAAATTGTTGCTCCATTATACGTATCCGATATCTCTACTCAGAGCTATCCGGATAGGTGTTAAGCTTGCATCGACGTAACCCTTTACGACGAACTCTTTTACCACCTCCATAATCGAGAAAATTTCTTAGTCCACTAGTTACTAAGGATAACTTTGACCGCTGTCCTGTGATCCATTCTTGGATCACTCTTGTACCCCTTGACTGACTCATGGCAAGGCACACTTCAGGTGCGGTACACAGCATAGCATACTGTAGAGCCTATGTCTTAAGCATAGGGGACGACCTTCGTCCTTCCTCTTTCTTCTGCCGTGGTCGACCTTTAAGTCTTAACTTCATACCTTACAACTCAGGCAAGAACTCCTTCTTTGACTGATCCATCTTGAACACCTTCAAGATCATGTCAAGGTATGTGCTCATTTGAAAGTACCATTAAGCGTTTTGATCTATCCTCATAGATCTTGATGCTCAATGTTCAAGTAGCTTAATTCAGGCCTTCCATTGAAAAACACTTTCAAATAACCCTATATGCTTTCCAGAAATCCTACGTCATTTCTGATCCATAATATGTCAACAACATATACTCATCAGAAATTCTATAGTGCTCCCACTCACTTCTTTTGAAATACAAGTTTCTCATAAACTTTTGTATAAATCCAAAATCTTTGATCATCTCATCAAAGCGTACATTCCAACTCCGAGATGCTTACTCCAGTCCTTAGAAGGACTGCTGGAGTTTTGCATATTTGTTAGCGTTCTTCAGGATTGTCAAAACCTTCTGGTTGTATCACATACAACCTTTCCTCAAGAAAACTGTCGAGGAAACAATGTTTTTTGACATTCTATCTGCAAGATTTCATAAATAATGCAGTAACTGCTAATCCATTTCCAACAAACTCTTAGCATCGCTACGAGTGAGAAATCCTCACCGTAGTCAACTCCTTGAACTTGTCGGAAAACATCTTAACAACAAGTCGAGCTTTCTTAATGGTGATTATTACCATCATTGTCTGTCTTCCTTTTAAAATCCATCTGTACCCGATGGCCTTACGGCCATCAAGTATTTCTTCCAAAGTCTACACTTTGTTTTCATACATGGATCCTCTCTCGGATTTTATGGCCTCAAGCCATTTATCGGAATCCGGGCCCACCATCGTTTCTCCATAGCTCGTAGGTTCATTGTTGTCTAGCAACATGACTTCCAAGACAGGATTACGTACCACTCAGAAGTAGTATGCATCCTTGTCATCCTACGAGGTTTGGGAGTGACTTGATCCGAAGTCTCATGATCAATATCATAAGCTTCCACTTCAATTGGTGTAGGTGCCACAGTAACAATTCTTTGTGCCCTGCTATACACTAGTTGAAGTGACGGTTCGTTAACCTCATCAAGTCTCCCCATCCTCCCACTCAATTCTTTCGAGAGAAACTTTTCCTCGAGAAAGGACTCGATTCTAGAAACAATCCCTTATTACTTTCAGATCTGAGACAGGAGGTATGCCCAACTGTTTTGGGTGTCCTATGAAGATGTATTTATCCGCTTTGGGTTTGAGCTTATCAGCCTGAAACTTTTTCACATAAGCATCGTATCCCCAAACTTTTAAGAAATGACAGCTTAGGTTTCTCTAAACCATAGTTCATATGGTGTCATCTCATCGGAATTACGTGGTGCCCTATTTAAAGTAAATGTGGTTGTCTCTAATGCCTAACCCATAAACTATTGTGGTAATTCGATAAGAGACATCATGGTATGCATCATATCCAATAGGGTGCAATTATGATGTTCGGACACACCATCACACTATGGTGTTCCAGGCTGTATCAGTTGTGAAACAATTTCCACAATGTCTTAATTCTGTGCCAAACTCGTAATTCAGATATTCATCTCTATGATCATATCATAGATATTTTATCCTCTTGTCACGATGATGTTCAACTTCACTCTGAAATTACTTGAACCTTTCAATAATTCAGAGTTATGATTCATCAAGTAAATATACTCAACATCTACTCAAATCATCTGTGAAGTAAGAACATAACGATATCCACTACACACCTCAGCCCTCATTGGACTGCACACATGAAAATGTATTACTTCCAACAAGTTGCTTTCCAGTTCCATTTTTCTGAAACCAAGGCTTTCAGTCATCTTGCCCATGTGGTATGATTTGCATGTCTCAAGTGATTCAAAAATCAAGTGAGTCCAAATGGTCCATTTGCATGGAGTTTCTTCATGCATAATCACCAATAGACATGGTTCGCATGTCTCAAACTTTTCAAAAATGAGTGAGTCCAAAGATCCATCAACATGGAGCTTCTTCATGCGTTTTATACCGATATGACTTACGTGGCAGTGCCACAAGTAGGTGGTACTATCATTACTATCTTTTGGCATGAACATGTGTATCACTACAATCGAGATTTAATAAACCATTCATTTTAGGTGTAAGACCATTGAAGGTATTATTCAAATGAACAGAGTAACTATTATTCCCTTTAAATGAATAACCGTATTGCGATAGACATAATCCAATCATGTCTATGCTCAACGCAAACACCAATCTCGATGGTAGAGGGAGCGTGCGATGCTTGATCATATCAACATTGGAAACACTTCCAACACATATCGTCAGCTCACCTTTAGCTAGTCTCCGCTTATTCCGTAGCTTTTATTTTGAGTTACTAACACTTAGCAACCGAACCGGTATCTAATACCCTGGTGCTACTAGGAGTACTAGTAAATTACACATTAACACAATGTATATCCAATATACTTCTATCGACCTTGCCAGCCTTCTAATCTACCAAGTATCTAGGGTAATTCTGCTCCAGTGGCTGTTCCCCTTATTACAGAAGCACTTAGTCTAGGGTTTGGGTTCAACCTTGGGTCTCTTCACTAGAGCAGCAGCTGAATTGCCGTTTCATGAAGTATCCCTTCTTGCCCTTTCCCTTCTTGAAACTAGTGGTTTCACCAACCATCAACAATTGATGCTCCTCCTTGATTTCTACTTTTGTGGTGTCAAACATCATGAACATCTCAAGGATCATCATATATGTCCCTGATATATTATAGTTCATCACGAAGCTCTAGCAGCTTGGTGGCAATGACTTCGGAGAACCATCACTGTCTTATCTGGAAGATCAACTCCCACTCGATTCAAATGATTGTTGTACTCAGACAATCTGAGCACAAGCTCAACAATTGAGCTTTTCTCCTTAGTTTGCAGGTTAAGAAAGTCATCGGAGGTCTTATACCTCTTGACGTGGGCACGAGCCTGAAATCCCAATTTCAGCCCTCAAAACATCTCATATGTTTCGCGACGTTTCAAAACGTCTTTGGTGCCTCAACTTAAACCGTTTAACTGAACTATCATGTAGTTATCAAAACGTGTATGTCAGATGTTCGTAACATCCACAGACAACGTTCGAGGTTCAGCACACTGAGCGGTGCATTAAGGACATAAGCCTTCTATGAAGCAACGAGGACAATCCTTAGTTTACGGACCTAGTCCGCATAATTGCTACTATCAACTTTCAACTAATTTTTCTCTAGGAACATATCTAAACAGTAGAACTAAAGCGCGAGCTACGACATAATTTGCAAAATCCTTTTGACTATGTTCAGAATAATTAAGTTCATGTTATGAACTCCCACTCAGATAGACATCCCTCTAGTCATCTAAGTGATTACATGATCCGAGTCAACTAGGCCGTGTCCGATCATCACGTGAGACAGACTAGTCAACATCGGTGAACATCTTCATGTTGATCGTTGTTGGGGAACGTAGCAAAAATTCAAAATTTTCCTACGTGTCACCAAGATCTATCTATGGAGAGACTAGAAACGAGGGGAAGGAGAGTGCATCTACATACCCTTGTAGATCGCTAAGCGGAAGCGTTCAAGTGAACGGGGTTGATGGAGTCGTACTCGTCGTGATTCAGATCACCGATGATCCTAGTGCCGAACGGACGGCACCTCCGCGTTCAACACACGTACGGAACGGAGACGTCTCCCATGCCTTGATCCAGCAAGGAGGAGGGAGAGGTTTATGGAGATCCAGCAGCACGACGGCATGGTGGAAGTAGCGGGATTCCAACAGGGCTTCGCTAAGCGCTGCGGGAGGAGGGAGATGTGTCACGGGAGGGAGAGGGAGGCGCCAGGCCTTAGGTATGATTGCTCCTCCTTTTCCCCACTATATATAGGGCCAAGGGAGAGGGGGAGGGCGCAGCCTTGCCCCTTCCTCCAAGGAAGGGTGCGGCCAAGGGTGGGGAGGAGTCCATCCTCCCCAAGGCACCTCGGAGGTGCCTTCCCATTTTAGGACTCTCCCCTTTTTCTCTTCTCTTGGCGCATGGGCCTCTTGGGGCTGGTGCCCTTGGACCATGTAGGCCAAGGCGCACCCCCTACAGCCCATGTGGCCCCCCGGGGCAGGTAGCCCCACCCGGTGGGCCCCCGGGACCCTTCCGGTGGTCCCGGTACAATACCGATGACCCCGAAACTTGTCCCGATGGCCGAAATAGCACTTCCTATATATAATTCTTTACCTCCGGATCATTCCGGAACTCCTCGCGACGTCCGGGATCTCATCCGGGACTCTGAACAACTTTCGGGTTACCGCATACTAATATCTCTATAACCCTAGCGTCACCGAACCTTAAGTGTGTGGACCCTACGGGTTCGGGAGACATGCAGACATGACCGAGATGACTCTCCGGTCAATAACCAACAGCGGGATCTGGATACCCATGTTGGCTCCCACATGTTCCACGATGATCTCATCGGATGAACCACGATGTCAAGGACTTAATCAATCCCGTATACAATTCCCTTTGTCTAGCAGTACGATACTTGCCCGAGATTCGATCGTCGGTATCCCGATACCTTGTTCAATCTCGTTACCGGCAAGTCTCTTTACTCGTTCCGTAACACATCATCCCGTGATCAACTCCTTGATCATATTGTGCACATTATGATGATGTCCTACCGAGTGGGCCCAGAGATACCTCTCCGTTTACACGGAGTGACAAATCCCAGTCTCGATTCGTGCCAACCCAACAGACACTTTCGGAGATACCTGTAATGCACCTTTATAGCCACCCAGTTACGTTGTGACGTTTGGTACACCCAAAGCATTCCTACGGTATCCGGGAGTTGCACAATCTCATGGTCTAAGGAAAAGATACTTGACATTAGAAAAGCTTTAGCATACGAACTACACGATCTTTGTGCTAGGCTTAGGATTGGGTCTTGTCCATCACATCATTCTCCTAATGATGTGATCCCGTTATCAATGACATCCAATGTCCATGGTCAGGAAACCGTAACCATCTATTGATCAACGAGCTAGTCAACTAGAGGTTTACTCGGGACATATTGTGGTCTATGTATTCACACGTGTATTACGATTTTCGGATAATACAGTTATAGCATGAATAAAAGACTATTATCATGAACAAAGAAATATAATAATAACCAATTTATTATTGCCTCTAGGGCATATTTCCAACAGTCTCCCACTTGCACTAGAGTCAATAATCTAGTTCACATCGATATGTGAGTAACACTCCAGGTCACATCCCTATGTGACTAACACCCAAAGAGTTTACTAGAGTCAATAATCTAGTTCACATTACCATGTGATTAACACTCGATGAGTTCTGGGTTTGCTCATGTTATGCTTGTGAGAGATGTTATAGTCAACGGGTCTGAATCTTTCAGATCCGTGTGTGCTTTACAAATCTCTATGTCATCTCCTAGATGCAGCTACCACGTTCTATTTGGAGCTATTCCAAATAACTGTTCTACTTGGAGCTATTCTAAATTGTTGCTCCATTATACGTATCCGGTATCTCTACTCAGAGCTATCCGGATAGGTGTTAAGCTTGCATCGACGTAACCCTTTACGACGAACCCCTTTACCACCTCCATAATCGAGAAAATTCCTTAGTCCACTAGTTACTAAGGATAACTTTGACCGCTGTCCCGTGATCCATTCTTGGATCACTCTTGTACCCCTTGACTGACTCATGGCAAGGCACACTTCAGGTGCGGTACACAGCATAGCATACTGTAGAGCCTACGTCTTATGCATAGGGGATGACCTTAGTCCTTTCTCTCTATTCTTCCATGGTCGAGCTTTTAAGTCTTAACTTCATACCTTACAACTCAGGCAAGAACTCCTTCTTTGACTGATCCATCTTGAACACCTTCAAGATCATGTCAAGGTATGTGCTCATTTGAAAGTACCGTTAAGCGTTTTGATCTATCCTTACAGATCTTGATGCTCAATGTTCAAGTAGCTTAATCCAGGCTTTCCATTGAAAAGCACTTTCCAAATAACCCTATATGCTTTCCAGAAATTCTACGTCATTTCTGATCATCAATATGTCAACAACATATACTCATCAGAAATTCTATAGTGCTCCCACTCACTTCTTTGGAAATACAAGTTTCTCATAAACTTTGTATAAACCCAAAATCTTTGATCATCATCAAAGCATACGTTCCAACTCCGAGATGCTTACTCCAGTCCTTAGAAGGATTGCTAGAGCTTTGCATACTTATTAGCATCTTTTAGGATTGACAAAACCTTCCGGTTGTATCACATACAACCTTTCCTCAAGAAAAGTCGTCGAGGAAACAATGTTTTGACATCCTATCTGCAAGATTTCATAAATGATCCAGTAATTGCTAACATAATTCCAACAGACTCTTAGCATCGCTACGAGTGAGAAAGTCTCACCATAGTCAACTCCTTGAACTTGTCGGGAAACATCTTAACGACAAGTTGAGCTTTCTCAATGGTGACACTTACCATCATTGTCTGTCTTCCTTTTAAAATCCATCTGTACTCAACAGCCTCATGACCATCGAGCTGTTCTGCCAAAGTCTACACTTTGTTTTCATATATGGATCCTTTCTCGGATTATATGGCTTTGAGCCATTCGTCGGAATCCGGGCCCACCATCGCTTCTCCATAGCTCGTAGGTTCATTGTTGTCTAGCAACATGACCTTCAAGACAGGATTACTGTACCACTCTGAAGTAGTATGCATCCTTGTCATCCCACGAGGTTTGGTAGTGACTTGATCCGAAACTTCATGATCACTATCATAAGCTTCCACTTCAATTGGTGTAGGTGCCACATGAACAACTTCCTGTGCCCTTCTACACACTTGTTGAAGAGACGATTCAATAACCTCATCAAGCCTCCACCATCCTCCCACTCAATTCTTTCGAGAGAAACTTTTCCTCGAGAAAGGACCCGATTCTAGAAACAATCCCTTATTGCTTTCGGATCTGAGACAGGAGGTATACCCAACTGTTTTGGGTGTCCTATGAAGATGCATTTATCCGCTTTGGGTTTGAGCTTATTAGCCCGAAACTTTTTCACATAAGCGTCGCAGTCCCAAACTTTTAAGGAACGACAGCTTAGGTTTCTCCAAACCATAGTTCATACGGTGTCATCTCAACGGAGTTTCGTGGTGCCCTATTAAAGTGAGTGCGGTTGTCTCTAATGCCTAACCCATGAACGATAGTGGTAATTTGATAAGAGACATCAAGGTACGCACCATATCCAATAGGGTGCAACTATGATGTTCGGACACACCATCCCACTATGGTGTTCCAGGCTGTATTAGTTGTGAAACAATTTCCACAATGTCTTAATTCTGTGCCAAACTCGTAATTCAGATATTCATCTCTATGATCATATCATAGATCTTTTATCCTCTTGTCACGCCGATCTGTCAACTTCACCCTGAAATTACTTGAACCTTTCAATAATTCAGACTCGTGATTTATCAAGTAAATGTACTCAACATCTACTCAAATCATCTGTGAAGTAAGAACATAACGATATCCACTACATGCCTTAGCACTCATTGGACTGCACACATCAAAATGTATTACTTCCAACAAGTTGCTTTCTGGTTCCATTTTACTGAAACCGAGGCTTTCAGTCATCTTGCCCATGTGGTATGATTTGCATGTCTCAAGTGATTCAAAATCAAGTGAGTTCAAACGGTCCATCTGCATGGAGTTTCTTCATGCATATACACCAATAGACATGGTTCGCATGTCTCAAACTTTTCAAAAACGAGTGAGCCCAAAGATCCATCAACATGGAGCTTCTTCATGCGTTTTATACCAATATGACTTACGTGGCAGTGCCACAAGTAGGTGGTACTATCATTACTATCTTTTGGCATGAACATGTGTATCACTACGATCGAGATTCAATAAACCATTCAATTTAGGTGCAAGACCATTGAAGGTATTATTCAAATAAACAAAGTAACCGTTATTCTCCTTAAATGAATAACCGTATTGCGATAGACATAATCCAATCATGTCTATGCTCAACGCAAACACCAAATCTCGATGGTAGAGGGAGCGTGCGATGCTTGATCACATCAACCTTGGAAATACTTCCAACACATATCGTCAGCTCACCTTTAGCTAGTCTCCATTTATTTTGTAGCTCTTTTATTTCGAGTTACTAACACTTAGCAACCGAACCGGTATCTAATACCCTGGTGCTACTAGGAGTACTAGTAAAGTACACATTAACACAATGTATATCCAATATACTTCTATCGACCTTGCCAGCCTTCTCATCTACCAAGTATCTAGGGTAATTCTGCTCCAGTGGCTGTTCCCCTTATTACAGAAGCACTCAGTCTCGGGTTTGGGTTCAACCTTGGGTTTTTTTACTAGAGCAGCAGCTGAATTGCCGTTTCATGAAGTATCCCTTTGTTCCCTTGCCCTTCTTGAAACTAGTGGTTTCACCAACCATCAACAATTGATGCTCCTTCTTGATTTCTACTTTCGCGGTGTCAAACATCGCGAATATCTCAAGGATCATCATCTCTATCCTTGATATGTTATAGTTCATCACAAAGCTCTAGCAGCTTGGTGGCAATGACTTTCGGAGAAACATCACTATCTCATCTGGAAGATCAACTCCCACTCGATTCAAATGATTGTTGTACTCAGACAATCTGAGCACAGGCTCAACAATTGAGCTTTTCTCCCTTAGTTTGTAGGTTAAGAAAATCGTCGGAGGTCTTATACCTCTTGACGTGGGCACGAGCCAGAAATCCCAATTTCAGCTCTCGAAACATCTCATATGTTTCGCGACGTTTCAAAAACGTTTTCGGTGCCTCAATTCTAAACCGTTTAACTGAACTATCACGTAGTTATCAAAATGTGTATATCAGATGTTCGCAACATCCACATACAACGTTCGAGGTTCAGCACACTGAGCGGTGCATTAAGGACATAAGCCTTCTATGAAGCAATGAGGACAATCCTCAGTTTACGGACCTAGTCCGCATAATTACTACTATCAACTTTCAACTAAATTTTCTCTAGGAACATATCTAAACAGTAGAACTGCAGCGCGAGCTACGACATAATTTGCGAAGATCTTTTGACTATGTTCAGGATAATTAAGTTCATCTTATGAACTCCCACTTAGATAGACATCCCTCTAGTCATCTAAGTGATTACATGATCCGAGTTAACTAGGCCGTGTCCGATCATCACGTGAGACGGACTAGCCAACGTCGGTGAACATCTTCATGTTAATCGTATCTTCTATACGACTCATACTCGACCTTTCGGTCTCCGTGTTCCGAGGCCATGTCTGTACATGCTAGGTCGTCAAGTTAACCCTAAGTGTATTGCATGTGTAAATCTATCTTACACCCGTTGTATGTGAACGTAAGGATCTATCACACCCGATCATCACGTGGTGCTTCGAAGCGATGAACTGTAGCAACGGTGCACAGTTAGGGGAGAACACTTCTTGAAATTGTTGTATGGGATCATCTTATTTACTACCGTCGTTCTAAGTAAACAAGATGCATAAACAAGATAAACATCACATGCAATCAAATAGTGACATGATATGGCCATCATCACTTTGCTCCTTTTGATCTCCATCTTCGGGGCTCCATGATCATCATCGTCACCGGCATGACACCATGATCTCCATCATCATGATCTCCATCATCGTGTTTTCATGAAGTTGTCTCGCCAGCTATTACTTCTACTTCTACAGCTAACGGTTAGCAATAAAGTAAAGTAATTACATGACATTTATGTTGACACGCAGGCCATAAATAAATTAAGACAACTCCTATGGCTCCTGCCGGTTGTCATACTCATCGACATGCAAGTCGTGATTCCTATTACAAGAACATGATCAATCTCATACATCACATATATCATTCATCACATCCTTTTTGGCCATATCACATCACATAGCATACCCTGCAAAAACAAGTTAGACGTCCTCTAATTGTTGTTTGCATGTTTTACGTGGCTGCTATGGGTTTCTAGCAAGAACGTTTCTTACCTACGCAAGAACCACAACGTGATATGCCAATTGCTATTTACCCTTCATAAGGACCCTTTTCATCGAATCCGATCCGACTAAAGTGGGAGAGACAGACACCCGCCAGCCACCTTATGCAACTAGTGCATGTTTGTCGGTGGAACCGGTCTCACGTAAGCGTACGTGTAAGGTTGGTCCGGGCCGCTTCATCCCACGATGCCGCCGAATCAAGATAAGACTAGTAACGGCAAGAATATTGAACAATATCGACGCCCACAACTACTTTGTGTTCTACTCGTGCATAGTAACTATGCATAAACCTAGCTCATGATGCCACTGTTGGGGAACGTAGCAGAAATTCAAAATTTTCCTACGTGTCACCAAGATCTATCTATGGAGAGACTAGCAACGAGGGGAAGGAGAGTGCATCTACATACCCTTGTAGATCGCTAAGCGGAAGTGTTCAAGTGAACGGGGTTGATGGAGTCGTACTCGTCGTGATTCAGATCACCGATGATCCTAGTGCCGAACGGACGGCACCTCCGCGTTCAACACACGTACGGAACGGAGACGTCTCCCATGCCTTGATCCAGCAAGGAGGAGGGAGAGGTTGATGGAGATCCAGCAGCACGACGGCATGGTGGAAGTAGCGGGATTCCAACAGGGCTTCGCTAAGCGCTGCGGGAGGAGGGAGATGTGTCACGGGAGGGAGAGGGAGGCGCCAGGCCTTAGGTATGATTGCTCCTCCTTTTCCCCACTATATATAGGGCCAAGGGAGAGGGGGAGGGCGCAGCCTTGCCCCTTCCTCCAAGGAAGGGTGCGGCCAAGGGTGGGGAGGAGTCCATCCTCCCAAAGGCACCTCGGAGGTGCCTTCCCCTTTTAGGACTCTCCCCTTTTTCTCTTCTCTTGGCGCATGGGCCTCTTGGGGCTGGTGCCCTTGGCCCATGTAGGCCAAGGCGCACCCCCTACAGCCCATGTGCCCCCCCCCGGGGCAGGTGGCCCCACCCGGTGGGCCCCTGGGACCCTTCCGGTGGTCCCGGTACAATACCGATGACCCCGAAACTTGTCCCGATGGCCGAAATAGCACTTCCTATATATAATTCTTTACCTCCGGACCATTCCGAAACTCCTCGTGATGTCCAGGATCTCATCCGGGACTCTGAACAACTTTCGTGTTGCCGCATACTAATATCTCTATAACCCTAGCATCACCGAACCTTAAGTGTGTAGACCCTACGGGTTCGGGAGACATGCAGACATGACCGAGATGACTCTCCGGTCAATAACCAATAGCGGGATCTGGATACCCATGTTGGATCCCACATGTTCCACGATGATCTCATCGGATGAACCACGATGTCAAGGACTTAATCAATCCCGTATACAATTCCCTTTGTCTAGCAGTACGATACTTGCCCGAGATTCGATCGTCGGTATCCCGATACCTTGTTCAATCTCGTTACCGGCAAGTCTCTTTACTCGTTCCGTAACACATCATCCCGTGATCAACTCCTTGATCACATTGTGCACATTATGATGATGTCCTACCGAGTGGGCCCAGAGATACCTCTCCGTTTACACGGAGTGACAAATCCCAGTCTCGATTCGTGCCAACCCAACAGACACTTTCGGAGATACCTGTAATGCACCTTTATAGCCACCCAGTTACGTTGTGACGTTTGGTACACCCAAAGCATTCCTACGGTATCCGGGAGTTGCACAATCTCATGGTCTAAGGAAAAGATACTTGACATTAGAAAAGCTTTAGCATACGAACTACACGATCTTTGTGCTAGGCTTAGGATTGGGTCTTGTCCATCACATCATTCTCCTAATGATGTGATCCCGTTATCAATGACATCCAATGTCCATGGTCAGGAAACCGTAACCATCTATTGATCAACGAGCTAGTCAACTAGAGGCTTACTAGGGACATATTGTGGTCTATGTATTCACACATGTATTACGATTTCCGGATAATACAGTTATAGCATGAATAAAAGACTATTATCATGAACAAAGAAATATAATAATAACCAATTTATTATTGCCTCTAGGGCATATTTCCAACAATCGTATCTTCTATACGACTCATGCTCGACCTTTCGGTCTTCTGTGTTCCGAGGCCATGTCTGTACATGCTAGGCTCGTCAAGTTAACCCTAAGTGTTTCGCATGTGTAAATCTGTCTTACACCCGTTGTATGTGAACGTTAGAATCTAACACCCGATCATCACGTGGTGCTTCGAAACACGAACTGTCGCAACGGTGCACAGTTAGGGGAGAACACTTCTTGAAATTGTTGTAAGGGATCATCTTATTTACTACCGTCGTTCTAAGCAAATAAGATGTATAAACATGATAAACATCACATGCAATCAAATAGTGACATGATATGGCCATCATCACTTTGCTCCTTTTGATCTCCATCTTCGGGGCTCCATGATCATCATCGTCACCGGCATGACACCATGATCCATCATCGTGCCTCCATGAAGTTGTCTCGCCAACTATTACTTCTACTACTATGGCTACCGGTTAGCAATAAAGTAAAGTAATTACATGGCGTTGTTTAATGACACGCAGGTCATACAATAAATTTAAGACAACTCCTATGGCTCCTGCCGGTTGTCATTTTCATCGACATGCAAGTCGTGATTCCTATTACAAGAACATGATCAATCTCATACATCACATATATCATGCATCACATCCTTTGGCCATATCACATCACATAGCATACCCTGCAAAAACAAGTTAGACGTCCTCTAATTGTTGTTTGCATGTTTTACGTGGCTGCTATGGGTTTCTAGCAAGAACATTTCTTACCTACGCAAAGACCACAACGTGATATGCCAATTGCTATTTACCCTTCATAAGGACCCTTTTCATCGAATCCGATCCGACTAAAGTGGGAGAGACAGACACCCGCCAGCCACCTTATGCAACTAGTGCATGTTTGTCGGTGGAACCGGTCTCATGTAAGAGTACGTGTAAGGTTGGTCCGGGCCGCTTCATCCCACGATGCCGCCGAATCAAGATAAGACTAGTAACGGCAAGCATATTGAACAAAATCAACGCCCACAACTACTTTGTGTTCTACTCGTGCATAGAAACTACGCATAGACCTGGCTCATGATGCCACTGATGGGGAACGTAGCAGAAATTCAAAATTTTCCTACGTGTCACCAAGATCTATCTATGGAGAGACCAGCAATGAGGGGAAGGAGAGTGCATCTACATACCCTTGTAGATCGCTAAGCGGAAGCGTTCAAGTGAACGGGGTTGATGGAGTCGTACTCGTCGTGATTCAAATCACCGATGATCCTAGTGCCGAACGGACGACACCTCCGCGTTCAACACACGTACAGCCCGGTGGCGTCTCCCATGCCTTGATCCAGCAAGGAGAGAGGGTGAGGTTGAGGAAGTCTTCATCCAGCAGCAGCACAACGGCGTGGTGGTGGTGGAGGAGCGTGGCAATCCTGCAGGGCTTCGCTAAGCACCACGGGAGAGGAGAAGGACTTAGGAGAGAGGGAGGGGCTGCACCAAAGGCATAAGGGGTGTCACAAGAGGCCCTCCTACCCTCACTATATATAGGGAGCCCAAGGGGGGGGGTGAGGCAGCCCTAGGAGATCCAATCTCCTAGGGGGCGGCGGCCAGGGGAGGTTTCCCTCCCCCCCAAGGCACCTAGGAGGTGCCTTCCCCTCCTAGGACTCTTCCTTAGGGTTCCCCCTTCACCCTAGGCGCATGGGCCATAAGGAAAGTGGCGCCCCAGCCCACTTTGGGCTGGATTCCTTCCCACTTCAGCCCATGGGACCCTCCGGGATAGGTGGCCCCACCCGGTGGGCCCCCGGGACCCTTCCGGTGATCCCGGTACAATACCGATGACCCCGAAACTTGTCCCGATGGCCGAAACAGGACTTCCTATATATAAATATTTACCTCCTGACCATTCCGGAACTCCTCGTGATGTCCGGGATCTCATCCGGGACTCCGAACAACATTCGGTAACCACATACAAACTTCCTTTATAACCCTAGCGTCATCGAACCTTAAGTGTGTAGACCCTACGGGTTCGGGAGACATGTAGTCATGACCGAGATGTTCTCCGGTCAATAACCAACAGCGGGATCTGGATACCCATGTTGGCTCCCACATGTTCCACGATGATCTCATCGGATGAACCACGATGTCAAGGACTTAATCAATCCCGTATACAATTCCCTTTGTCTAGCGGTACGATACTTGCCCGAGATTCGATCATCGGTATCCCGATACCTTGTTCAATCTCGTTACCGGCAAGTCTCTTTACTCGTTCCGTAACACATCATCCCGTGATCAACCCCTTGGTCACATTGTGCACATTATGATGATGTCCTACCGAGTGGGCCCAGAGATACCTCTCCGTTTACACGGAGTGACAAATCCTAGTCTCGATTCGTGCCAACCCAACAGACACTTTCGGAGATACCTGTAATGCACCTTTATAGCCACCCAGTTACGTTGTGACGTTTGGTACACCCAAAGCATTCCTACGGTATCCGGGAGTTGCACAATCTCATGGTCTAAGGAAAAGATACTTGACATTAGAAAAGCTTTAGCATACGAACTACATGATCTTGTGCTAGGCTTAGGATTGGGTCTTTGTCCATCAATTCATTCTTCTAATGATGTGATCCCGTTATCAATGACATCCAATGTCCATGGTCAGGAAACTGTATCCATCTATTGATCAACGAGCTAGTCAACTAGAGGCTTACTAGGGACATGGTGTTGTCTATGTATCCACACATGTATCTGAGTTTCCTATCAACACAATTCTAGCATGGATAAAAAATGATTATCATGAACAAGGAAATATAATAATAACTAATTTATTATTGCCTCTAGGGCATATTTCCAACAGTCTCCCACTTGCACTAGAGTCAATAATCTAGTTCACATCGATATATGATTAACACTCAAGGTCACATCCCCATGTGACTAACACCCAAAGAGTTTACTAGAGTCAATAATCTAGTTCACATTTACCATGTGATCAATACTCGATGAGTTCTGGGTTTGATCATGTTATGATTGTGAGAGAGGTTATAGTCAACGGGTCTGAACCTTTCAGATCCGTGTGTGCTTTACAAATCTCTATGTCATCTCCTAGATGCAGCTACCACGCTCTATTTGGAGCTATTCCAAACAACTGTTCTACTTGGAGCTATTCTAAATTGTTGCTCCATTATACGTATCCGATATCTCTACTCAGAGCTATCCGGATAGGTGTTAAGCTTGCATCGACGTAACCCTTTACGACGAACTCTTTTACCACCTCCATAATCGAGAAAATTTCTTAGTCCACTAGTTACTAAGGATAACTTTGACCGCTGTCCTGTGATCCATTCTTGGATCACTCTTGTACCCCTTGACTGACTCATGGCAAGGCACACTTCAGGTGCGGTACACAGCATAGCATACTGTAGAGCCTATGTCTTAAGCATAGGGGACGACCTTCGTCCTTCCTCTTTCTTCTGCCGTGGTCGAGCTTTAAGTCTTAACTTCATACCTTACAACTCAGGCAAGAACTCCTTCTTTGACTGATCCATCTTGAACACCTTCAAGATCATGTCAAGGTATGTGCTCATTTGAAAGTATCCGGGAGTTGCACAATCTCATGGTCTAAGGAAAAGATACTTGACATTAGAAAAGCTTTAGCATACGAACTACATGATCTTGTGCTAGGCTTAGGATTGGGTCTTTGTCCATCACTTCATTCTTCTAATAATGTGATCCCGTTATCAATGACATCCAATGTCCATGGTCAGGAAACTGTAACCATCTATTGATCAACGAGCTAGTCAACTAGAGGCTTACTAGGGACATGGTGTTGTCTATGTATCCACACATGTATCTGAGTTTCCTATCAACACAATTCTAGCATGGATAATAAACGATTATCATGAACAAGGAAATATAATAATAACTAATTTATTATTGCCTCTAGGGCATATTTCCAACACAAAGGTGCTTCCTTCGTCTCCGTGATCCTCGTATCCTCCAATGCATGACCAAATATCAATCCATTATCATTCATGGTTGCTGCCTCCTGCTCCTCTCGTACCCCATAACCGTCAATCACATGGTCAACCATGGTATTGATGCCACATATGTTGCTAGCACCAATCTCCTGATCCGACACCCCAAAGTTATTGTTCACTAGGTTAATGGGGCCAACGCTATGTGTGTTGCCACCAACAACATGTCTCTCCTCCCTCGAATGCATCATATACGATTCCACGGCGAGATTGACATAAAGATCTGTTACCTGCTGCCTTGTCTTTGAAGGGAATAATTCATGGAGAGCATCCACGATGTTGTTGTGCCTCTTGTTCTTGTCATCGTACACGATTGTGTGGATGTTGTGCCCAGCAATGACTGACCTTGCCTCCTCTTCCTCTGATGAGGTCCACCCTTGGTTGACTAATGGATCCATGAGACTAGATAGGTCAAAACTTCAGACTCGTAGGTAGTATGAACTATGAAGAATGCTTAGAGCATGGGGACGGAGAGAGGACTAGGATAGTATATTTATAGTCCTTCCAGGTACGAAACCTACTTTCACTAATTAATTTGATACATTGGTAGATTGTCGGGCCACAAAAATAGAGATTTAACTAAAACTAATAAACTGCTTATGAATCTCATAGGAAGACACCGACACATGTGAAGTTGACCTTAAGATTTTATCATTTATTTGAGATTTTTTGGTTTGGCGACATGCAATTGTAGATAGGAAGACTGCTAGAGACAACACACATAGGCCTGTTAAGTGTTGATAAATCTCAATCTTGCGAGAGAGCAGACACCTGTCTTGTGCATGCGTGACATATGTGCTCCTCTCATCGTAGTGTAAGACTGAAACCATGGTATTCGCCGCCGGCACATAGGTATAGCACACAAGATTTTCATCCGGTTTGGTCATTGGTGGCCCATATATAAATGTCGATTTTTATGTACGTACACATGTCAACGGTGTTTTTTGTGTACGTATTTGCAAATAATCTATTAATATCCTCCACCGAGTAACTATGCCACACATATGATCCACTCATTACCAGTGAATGCAAGCATATCTTTTCTATTAATGTTGGTGATCACTTATCTCACATACAACACATGAAATTCCATTGATATGCAATGGGGTCCTTTGAAACCAACTAATACATGCTCCACTAAAATATATACATTTCTACATATGTTCACATATATGCATTTAATAACCCATGAATTCAAAAAAATTGACACCATGATGTTGCAGCCCCCTCTATCTCTCTCCAAATAATTTCAAGGTAATCTACATGATATGCACATTAAATTATTGTGTTGTTTTCTAGATATGGTCACTATTCAGTAAAACTATGAACATAACAGTTGACAACAGAATATATGACTGCTTAAATGCATGCCTCTACATCTAGCTATCATATGGGACTACGTGCATATCCTTGACTCATATGGCAACATCGAATCACGTCCACCAATGCCTTTTACCTCCAAATGAACGTATCATTTATTAAACTAGATTAAAAAAGTCTTTGCTCTACATAAATGTTGACCAACTTCACAATAGCTTCTTCTAGCAAAGGATGAGAAACAAAAAAAATTGTATTAATTTTTAGCTGATTTTTATCGGATTGTAAATGATAATATGTGGGAGCTTCAAAATTGGCAAAATCATTTTGAGTTTAGTTTATTACGCTTGCAAACTTAGCCATATTCGACACCACCTCCTTAGGTTGTCGGTTTCTTTAGTACATAGAATGGCTCTCGGTGATGGCTAGGTCCAGCATGTGGGTGACAGGTCGCAACTTCTCTTCCCGTCAGTCCCGTCTCCTCGTGGGACCATTCGCAGCTCACGGTGCGGGTGGTTGCGGCAGCACGCATCGTCGGGTTGCAGTGCTGTGGGGAGGGGGATTATTAAAGGAGCGTTGACCTTAGCTTGCAATCGTTTTTAGCGAATGGGTGAGCCATGACTTGTGCGACACCACGAACGACTTGCGGTGGTGGCCGCCTGTTTGCAACAAGGGATAAATGAAGCATCCACATGGTGTGTGTATGAACTTGGGGAATCCATGGTGGATATGAGATTGGGGAGTCCAAGGGGGATTTCCTTTAGGGAAGGACGGCGGTCAACAACCAAGAGCGACGAGATAAAAGAAGGAGAATGTAATGAGAGGCGGGGGTCCACGAGGATGGAAAGAGTGGATGACAATGTTTCATTTGAAGACAGTATAGGTGCGCGCGGTGCAAGCAAGAGCGTCTAACAATGCCTGATCAAGGGACTCACATGCAACCGCTGTGATGCGCGTCTGGTGTGTAGTCGGATATGCAGTATCAGGCAACTCCCTGTAGTTCTTAGCCGGTGGGGCATCATTCTTATTTAGTTTGGGAAGTTAGTGTAGACAGTTATTCATGCCGGGGAGTATTGTTTGACATTATAATTTTGTTGGTGACTTGCATTTCCATGCCACAATGACATTTGTTGTACAACACACTGTGCTTGAGGATTCATCAACCAAGTAAAATGTAATGGATAGGTCCATAGTTAGTTTAATCTTGATTTGATAACCACTTTTTTCCAAAACAACATACATGCTCGTTGCTATCACTAATATTGAATAGGGCTTTGAAGGGAGTTCTCAAACACAGTCCTGTGACGGTTTTACTTCCGACTACAATACTCGTTGTAAATAGACCATGTGTGCCAACACATATTCTGCAAAGAGAATCAGGGGAGCCATTTAAAATCATGTTAGGATGCATCTCCTAACTGAACCTATGTTTCTTGTGTTTCTAAAGTTGGAGAGTTCTTTGCATTCTCTGAGAAGGAGGCTTTCATATAATTTGTCAAGTCAAGATGTGGGCATCATATTTTAAATTCTTCAACTTATCAAGGCTAGCACACAAGCTCTTTGCAATGAGGTTACTCTAAATCTCATCGAAATAGTTTTGCACATTGCTTGAGACATGTACTGAAGTCTTGGTATCAACAAAATGATTGGATATGTTTTCAAGTGGAAAGGTGAAAGGGTGTGTAATCCTCTGATGAACCGGTTACATTTTATAAGGGTTTAAGTCGATCTAGTAGGCGTTTTGTCGATTGACAGTAGAAAACTTTTAACTTTTGTAAGACATAAGTGGTTACTCTTTAAGAAGAGCAATATATGTTTTCCCAAGGGGAAATTTATTGAAAGGTCGAAGTTCCATCATTATGAGTGTACAAGAATTACTTGATTTACCAACATATTTGCATTTATTCACACATATAACAAATTTGTCATTGTCAATTTTACACCTGTGATATGTGTGAAGGAAATATGCCCTAGAGGCAATAATAAAATTATTATTTATTTCCTTATTTCATGATAAATGTTTATTATTCATGCTAGAATTGTATTAACCAGAACATAATACATGTGTGAATACATAGACAAACATAGTGTCACTAGTATGTCACTCCAATTGTCGGAGGGGTATCTCTGGGCCCTCTCGGTAATGCACATCACTGTAAGTCTTGCAAGTAATGTGACTAATGAATTAGTTGCGGGATGATGCATTACATAACGAGTAAAGAGACTTGCCGGTAACAAGATTGAACTAGGTATTGAGATACCGACGATCCAATCTCGGGCAAGCAACATACTGATGACAAAGGAAACAACGTATGTTGTTATGCGGTTTGACCGATAAAGATCTTCGTAGAATATCTGGGAGCCAATATGAGCATCCACGTTCCGTTATTGGTTATTGAACGGAGATGTGTCTCGGTCATGTCTACATAGTTCTCGAACCCGTAGGGTCCGCACGCTTAACGTTCGGTGACGATTTATATTGTGAGTTATGTGTTTTGATGTACCGAAGGTAGTTCGGAGTCCCGGATGAGATCGGGGATATGACTAGGAGTCTCAAAATGGTCGAGACATAAGGATCGATATATTGGACGACTATATTCGGACATCGGAAAGGTTCCGAGTGATTCGGGTATTTATCGGAGTACCGGAGAGTTACGGGAATTCGCCGGGGAGTATATGGGCATTATTGGGCTTTAGAGGAAAGAGAGAGGGGAGGCTGCGCCCCCCAAGGCCTAGTACAAATCGGACTAGGGGGAGGGGCTGCGCCCCCTCCTTCCTTCTCTTCTCTTTTTCCTTTCCTTGACTCCTACTCCTACTACTTGGAAAGGGGGGAATCGTACTTCCGGTGGGAGTAGGACTCCTTCAGGGCGCGCCATAGGAGGGCCGACCCTCCCCCTCCTCCACTCTTTTATATATGGGGGGGGGGGCACCTCTAGACACACAAGTTGATCTGTTGATCTCTCCCAGCCGTGTGCGGTGCCCCCTCCACCATATTCCACCTCGGTCATATCATAGCGGTGCTTAGGAGAAGCCCTGCATCGATAGCAACATCATCACCGTTATCACGCCGTCGTGCTGACATAACTCTCCCGTGAAGCTCTGCTGGATCAGAGCTCGCGGGACGTCATCGAGCTGAACGTGCGCTGAACTCGGAGGTGCCGTACGTTCGGTACTTGGATCGATCGGATCGTGAAGACGTACGACTACATCAACCGCGTTGTGCTAATGCTTCCGCTTACGGTCTACGAGGGTACGTGGACGATACTCTTCCCTCTCGTTGATATTTAGTAAATGTCGAACTTCTTCGTTATTTCAAACTGAACTTCTCGGTTTATTCGTTAGTAACGGGAAAAATTCAAGTTTTTTGCAATAAATATTGAACTGCTCTGTTTTTTTAAATTAACCTTCTTGGTTTATTATTTAGTAACGAGGAAAATCTGAGTTTTTCATATACACTATACTATTCTATTTTTTTTAATTTAATTTCTTGGTTTTTTCAATTTGGTTTTCTTGGTGTTATTCATTAGTAACGGTTCAAGTCTTAGTTATGTGAAAAACATCAAACCACCCAATTATTTAAATTTGAACTTCTTGAGCTTTTTAAAAAACAGGAAAAATATGTTTTATATACTTTTTGAACTGCTCATTTTTTAACTTGTCCTTCTTGGTATCTTAATAAACGTTGGACTTCTCCATTATTTAAGTCTGAGACTCTAGGTTTTTCGTAGAAACGAGGAAAATCCATTTTCTCTACAAGCACATGAACAAATAGTTGAACTTCAAATTGATGATTTTATTTCTTTGGTAACAAGGAAAATCTAAGTTTTTTCATAATTTTCTTTGCTCTATCTACTATTTTGGATGTCTTGGTTTTATTTTTTTCATTTACGAAAAATCCTAGTTTTTCAATAAACATGGAACGCCCTGCTCTTTTAATTTGAACTTCTAGGTTCTTTTAGAAATGGGGAAATCCATTTTTTAAATAATTTTTGAACTGCTCTATCTTTATAGTTTGACCTTCTTGGGATTTCTTTAGAAACGTGAAAAAATGTTATTGTTACTTCATTTGAACTTATTGATTTTTTGGAAATGGGAAAGTTCCAAAATATTATAAACATTCAACTGATATCTTATTATAATTTGAACTTTTCGTCCTTTTTGACCTTTTTTTGGTTTATTTTACAAACTGCAAGTGTGTTGTTCTTTTTGAACTTTTTTGTTTTTTAGTGTAAACAAACATCTATAGCGTCACAGGAATAAATTAACAACAATCTTTCCGTCATCCTTGTTTCGACATTTCCAGAAGAAAAAAATGAGTGCAAGGACACATCCATAATAGTACAATTTTTTGGAATGTGATCCGTATAGAATAGACACTTGTTTATGGGAATTAAGGTAATACACTAAAAGTAGTGAATTGTATCCACCACTCGTTCGTTTATGCTCATCCTTTGCCACTTTGACCACCGCACATGCCCTATGTTTCAATATCCCATGTTTTTTTCCTTCTGTCACATTGCACCCTTACGTTGAATGCCTTTTTTTTTAACCAAATTGCTACTGCAGTACACACATATATTGAAGTGCCTTTTTTTCCTAGCAAACCGCTGGTAAACAACTTTTTGGACTGCTGTAATACACATAGAAAACTCAATACATTTGAAACGCTAAAACCAAAAAAGATCATTGAATGGTTGAATACAGAATCATTCATTTTTTTATACAAATCTGATGAGCTAGCACATACAATTTTCCCTTTATCAGGAATAAGAATAAACACTCAGATGTGTGTCCAAATGCTACCCATCTACAGTAGCACAACAAGTTGATTTCCCTAAATTTCTGTCGAATTATAGAATCTTCAAAACAACAACAGCTAATTTTGTATGACAGCAGAAGCCAATAGTGACATCACGCACGCACACAACATGCCGTCCGCCGTCATCGCCACGCACACTGTTCGCTGATGTGAGGAGGTCCTGTGTCGCTCTAGTGAATCTATGACTTTGTAGTAGAAGAGCAGCAGCAAACCAGCTAATCACTTTGTTCGTCCTTGTGTTGGAGGAAGCAACCAGGAGCACACGAGGTAATGGATGCTGCTTCAAGGCAAGCTAGCTGCTTTTTCCATGAGAACATGGTAACGATGCCATCAGCACGCTGCTGTGCTGATCATCAGGCCAAGCAGCCGTTCGATTGGAGGCCTGGACACCAATGCAAGCAAGGAGGAAGACAAGGAAGGCTCAACTAGGACTGCACTACCGCAAACCTGTTGATGCCGACCCGTGCTGCCGATCTTTCGAACAGTAGGAAGCCGGCGCAACTACCTGGCAGAGTCACTCGGACGTGTCTACTATAGAACTGCAGGTCGAGGCCTCCTCTAGACGCAGGTCAAGGCCTCCTCTACCTACAGGCCGAGGCCTTCTCCCTCTTCAGGTGGTGGCGAGGTAGGCACGATGGACATGGACTGCGACATGTGTGCCGATGGGGAGCATAGCACGCGCGGCAGGGCGAGCCGGTGGGGAGCTTGAGGCGAGCGGAAGATGGCGCCAATGTGGAGTGTGCGGGTCTCCGTCGGCACGCCAGCGAGGAGCTGGATCCTCGTCGGAGGAGATCTGGGACTTTGCTCGGAGGTGGATCACAGATGCGGCAGAAGTGGCTCGCGGGGGTCTTCATCCACAGAGGGGCAGGCTGCAGCGAGATCCCGGTGACCTGTGGAGGGTGGTGGTGCGCCGGCAGCACAAGATGTGGAGGAGCGGTGGTGTCGGCGAGATGTAAGGGCGGCGCTCGGTTGGCGGTGCGCGTTGGCAGGCGGCCGCAGGAGCACGGCGCGTGGGCAAGAGGAGGCGCGTCGGCTGCCGGGGAGAGAGCGCACCGGCGACGTGGGACACGAGGAAGGCGGCGCAGTGGTGGTCGCCGCCATGGGTTGAAGCAGGGGGAGGGAGGCGCCGTAGGTAGAAGCAGGAGAGGGAGACCACCGGCGGAGAGCGCGGACGTAGAGTCTACGGCGGCGTATGGCGGTGGAGTGCACGGCGGTGGAGGCCGGGGTGGCGCGTGGTTGCCAGACGCTGTCGGCCGGCGGCGACATTGTGTAGGGATCGGGGATGATAGGGGTGTTTTTTTTGTTCGTGTGGGAAGTTCGAGTGGGCTTTTAACGTTTCCAGATTCACAAACATGCGATCGGGCCCTATATAGAGCCGGTGTGATCAGAATAACTATTTTAATTCTATGATGATAATAGTGCTACACACGCTCTTTCTATATAGTAATACTTTTCTTCATTCAGTGTGTAGATATATTATTCTTCACTCGAGGTAATTTTACGGTCATTTCGTAAATAAATTATATTTGAAATTCAAATAGTTAAATTCATATTGATTCACTATGTAAAATTTGACATAAGAAAAAAATATAGGTCATAAGACAAGAAACATTATATTTTATGTATATTTTACACTATGTTTTTACGTTTACAATTTTGCGTAACATAATTTTTTTACAGCGATTGTATATTTTCGTACGGTCTTTTTTTACGTTTGAAATAAGAAAAAAATTTAACAGAACGTAAAATTGCGTTGCATTGATGGTGAAAAGGAGGGGGGGGGGGGGGGGGACGAAGAATAACTATTTCTCACCCAGGGTGACGAATGGGTTAGTACTCCCAGAAGTACGTACTCTTTCGTCCGTCTGCAGTTGATCCGTTCTTATACTCGGTTCACTTTTTTCCGAATGGGTTCCAGAAGTACGAATGGGTTCACAATGTTCGCACCCGTTACGAGTGATGGTTATAAATTAGTAACACGCCGATTTTTCTGGCACTCTCACATCTTATTCTTTCTTCCGCCTCACAGATCCCAAACCAACAAAGCGGCCGGCTCCCCGACAAACGTGAACAGTGGAACTGCGGCGGCCGCCGCCATCACTCCCCAGCGACCGATCTACTCCCTCCGTTCCTAAATATAAGTCTTTTTAAAGATTTCAAATGGAGTATCATATACGGATGTATATAGACATATTTTAGATGTAGATTCATTCATTTTACTTCGTATGTAGTCATTTGTTGAAATATCTAGAAAGACCTATATTTAGGAACGGAGAGAGTAGATTACAGCTTCCACCGGCCAACCGATCGGAGAGCACAAGACCGGCCGAACCTGAGATTTATTGGAATAAGAGGTCAGTGATTTTTCTTGGATGTTCTGTGCATGTCGATTCGTCTAATCCATAGCATCTTCCCATCCATTAACCATAATTCTCTTGCTTTCTTTTAGATCTGAAAGAGGCGCATGTGCTCCAGTCCTGGATATCATTGTTTGCTGAATTTTTGTGGACGGAAGAATTTTCCGGTGCTATGGGGGCCGGTGTCTCACGTGGAAGAACTGACTCATATGGCTTCTGGCGGTCAATGCCGTAGTGTCGCATCGTCGATCCCAGCTAGCCATAAACAGATCGACATGTAACTTTAATTGTTTTGTTAGTGGACATATGATCAAATGGATTCAGAAATACTCTATCTGTTCCAAACGGAGGGAGTAGTGATTCCAGCTGCTATTTCATCTTCGGGGAAGTAGTATACCCAGCAAAAAGAAACAGTAGCTCTGGTTGCTAATTTAATCACTCTGTAGAAACCTTTGATTGAAGGTCAAGAACCGCACCTTGCTTCCATCTTCCCTTTATATGTTCAGTATCGCTCGGTATGAAATTGCTGCTGGAATATTTTGGAAAGGAACGTACATTTCCCTGTGCAACAAGTGCTTTATTTTTCTGCAGAGAAGCCTTCTGTGTTTAGTGCCATACTAGATCGGGTCCGCGCCTTGGCGCGAGGGTGACGGTCACAACG
Source organism: Triticum timopheevii (assembly GCA_963921465.1). NCBI lineage: Eukaryota > Viridiplantae > Streptophyta > Magnoliopsida > Poales > Poaceae > Triticum > Triticum timopheevii. Next base: position 421,090,600 of record OY997262.1, read on the forward strand.
TTTTGACAAAACAAGCATTAACAGAAATATGGTAGTCCAGTAGGTCATTACATTCACCTGCAGCCAACTACTAAACAGACACCACACAGAAGCGAATATTGACGCTGGTCCAAGTACTAACAACAACTGGTCTTTAGTAAAGATCAAAAAAACCAAGCTAAAGTTTTCGGCATAACAGAGCGCTGCATCATAATCCACAAAACACGACACGACAAAAGGGACAATAGCCTAGAGAGAACTTCACCGCCTAACCCGACACCCATTCGCTGGGGCATCATTTCGGGCATCACTTCGAGTATGCACAAAACCAACATGATCCTGCAAAAAAGATGTCTCTAATAAGAAGCAAGTATGGCAGAGCATAAAAGACAAATGATGATACAAAAGGTATTTAATGGACATACCAAAAGAGTAGGCTCCCTAAGGGCGCCTGATCTACAGCTTCTGCCTCTTAGCTGCAGACGGGTCTTCTCCTCCTGCCTCCAGACCTCCAGTTGATATGCTTGCGGAGTAAAAAACAAAGATGTGAAATACGGCAATAACAATGCATATACTGGTATACACATATTTTAAACCAAAGCCCAATACCTCGCAGTAGTAGTTAGATCATCGCTGAGAACAACAGAGCCATCATCTAATTTTGCAAGCTCCTAGCAGATGTAAAAATATATACCTTATGAGCTGACTACCAAATAATCGTATGATTAGGACAGGATAAACTCCCAACAAGCAGATGAGATTTCATACCTGAGCAAGACCAGCAGGAAATAGAGGCTTACGCAATCCAGACTTAGCCTGACCACTGCCCAGCACCTTCTCTACACCGATGCTACAGGAAAAAAAATTAGTTAGGTAATGTCACACGCCTAAAATAATTTGACTACAGCATTTCGAAACACTTTTACTGGAATGGTCCTCAGACCCTTTGTTGACAGAAGCCGGTGAAAGACGATCTTCTTTGCCCTTAGGGGTGGTAAGTTCCTAGGAAAAGGGCATGTGCCAATTGAGTAAAACAACACAGACAAGACGATTGGAAAACAGCAGAAGTAGAATCCTTTGACAGAGGAGCACACCTTTGGCTGCACAGGCTCATCAGTATGCTCACTATCTGTGATAGACAGAGGCGGAATTGATCCAGCAGGTAGCACATTTGTCTGGGAACCTGAACCACCATCTGACAATCCGGATGAGTCTACCTTACGATACAGAACTGCATTTCGCACAACTGGCTCAACAGGCACATCTAGCCTGGTTACTTGGAATGACGTCACTTCGGTGTCAGGCAAGAAGCTTTTTGAGGAGATAGAAACTACAAATCTATCCCTTTACCCAACCAATGCAGCCACTTCTTGGGGCATGGCATAATCCCCGCGTGCCGTCCGAACAATCTCATCAAGAGGAACAATGTTGGATTTTCCGTCACGGAGCAGAGTAATCACAGACTTGCCAACAAGACCCTTTCCCGCTCGATCAAAGAAAACAAATTCAGCCTCCCCCGTGTCATCAGCACACATGAAGCACATTCGGTACCTACGGCAGAGGACACATTTAGTATACACTCCGACGAACAAAGCATGCAGAAACAAACTCACACACGTGCAAAGATATATACCTTGGCACCGCGTCGGTGCAAGAACAGCCTGTATCAGTATACTTGTAGACGGGCCCATACGACTGAGAAGTCTTGTGGCACTTTGTACATGACATGAACCAATAGCGCAGGCCAGGAACTAAGCTACTCAATGTAACTGAGCAAAGGAAACGAACATCCTACAAAGCACATGATGGACGATAGGAGAATTGCTCAATAGAAGTGCAAAACCCACACCATGGAACAAACTAGAACAAACGGAAAAGGACAAAATATTTACCTGGTTCTTATAAATGTTCAGGTCCAGAAGCTCAGCAACAGTCTTGGTCGCCAGATCAACCTGAGCACTTACTTCAGCCGGTGGCTGTCCTTGAAGGACAATCTTTTCTATAGAAGAGGACTTGCCCTGGAGCCTTTAGGCAACATTGAACAACAAAAGCATCGAATAAGTCAGCCAAGAGACGGCACACAACAAGCATGGACATGAACGAGACAACACGTACCTTTCGTTGAGGTCTATCATTTCAGAAATATCATCGTTTATGTACCACCGACACGCCGCACTTCCACTCACACCCCTTCGACCTGCTGGTCATGAGCTAGGTAAGTACATGCGGGCAAAAGAGCGGTCACTCAAACAACCCAGCGAGAGTGCCTACCCTCATAGGTCTTCACCAGGGTCCCAACAAACAGGCCAACCACTGGTCTAGTCAGCCCTAACTCGATGATAGCATCTCCATTGAAAGCCGTAGCACGTTCACCCCAGAGGACAATGCTTATTTGACACCCACTACACATAACATAAGTAACAAATATGGTCAAAGGGGTGCTTAGACAATCGAGACACCAACATAAACAATAAGCACCCGACGGAGCAAGAGAGCATACCTCAGATCCCTGATATTGATACACCGCTTTGTAGAAGGTTCGCTCCTGTTTGAGCTATGGTACCGAACAACATCGGATACTCCGGTGATAATGCCAAGCACATCTAAATAACCGGAAAAAGGAAAAACATTACACAGGTGCACACAACAAACACAAGAACACAGCAATTGTTTGGAAAACACACCTATGAAGAATTCAGGCGTCTCAAGAGGGGCAGGTAGCCGAGACAGATCGGTGAGCGAGTAGGTGCAGAATGGAAATTGAGCCTCTGGATCAGTATTACGATCGGCCGTGGTGAACCTATTGAACCTGATCATGTGCTTCAAATCGACAGGCTTGAAATAGTGTTTGTTCGGGAACACCAGGAAATGAGAGAACTCGTATGGACATCCTTCTTTAAGGTTACCCATAAACTTAGCGACAAGTTTCTCACCGATCTCAGCATAGATGTGGTTTCCCTGCCAAGAAACAACATGCGTCAATTACCAAGCAAAGAAGGCAGGGAAAAAATCACAAACAACAAAATGCACATAGGTTAGATAAGCCATATACCTGGGAATCCACAAGGACCATGTCAGTGTGCTTGATAGGACCATTATCAGTGGTTCCACGATGGTGCCACAGGCGCGAAACATACACACGGATGGTCAGGTTCTTGTTACCCACAACAAGCTTCTGCAGACCAGCCATTGCCATCTACAACAAAAGGGTCAGCACCAAAAGACAACACCACCGTCAAAACGTGTAAATCCATATGAAATAAACCAAACGACTGAAGAAAGCCAACGCAAAAACACAGGGGCATCAAAAAAAATACTATTATTGTACGGGACCACATATTTATCCAGCAAACAACAAACATAGCCGAACAAAATATTATATAACCCACAAAAACATGCCAGCACTTACCAAAATGGAGACTACCATCGTAAACAAACATAGGTCATCCCCCCGGCTCGGAAGACCTCAGGGAAAACGATGTTCCTGGTCTCAGAGGCGCACTTGCCATCAGCATCCAATATAAGAATTTTCAGAGAAGCTCTTGAAGTAACACGAGACACCACTACGTACAGCTGCCTGTGCGTAAATACAGGGCCTTTAAGATATATACCAACAAATGACAAGGTCTGTCCCTGGCTCTTATTAATTGTCATGGCATAGCACACACGAACAGGAAACTGGCGACGCCTAAGCACAAAGAGTGCATTTCCCTTCTTTGCCAGCAGTTCTATCCTAGGGATATAAACGGTATCACCCACATGGGAGCCAGTCATGATCACAGCCTCAATAAGCCGGTCACCCAATTCTTTTACAATCAGCCATGTACCGTTACACAGACCATTGGCCTGGCTAAGGTTTCTAAGTAACATGATTGGAATGCCAACCTTAGGAGTAAGTTTATGATTTGGAAAATTTATAATTTTAGTTGCGTTTAGGTACTCAATGGGGTAATAGACATCTTGGCCTTTAACAGTGTCCGTAGATCCATCAATAGAATCAACACTTAAGTAGTCTTTGCTATCAGTAGGGACTAATCCAAGCACATAGTCGTTAATATCCTCAGCATGGTCATTGGTAGGGGCTAAAACGGCTCTTTCTTGCAAGTAACCGGAGTTCAAGTAGTTAATCAAAAAATCTCCATAGACAGAAGAAACAATAGCTGCAATTGGATTACCGACCGTACGAACCAAGATGTCATCTGGTATTTGTATCCAAGAAGCCTCAACCTCATCTTCTTGCCTTGTGACAGGCAATTTTCCCTCACCAAGATCCAACACCCATTTGCTAAATAAGGCAACATCCTCCTGTGCCCGGGCATCCGCACCAGGTACAGCCAAGTGCATGTTAACATAAAGCGTTAATTTCTGAATAGAACGCCATAGCGGGAGTGAATGATTGCCACATCAACAATCTGAGGCCTAGTACCTCCCTCAACAACCGGCAATATCTGTCGAAGGTCACCGCCCAAGACCATCACTACCCCACCAAATGGCATATCCGCAAGATCTGGATTACCCACGGAAAGGACATCACGCAGAGTCCTGTCTACAGCCTCGAAGCACTTCCTGTGTGTCATAAGCGCCTCATCCCAAATAACAAGCGAAGACACCATCAACAACTTACAAAGCTTAGAACCTCTTCTAATATCACACTGCGTGTCATCATCAAGAAGAATGGGTATTTTAAAACGAGAATGAGCGGTCCTTCCACCAGGCAACAACAACGACGCAATGCCTGACGACACAACGGTAAGCACAATCTTTCTCTCGCCCCCTAAGCTTAGCACAAATTGCATTCCACAAATAAGTTTTCCCTGTACCACCATACCCAGACACAAAAAAAAACCAGGTTCCCCTGCATGCACACAGTCAACAATTGTCTTATAAGCAACCAACTGGCCTTCGTTTAGACTATCAAACATAACTAAGGCCCGTTTGGACAAAGCATGAGCGTCATAACACAACTCCTCACGAATTAAACGATTATCATCGGATTGTTCACCCTCGCCAGAGCGAGACGACAGATTAAAATTCCTAATGTCGGAGCCATGCTTCAAAAAGACTTCGGCCAGCTCTTCAAGAAGCATATCCCTCAATCTTTCAGGAGGGACAACATAGTTTTGATTACCCAGGGCATGACGTAACCTATACTGGATATCATCGGACATGCTATCATAGTAACGCTCAAAGAAATTCAGCTCATCCTTGATAGAACAATGCATGAGCATGGTCACAAACAACTGTCTAAGTCGATGCCCAAACCCCCAGACAACCGCCTCATCAAATGCTACGTACCACGAGAGTGGCGATAGTACACACGAGCTCGCGTGCTCCTGGTAAACGGACCAATGGTGCAGCGTGCACATGCGGGTGACAATAATGGATCGTGGAAATACGGTGTGGGTTTAAAAGTGTAGGTAGTTAATATACAGGCCTTGGTCGGTACAGCGGGGTTACGGGCACGGCGTTAAGTGACGGGAATTGATGAATCGTTCCATTGGGACAGGATGGTTGGACTGCATGTACCATCCGATTTGTACAGCTCTCTCCCTACTCATCTCCCACCCCCGCCCCGCCAACAAACAAAACACACACACACACACCAGTAGACGCACGCGCGGACGCATCGCCGGGGCCGTCTTGCTTGCAGTTGCTCGCGCGCACCTGCCGGCCGCCACTGGCCGGCGAGGCCGCTTCACCCGCGTAGAAGCGGAAGAGAGCGGAGCAGGAGGAGCATGTGGCGACCGACGGCCTCGGCGCGCCGGACCTCCGACCGGCCAAGGACCGTTGCTGGGGTTCGAGCGCCGCCTCTGGGACAACCTATCTTGGGTGTTCCTCTTTAAATGTTTCCCGCAAAAAAAAAAGAACCTATCTTTAAATGTGTTCTGCTCAGCTCATTTCAGGAAGAATTGCCCTGTAATACAAGTTTTTCTTCTTTGTTATCCCTAGCAGTGTTATGTAATTGACAATGTGTTATCTTCATGAGCTGAAATATATGACGCTTTTGGCGCCTTTCTCTGTTAAAAAAACACGGGGGTCTGACAGGAAGATGACATCTTAAGCGGTTTTTTTTTGGCAAATAGCATCTGATGCGTTGTAGTAGTGTGTACTGATTATTATCTACATTGGCAATATTTTGAAAATGTCTTGTAGTGGTCCATGACATTCGTGAGCGAATTTTTTTCTCTATAACATGACAAGTTTGAAAGAATTTCTATGGGCCACACAACAAAATTCTGACATCATCTTTCCCATCACATGGCCAATTTTAGGAAAATTTGTAACTATGACACAACAATTTTACGAATTCTGTTTTCTAAATCACAGCAACATCTTGAAACAAAATTATAGTTATCTCATGGCAATTCTCGAAACAAATTGTGTTTACTAATCATGGCAAATGTTAAAACAAATAGTATACGACCATGACACCTTAATATATATGTGAGGCCAGGTTCCAAGTCGCTAGTGGGGCCAGGAATATGAAATGAGATTCCTGCAGTTCGTTTATTCTCGACGCGGTTTTGTGTGATTGTTTAGGGTGGTGGCACACACATGTGCATTGTACATTTGTTCCGAGTACCTTTTCCGCTGTAAAATGAATCCCCACATGTTGCAGAAAGTTGTTTTCGAACCGTGAGTTTTACAAGCGGGAGCTTGACAGGCATGCCATGTTGGCAAACTATGGGCCAGATTGTGGGATGGGCGCATCCGTCCGCATGATGCAGTTGAAACTTCAAAGACGACAAGCTTTACCCAGGAGGAGCTCCCTGCTCGCGGTGTTTGATGAACCCGAGTTTCGCGGCGCATACTGTTAGCACCCCCTTCAATGCCATTTGTCCAGTGCTTAATGCTTCGAATTATCATAATTTACATTTTATGAAACAATGCAGCATGAATTCATGTGTGGCCAAAAGAAACCTCGCTGGGACAGGATATTCGGGATGTTCAACAAGCAGAAACTCCAGTACGACTTGTGCGAATGCTAAAAGGTAAGTGAGCCTACAAAGTGTGATGCACAGTATCGTGACTGGGATGAACATGCAAGGCTTTTCACATCATTTCCATTTTCCAGTTCATGGAGGCGCTGATAGTGGACGATGGCTGGTGCCTTTATGAGGCATTGAAGGCAAAAACTCTGTAGGTGATGGACCCAATGTTGGCGTCGGCCCTGATTAGGCAAATGATAAAGAAGCACACCCGGACCAGCAAGCTTATTCTACACAGCCTATGCCGATGTCTTTGTGAATTATTTCCGGACTAGCGTTTTGCTACTTTTTCATGGACATAAACTCTGGGGTACATCCCAGCTGCAGCAGGTATTCCCTAGTGTTTTTGTTCTGGATTCTATTTCCGTGCTCAACAGGCAATTTTCTAGTACTGATCAACAGCACAAATTGAAACACAGTGCTGACAATGGGTTGGTGTCATGCTCAAGACTCCTCTCAACACCTGTAAGTACCACATCTAGCCCGGCCTGGAACCAGTGGCGGAGCATGGCAAGCAATCAGAGAGATTTTCAATCTAAAAGCGCAGTTTCTATGTTGTTGAGAAAAAACCAATAGCAAAATTACATGGTATTCCAACATATGTTGCTCCTTCCATCCTTTGGCAGCTTGGCTCATCGACGGCCGTTGACTCATCCTCTTGGCAGTTGCGTGCAACAGCACGAGACATTCCGTGAAGATGCATCAGCAAGCCGCCGGTGAATCCATCTACTGCCAACAGATGCGGCAAGCAGCCGGCGAACCCATCTAATGCAGCCGCAAGCAAGAATTCCGTGCATATTTAGCAGCAAGCAGGAAGCTGCTCGTACTACAATCAATCAAGCTGCATGGATGGAGTAGCTAGCTAGCTCTGCACACATGAAAAAGTGTATCTCGTTCCAGTACCTGTGAATGTGTGTGTCTCAATCGCATGGCAAGAGTATTAGCCTGATATGTGACGGACATCGATCCTCTGTTTGTGTCGTATGACTTCAATATGGTCTAATCTAGCAAGAACTACTATTACTTCGCAGCTACCTGGTGTGCCCCAGTCGCAGTTGCAGTCGACGTTCACGGGTCGCCCGTTACGTACCATCTTGCATGTAAAGCGTGACCAATGGCACGGATCGGTCCAGGATGTGGTCGCTACCTCCAGCAAACGGCCGTCCGTTATGCACGTGGGTCTGCCACCACCCATATGGCCGAAAAATAAGGATCTAAGGAAACCTATACGCCCGACAATACCTGGCGCAGCTCATATCATGAAGGAAACGAGCGCCTGGCGATTCCGAGAGCGTGCGAGCTCGTCCGCGCTTGCAAATTTTCGTACGTACCACTCATTATCATCTCCTAACAAACCACGTGCAACACATGCCTCTTTAAAGGTATGGTAAAGATGACCAGCGTACGTTCGGAGATCCTCGTAAGACCTAGCCCCCCAACAATCATCAAGAGCATGCGCAAGTAATACAGCTCACCACTCGCAGGATGTACATAATATACGCGGCCAATCTTTTCACCCCCACCCCTTGGATGCCATGATCTATCTTTCTTGTCCCATGTCCAAGCAGTTGGAAAATCACAATAAGTCAACGAGCGAGCAGTTTCGAACATCTCATTTGCAACAAACCACTCAGTAAGCATAGTCTTTTGCAAGAAGTCAGAATCAAGAATTTTGGTGAGGTCGGCACCAGGCCGGTAATAAACAGTATTCATCCCAGGCATATGAACAGTTAACCTTTGAACAGATGGCATTTTAAAATGTATTTCAAATCCAAATATACACCATAGTGCATCGTACTCACATATATAAGGACATATAAGATACTCCTGAACCTCATCTACCGTACGACAACCAGGTTTACTTAACTTTTTTAGCCGCTCTAACATGACCTTTGAACAATCAGTGCCCTTGGTGACATACTTAAAAAGATATTTCATAACATGTGTCTTGTTACACCACTCTACATTTATATGGCCCTGAAATTTCTTGAGCATTGCCATATTATAAGGAACAACATGCCTATTGTCAAGATAGTGGCCATTTTTATAGACCCTTCGCCCGTCGTCACGACGCCGATACAAGAAAAATCATTATCATCAACGACAGTGGTATCTCTAAAATCCTTTGGAAAATACTTAGAACAGACACCATTTTTCATGCAGACACACTTATTATTCATCTCACCACACGGACCGTGCAGCATGAATTCAGAAACTAACGCATATCCTAGAGGATCAAGTAGCACATCAGGTATTTCAGCAGATACTAATGAATTAACACTTTCAATACCAACCTCACCGTTGCCTCCTTTCCTCCACACAAGTATGTGCGCGTGAGGTAGTCCTCGCTTCTGGAACTCAACCGTATACAGGACTGAAAATAAGACACAAAAGTTATATCAGCAAGGCCAATCAACAGAAAAATCAGAATATTATTGATAAGTTACAAACAAAGACAGAGCACACCAGCAGAAAGTACCAGCTATAACCGGGCCAAACGCCCGGCCGGACTTGATTTCATCTAAGATAGACCCTAACAACAACATCCGCCCTATCAGAAGGCGTCTGACCCGGCTCCAATGCATCTGTAATCTCCGGCCACTTGGGATTACAGGTGAAAGTGGTAAATACATCCGGCGCACCATGCACTCGGCATACGGCAAGACCATCATGGAAATTTTCATGATAGTAACGACGACCACCGGTATGACTGGAAGGAACAATGGTACTCTTCTCAAGAGCATCACCATCAACACACCCACCATGTACCACATCAGCAATGCCCTGCATGTGCTCTGATCTAAGCATGTCCTGATTTCTTATGATATACCAAAGCCTATTCTCATCGATGCACGCACGCGCATCGACAACTGACTGGGAGGAGAGGAGGCCATAACATATATAGGGATTGGGCTGATCACTCTTATAATGGCACATAAAACGATAGTAATCTTGCATGGTCATCCTATTTCGACTATTTGTCGAATCGTCACCACCACCAGAAGGATATGAAGAGGATGCCTTAACGGATGGGCTTCCAGGTGCATGACCGGGATCTACATGTCCATCATCACCATCTTCTTCAGGAACAATCAAGTGAGGAACATCTACCTGAAACCCTCTCTCTCCATAAGGGAAAAGTAATGGGTACTGCAGCGGCATAAACGCGGTATTCAGAGAGGATATCTGCTGTAAACCCTCAGAACGGCTACAGACAATGACATCCCGAGAAGACGCCTCTAACGTGAATTCACCACCGACAATTAGAGCAGCAAGTCCAGTGGTTGTAGGCAAGCTAAACTGTGGGCTATCACCCTTTGAAGGCCCAATAATACGAATTGAGATATCCTCGATGGGTTCATCACCACGCCCCTCTATCATCATACTCGCCTCTCTAAAGGTCTGCACCAATGGGTTAGACACATTAAGCATGTCTCTAAGACCAACCACAATGCTCTCATCCACACCCCAGTAGGTTTGTCTTATGGATTCAAGGCATTCATTCTACGCCTAATTTCATTGGCAGGGTCATGTATATACAACTCGACAAACTTTGGGGCATCATCACCGCTAGGCACCAACGAACCAATACGATGAGATACCTGACCACTAATCTTAAAAACCTTAGGCCCACGGCTGCCACCAAACGAACGCTCGATAGTAGCACCCATTGAAGTGAAGGCAAACATACAATTGTACTCACGTATAGACCGGAGGAACTTTTTAGCACGAGAAGTACCATCGAATCGAAGGAGCTCCCGGAGATAGGCCGGGGGATCCTTAAAGGGAGGGATATAAACCTTAGCGCCTTTACAACAGCGGTTGTAGACCATCTTACGCTGGTACCATGATGACCTAGCCTTAGAACACTCGGCATACCAGAAGGAGGCACCGCAGTACTGACACAAGAAATCCGGAGGGCCATAATATGACTTATCTGCATAGCAAGCTAACAACCATGACAACAGAAGACAATCAGGCACAAATCAAAAGCAGGACAACAGTCACATAACCAAAATAGCAAAGGACTAGTTGATAGGCACCTTTTAGGGACTCGGCAAATTTAACCGAATAACCCTGCCAGTCCTTTGGCAAAGGACCTTGAACAACAACATCTAACAAGATACAGAAAGCCAAATAAGAGACCATGAGGGGAACAACAACAACCAGCAATGAACCAAGAAAAATATAATGCACCTTCACATCCAGGACGGCGCAATTTAATAGTCACTTTTCTTTTTTTTCGTTTGTTGTGATCTGTCCCGGTCACCTCTGAACACACATAAACCGAGAAACCGTCCCAATCCTTCGGCAAAGGCCCATGAACAACATGTTCTGACAAGACATGCACAACCCAAATTAAAACAACACACGCGGAAAAAAAGTCCCCAACAACAGAGAAAGAATGTCTACACACCTTCATATCTAGCGCGACGGAATTCAACAGCCATCTTACGTTTCTTGCGATTGACCGCAGCAACAGTAGAACTAAGAAAAGGAAACCAACCATCACCTACAACATGGGAATGAAATAACCACCATCAACCTTGGCAGAACAGCCTATGAAATGAAAAAACCAAAGAAGGGTGGATAGGAACGCACGTATACGACTCCGGCAAGGAGACCCAACAGCCTGTCGTGGTACATAACGTCTAGCAACTCCAGGGACGGACGCGCACCCAGCGCCTGCAGCACGTCCAGAATCAACACCCCATCCAGAGACGGGTCTACAAACACCCCTACCGCTTGTACCGGTCACAGCGCCATGCCCCGCTCCAGCGTCCGGAATCCTCCGCGCAGCACCCGTACACATGACAGCAGGCTGTGATCCAGCGACAGGATCAGAAGCAGAGGCACCGCCTCCATTGAACCCCCCACGGCTAGTGGCCCGCCCACGACCGGCCTGGCCACCACGATCCCGCCCATGACCGGCCTGGCCACCACCAGCCCGCCCACGGCCACGTCCACGACCAGCTATCAACGCAGCACCAGCCCCAATAACGTCCTCACCATGGACAACGACCAGACGACACGGCATGTCAACAACACAGGTACGCCATACCCACACGCTGGACAACCAAGAAGCAAGAACAATGTAACCTTACAGAGAGCAACAACAGGTATCCAAATACAACATAACACAGTCATGGAAAACACAACAGTTTATCATACTATGCACGAGGGACACGACCAGGTAAATGATATGTCACACATTAAATAAACGAACAACGAATATCCATATGCCGTTACAACCAGCCACTTATCTCATACAAAACGATCGGAACATACATCAACCAGCCTAATGGAAAAAAGAAATGTCAACTAACTACCCCGGGAATAACACATCCTAGCTTCAAGGCACACCTAAAAGGTGCAGGCCGTAGAAACCAACCAAGCATGTATCATCTGCCGCCGCGAAGCAGCATTTACGTCACCCACGGCAGCAGAGGTATCATCACCAACAACATGGACCGATGATCGAACCAGCGAGGCCGCCAAGACAATTGCCGAACGAGCAAGCTCTCGGTAAGTCATCATACTCTTATAATTGTAGTCTACAACAACAAACCCATATAAACCGTGAAGAAAGCAAATAGCCTGGAGAGCAGCGTCATCATAAAGAGACGGGCAACCAAGACCATCCCGTGACCAGAAAAACTTCCGCATGGTCAAGGCACCGCCTCCAGAGACATCAACTTCCAGTTCCACCCCTCCAATTAGAACCCCATCGTCCATGACCTCTCGTATGTACGAATGAAACGGCAAACAACACCGTGAAGCAACGACATCAAACATTTGCACATAGGAAAAACCGATGGCAAACATCCTGACAACACAACGAAGGACCCAACATAAGCAAACTCACACAAATAAGAAAAACACCAAAGAAAGCAGAAAGTTAGATCCCATAAAACACAGGCGACAGACAATTACAATATATGTAATATACATACATGGAGTTAAAACACAGGCCACATCTACAGCACATATGGAATCACAGCAACATACATAGATCCGACAGCACATATGCACTCACAGTAATATACATGGACTGAAGATACATATAGGCTCAGAACACATACAGACATAAACAATACTCCAGCTGCAGTATAGATCGACTTGAAATACACAAATGAACAAGTAATATACATAAATCCAAAACACATGAAAGGCATTGGAGTATTTATAGACCTAATACAAGCATACGACCTACAGATATAAAACTAAGGAGCCCAGGCGTGAGGGAGGAATCACCTGCAAGAGAACCAACGAGAGTAGACTGAGGAATCCAAGAGCACAAGCAGACATCAATCAGGATGAATCAGCAATCAAACCCTAGACAGAGCCCCGAAAATCAAAAAGGCCCCTTGATGAGCACGGATACATCACAAACAAGGAGACAAACAAAAGATCATCTAATCACCTCAGCCATCTCAGCGTCGAGAAACCCAAGAGTACAAGTAGACCCCAAGGAGAATAGATCGACACGCAAACCCTAGATAGATCCCTAAAACAAAACAGAGCCCTAAGTGAGCACGTATAAATCATAATCAGAAAGACAAACAAGGCAGCAACCAGTCACCTCAGCCATCTCAGAAGCCCTCCGCTGTGCTCCCTCTTCCGTCAATCCGCAAGTCGGCTCCCATGCCACGCGACCGTCACAACTGCGAAGCATCCAGAGAAGCAAAGAAGACGGTAAGAGACGACGGCAAATCGAGGAGGACGAGCGCCAGCGGAAAGCGGGAGGAAATCCACCTGAGAATGACGGCAAATCAAAGGGGACGCGAGTCGGCGGCGAGCGGAGAAGACAAGAGAGGAGGGGACGAATGGGGAGCACGAAAGGGCAAGCCAGCCGCCCGGCCCCACCTCATGGACTCCGTCCAGCACGCACAGTGCCACCACATGAAAACCCAAAAATTCCCTCGGCGGGCCGTGGTAATTACCCGCGGTGGCAAGATATTTACCCGCTGGATTTGTCGGGACGAGCCGCATGGGACGTTTCGCTAGACCCAGCCACCGACAGACAGGACCCACATGTGAGCTACCACAGATCAGCGAGACCGGAACGAGTCCGCGAAGTGAGAAAGAACCCCGGAAGGGCGGTAACTATTCATTGCTACAGCGCCTTTTTTGATCCGGCGGCCCAGATCGTCCAGAGGCTTGATCCAACGGCTAGAATCGCATCAGGAAAACAGATCGGACGGTCAGAATCCACTAAACTCTGAGAGCGCCCGGGAGTGCCTCGATCTCTTATTTCTCGATATACGACCACATTACAAAATGTATTTCACCTGTTGTTTCATCTAATTTTTGAGATACTCCTTTATGTATACTTTGAATTTATCATACTCATTTTGGCCACCCGTCCGCTTCATCTTTTAACTCATTGCAGGGACTCTGTCACATAAAACCAGTATATACTCACGTAAAAAAAGTTGCAAGTACTCCCTTAATAAAAAACAAGTATATACTACCCTAACAAAAAAGTTGTATATACTCCCTTACTAAAAAATGTATATGTTCCCTACAAAAAAGCAGTATATACTCCCTACCAAAAAAGTAGTATATACACCCTTAGTAAAAAATGTATATACTCCCTACCAAAAAAGCAGTATATACTCTACCAAAAAAGTAGTATATACTCACGTAGAAAAAGTTATATGTACCACCTAAATAAAAAACAAGTATATACTCCCCTACCCAAAAAGTTGTATACTCCCTTACTAAAAAACGTATATACTCCCTACCCAAAAAACAGTACATACTTCCTTAATAAAAATCAATATATAATCACAAACGAAAGGTGGTATATACTGTCTTTCCAAAATAGTACATATGATCTTTGCTGGAAGAGGTTAGTATTAAATAAGTAAAGAGCAAGTATGAGCCAGCGACAATTCCACCAGGGAACCAAAGACTCAGAATAAGGCCACTACTAGAAATTCAAGTACTAACAAGGAACCTGGGGAGGAAGTGACTTCTCCTAAAAAGAGCAAGCAACAGCCAAAGCGCAAAGAAGCCCCACATCAAATATACAAACCAGTAGCTAAAACGTTGTTGCTCACAGATGGGAATGTGAAAGACCCTATTGGAGATACGAGTGCAAGTATCCAGGACCCAACTTCAGCCAGTAATGAATTAGAAGGGGATGATTTTGCTCGTGATCCCAAGAAGAAGAAGCCTACACCAGAAAATTCGGCAGAGACCGCGACGCGGTCCTGCCCATCACAATGAGTGTTTTAAGTTGGAACTGCCGGGGGCTTGGGAACCCCGAGACAGTTCGGGAGCTTCGCAGTATCGTGAAGCTTGAAGGACCCTCCCTTCTCTTTGTAATGGAAACGAAAATCAAGGCAAAAAGAGTTGAGGATCTGAAGTATTCGCTTGGTTTCACAGGCAGTTTTGCTGTTGACAGTGCGGGCCTTAGTGGCGGCATAGGTCTGTTTTGGTCCAAAGATGTGACCGTTGATTTGAAGAACTTTAGTAAGAACCATATTGATGCACTAGTTCAGAATACTAATCAGAACGGTTATGTTTGGCGTTTTACTGGCTTTTACGGAGCACCGCGGGCGGAAGAGAGACATCACAGTTGGCGGTTCTTGCGTACTTTGTACAATATCCCCCATAGCGCATGGATGTGCGTGGGTGATTTTAACGAAACCTTGTTTGCTTGTGAGCACTTCAGTAGAGCGTCTCGGTCTGAATCTCACATGAGAGCGTTTCGGGAGGTGGTGGATGAGATCTCCCTCCAAGACTTGGGCTGGCCTGGCACAGCTTACACATGGGATAACCATCAATCGGGAGAGGCCAATGTCAAGGCACGGCTAGATAGAGCCTTCGCTAATGAGGAGTTCCGTCAGCTTTTTCGTCACATACGGGTCAGACATTTACCTTCAGTTGAGTCTGATCATTGCTTTGTGATAGCAAAAATCAAGGAGGCTTTGGCAAACCGACCAAGGGCAAAGAAACAATTCAGGTATGAAAACGTATGGCAGACCCATACCGATTATGATCGCCTCGTAGCGGAGACATGGCGAGGCATACCGCGTACTCCTGGTCTCCAAGGCATTGCTTCAACTCTTGGTACGTTGCAGTCAACCTTAGAACCATGGAGTTTGAAGGAGTTTGGGTGTTTGACACGCACCGTCAGACAACTCCAACAGCGTCTGAACCGTGTTCGGTGTCAGGCTATAGGAACGGGGCCATCGGATGAGGAGAAAAACATCGTTAAAAAATTGAAAGAGGCCCTGCATCAAGAGGAGGTGTGGACTCGGCAGCGGTCGAGAGTTCCGTGGCTTCGCGAGGGTGACCGCAATACATCATACTTTCAAGCACAAGCAGCACAACGCCAACGCATGAACAAAATTACAGAGTTGCGACGTGCTGACGGCACCGTGTGTGCTAATGGAGACAAGGATAAAGTGGAGGTGCAGACCTTTTACCAACAGTTATATGAATCACAGGGCTTTGCCGATCCACAGCTTTTGTTATCGCATGTGCCGGTCAGGGTGTCACAGGCGATGAACACCGATCTCTCCAAACCCTACACGCCGGAGGAAGTCAAGGTGGCGTTGTTTCAAATGGCTCCGTCCAAGGCACCGGGTGTGGATGGCTTTACTGCGGGTTTTTACCAGCGTCATTGGGACTTGCTTGGTAATGATGTAACCCAGGCAGTGCTCGATTTTTTGAATGGGGGCGAGCTACCATCGGGTCTGAATGATACTTCTATTACTCTAATTCCCAAGGTCAGACATCCCCAATCAATAACTCAATATCGTCCTATTGCTTTGTGCCCAGTTCTATACAAGATTGTAGCTAAGGCAATCACTAATCGCTTGAGATGCATTATGGATGAGGTAATTAGTGAAGAGCAAAGCGCTTTTGTTCCCGGACGTCTCATTACTGACAATGTTCTAGTTGCTTATGAAAGTATACATACGATGAGAAGGAGGAAGAAGGGCAAGAATTACTCTTGCGCGATCAAACTTGATATGATGAAAGCATATGATCGCGTCGAGTGGCACTATCTGGAAGCTATACTAGTTCGGCTGGGCTTTTGTATGAGCTTTGTTAGATTGATAATGAAGTGTGTCTCTTCGGTTCGGTTTTCGGTGCGTGTCAACGGAGAGCTATTACCATACTTTACACCAACCAGAGGATTCCGCCAAGGAGACCCAGTTTCACCTTATCTTTTTCTGCTCTGTGCAGAAGGTTTTTCCTCATTGTTGAAATATTACAATGGAATAATTATAGACAGGGGTCTGAGGGTGAGCTATAGATCACCATGGGTCACACATTTGTTATTTGCAGATGATAGTCTGATCTTCATCAATGCATGTAATCCAAGTGCTCTCAGACTTAATGAAATTCTCAGAATCTATGGAGAGGCCTCGGGCCAAAGTGTTAATCGTGACAAAAGTTCAGTTTACTTCAGTTCTAACACTCCTGATTCGTTGAGGCAGGTTATGCAAGCAACATTGAATATCCAGGTACAAGCATTCAGTGAGAAATACCTAGGGCTACCTACCGCTGTGGGACGGATAACAAGTGGCACTTTTGATCATATCAGCGAAAGAGCTCGTGGGAAAAATGCAAGGCTGGTCGGAGAAACTATTGGCATGTGCAGGCCGAGAGACTCTTCTCAAATCGGTCGTCCAATCTATTCCTACATCCAATGAGCACCTTTCTCTTGACCAAAAAAGTGGGTAAGAGTCTTACTTCACCAATGGCTAAATATTTTTGGAGTAGCTCTCTTGACAAGAAATCATTGCACTGGGTGTCCTGGAAGGAGCTATCTACACCCAAGTGCAAGGGTGGCATGGGTTTCCGAGACCCTCATATTTTCAATCTTGCGATGTTGGGCAAGCACGGGTGGCGGTTCATCACCAACCCCAATTCCCTTTGTGCAAGAGTCTTGAAAGGTCATTATTTTCCCGACACTGATTTCATGCGGGCTACTGTCCCAAAGTCGGCGTCGGCCACTTGGAGGGTGATCATCGCTGGGAGGGAGGCCCTCCGGTCCGGACTGATTTCTCGAGTGGGCGGTGGCTCCTCCATCTCGGTTTGGAACGACAAGTGGATCCCAGGTACTATATCCATGTCTCCCATTTTTCGGCCACAACACACGACCGTGGAACGTGTGTCCGAGCTTATTGATTCATCTAATTGGTCGTGGAGACAAGAACTTGTTCGACATACTTTCATTGCTCCTGATGCTGAAGCAATCTTGAATATTCCTATTCGGCAAGGAGGAGGAGATGATTTTCTTGCTTGGGCATTCGAAAGATCGGGGAACTACACTGTGATGTCGGCGTACCGTGCTCTCGTGACTCAGAAACAGCGAGTTGCTCTAGAGGAAGGGACGGCTACCGGAACCTCAGAGGAAGATACACAGATGTGGAAATCTCTTTGGAAATTGAATGTTATCCCAAAGGTTAGAGTGTTCTGGTGGAGGGTTCTTCGTGGAATTCTCCCAGATGAGGCCACTCTTAACTATCGACATATTGCAGCGATCCGTCGATGCAATGTTTGTTTGGCTATGGACGAGAATCTGGAGCATGCACTCATTCATTGTTCACATGCAAAACGCTTCTGGGAAGAAGCGCATGCTTGGTTCGGCCTCAGACTTCCTCGTCTCCACCCAGACTCTTGGGCGCGGGATATCACATGTGATCCCCATTTTACTAATGATGAGCGCGCAAAGATCACAACAATCATGTGGTCTATATGGCACTCCCGGAACAGAATCAAGCACGGTGAAGAGGGAAGGAATCCAACAGAAACGCTCAGGGCCACCAAGGAGGCGATTGCCCTCCTTCATCTTCCACGTCGAGATGCAACGATTTTGCCGGGCTTCGGTTGGAGACCGCCTGATGATGGGCTCATCAAGATCACTACAGACGGTGCCTTAAACCTAGTAGATGGCAGGGGCGGTGCAGGGGGGGTGGCCAGATCCTCTTCGGCGCTCCTGGGAGCATCGTGCAAACCATATTTGGGAATCATTGATCCCTTGATTATGGAGGGTTTATCACTTCGAGATGGAGTCCGTTTTGTATCCCTTCGAGGATTCTCGCATGTAGTAATGGAGACTGATTGCTTGGAGATGGTGATGCTCTGGAACACTCACCACAATTCTCGGTCAATTGTGGCTCCTTTATTGTTAGAGATAGGAGAGCTATGTAATAATTTTACTCTTTTTGATATTTAGCATGTAAACAGGTCAGCTAATGTCCCGGCGCATCTTTGTGCAAAGCGTGCTTGCACACTAAATGTGACCGATAGCTGGCTTGAGGAGACTCCG
Organism: Triticum timopheevii; assembly: GCA_963921465.1. Taxonomy (NCBI): domain Eukaryota; kingdom Viridiplantae; phylum Streptophyta; class Magnoliopsida; order Poales; family Poaceae; genus Triticum; species Triticum timopheevii. The sequence goes on from OY997262.1 coordinate 421,109,866, forward strand.
GGTTTTTTGGTGACCAGCCTCTTGGCTGATTGTCCCAAGAACGCCTTCATATGAATAAAGCTCTCTGATTTTCCCCACAAAAAAAAAGTATGAGACGCATGGTAGTTATTAGTCTTCATACAAAAATATTATGTGATGGTAGTTGTTTCCTTCAACGAACAGAAGCAAAAGTACATACTCCCGCGAAAATATACAATTCCGAACTGCACGTTCAACGTAAGTGCATGTCATTGTTCAAACAAAAGTACTGCAGTGTTGAGGCGAGTGCACTTCCTATCGCAAAACTGTTTTCGCTCTAGTTTTTAAAACGTTTGTCGAAATGAGGCGTGCAACATATGGTTGGAAAAATATGAATTAGGCGCAACTTTGCCATGTAGAACTTTTTTCGAGATTACTCACGGTTTAAGAGCAGTTTTAAAAACGATGTGGCGCACGACGAGTGGCAGCGAGGTTTTTTTTCACGTTTTTCTAAACCGCTCGTTGAAATGAAGCAAAATGATACACCGTTGGAAATATATCGTCGAGGTGCAATATTTCTTATATATATTACTTTCTCTAATTCATTGCGGTTTAAGAGCAGTTTCAAATTTACTAAATCATGGAATTTCTTTTTCAATTTTTTACAATTTTTTGGTACTGTTTTCGCTTCAGTTTTTTAACCGTTTGTCGTAACGAGACATGTGATACGCCGTTGAAAATTTACGGATGAGGCGCAACTTTTATATGTAGAAATGTTTTTGAGATTCCTTACTGTTTTAAGTTAATTTTGAAAATCGTGCGGCGAACGATGAGTGACATCGGCCATTTTTTTTACGAATTTCTACAAACAATTTGTTAGAATGATTCAAATTATATGCCGTTGAAAAGATATCGACGAGACACAACTTTTTCATGTAGAACACGCTATCTAATTCCTACGATTTAAGAGCATTTTGGATTTTACTAAAATGCGCACACTGTTTTTCGCGACACCAAAATCGACGTGTGTACTGCGACAGACAGAAGAACACGTTGCTTCGATAGAAAACCGCACTGCATCAGACAATCAAGCGAACTTCATAATTACTTTTGTCGGGCGTAAATTTTCTGAGATGAGTTTTTGTTGTTTTTTTCCATCTTTTTTATGAACGAGAGTGGATCATACAGACGATGGCAAGTGAACCGCGACATATATCAAAGTGAACCGCAATAATATCTTGTTGTTTCACTAAATTTTTTGCACTTCCATATTGGGCGCAAGTGAAAACCATGTCTTAAAAGTGAACCACATCCTAGGACCAAACACACTGCAAGTGTTGATGTAGTCGACTGCATTTTTGAGACATGTAACAAATTGCATTTCATATAGAGGGGTAATGAGCTGCTACACAAATGGAGTGAACTACATTTTTAGATCATCCCACAAACAAAACAAATTGCATTAGAAAAAGAAGTGAACCTCGCGTGAGGATTTGTCTCTTTTTTTTACAGGTGAACCACTAAGGGGCTGCACTTCTTTTTACAAAGTGAATGGCTATTGTTTTTACAAGTGAACAACAAAGAGTTTCACAGAGAAGCACATGATGTTTGAATAGATACAAACACGTGAACTGAAGCAAAATTTAAAAAATAGGCAGGCAACACATAAAAAACGTATCCAACGAAATGCACCAAATAGGTAGTCGAGCCGCACGAGCGCGCAAACTAAGCTTCATGCAGCTCGGGCCAAACGAAGTGCACGTCCACAAAGAACGTAGTGCCCCCCCCCCCCCAAATGAAGTACACGTCGACGGCCGACGAACCACACCGCAATGTTTTTTGCAATCTGGAAATCAAGAGCAGTATTTGCAGGTCATATGCTCACATACAAGATGGACTTCTACAGGTTCAGTGGACAACTATGGGGACGGGGAACTGCACACCCGTGTCCTCTCCACCGCTCGCCTCGGAGCCAGTGAACTTCATGAAGAGGCGCGTTGCACTGTGTTAACAACAACCAAAATTACCCCAAGGGAGGAGAGTGGAATGGTTGCTATGCCTACTCTTGATGCTTACTGCACGGCAGCCGCCCTTGATCCATGATACGTCTCCAACGTATCTATAATTTTTGATTGTTCCATGCTATTATATTACCTGTTTTGGATGTTTATGGGCTTTACTATACACTTTTATATTATTTTTGGGACTAACCTATTAACCGGAGGCCCATCCCATATTGGTGTTTTTTTGCCTATTTCAGTGTTTCGAAGAAAAGGAATATCAAACGGAATGAAACCTTCGGGAGAGTTATTTTTGGAACAGAAGCAATCCAGGAGACTTGGAGTAGACGTCAGGGAAGCTTCGAGGTGGCCACGAGGGTCCAGGGCGCGCCCTACCCCCTGGGCGCCCCCACCCTCGTGGGCCCCTCGTGGCTCCCCTGACCAACTTCTTTCGCCTATATATGTCCATATACCCTAAAAACATCGAGGAGCACAATAGATCGGGAGTTCCGCCGCCGCAAGCCTCTGTAGCCACCAAAAACCAATCGGGACCCTGTTTCGGCATCCTGCCGGAGGGGGGATCCCTCACCGGAGGCCATCTTCATCATCCTGGCGCTCTCCATGATGAGGAGGGAGTAGTTCACCCTCGGGGCTGAGGGTATATACGCGGCCAATCTTTTCACCCCCACCCCTTGGATGCCATGATCTATCTTTCTTGTCCCATGTCCAAGCAGTTGGAAAATCACAATAAGTCAACGAGCGAGCAGTTTCGAACATCTCATTTGCAACAAACCACTCAGTAAGCATAGTCTTTTGCAAGAAGTCAGAATCAAGAATTTTGGTGAGGTCGGCACCAGGCCGGTAATAAACAGTATTCATCCCAGGCATATGAACAGTTAACCTTTGAACAGATGGCATTTTAAAATGTATTTCAAATCCAAATATACACCATAGTGCATCGTACTCACATATATAAGGACATATAAGATACTCCTGAACCTCATCTACCGTACGACAACCAGGTTTACTTAACTTTTTTAGCCGCTCTAACATGACCTTTGAACAATCAGTGCCCTTGGTGACATACTTAAAAAGATATTTCATAACATGTGTCTTGTTACACCACTCTACATTTATATGGCCCTGAAATTTCTTGAGCATTGCCATATTATAAGGAACAACATGCCTATTGTCAAGATAGTGGCCATTTTTATAGACCCTTCGCCCGTCGTCACGACGCCGATACAAGAAAAATCATTATCATCAACGACAGTGGTATCTCTAAAATCCTTTGGAAAATACTTAGAACAGACACCATTTTTCATGCAGACACACTTATTATTCATCTCACCACACGGACCGTGCAGCATGAATTCAGAAACTAACGCATATCCTAGAGGATCAAGTAGCACATCAGGTATTTCAGCAGATACTAATGAATTAACACTTTCAATACCAACCTCACCGTTGCCTCCTTTCCTCCACACAAGTATGTGCGCGTGAGGTAGTCCTCGCTTCTGGAACTCAACCGTATACAGGACTGAAAATAAGACACAAAAGTTATATCAGCAAGGCCAATCAACAGAAAAATCAGAATATTATTGATAAGTTACAAACAAAGACAGAGCACACCAGCAGAAAGTACCAGCTATAACCGGGCCAAACGCCCGGCCGGACTTGATTTCATCTAAGATAGACCCTAACAACAACATCCGCCCTATCAGAAGGCGTCTGACCCGGCTCCAATGCATCTGTAATCTCCGGCCACTTGGGATTACAGGTGAAAGTGGTAAATACATCCGGCGCACCATGCACTCGGCATACGGCAAGACCATCATGGAAATTTTCATGATAGTAACGACGACCACCGGTATGACTGGAAGGAACAATGGTACTCTTCTCAAGAGCATCACCATCAACACACCCACCATGTACCACATCAGCAATGCCCTGCATGTGCTCTGATCTAAGCATGTCCTGATTTCTTATGATATACCAAAGCCTATTCTCATCGATGCACGCACGCGCATCGACAACTGACTGGGAGGAGAGGAGGCCATAACATATATAGGGATTGGGCTGATCACTCTTATAATGGCACATAAAACGATAGTAATCTTGCATGGTCATCCTATTTCGACTATTTGTCGAATCGTCACCACCACCAGAAGGATATGAAGAGGATGCCTTAACGGATGGGCTTCCAGGTGCATGACCGGGATCTACATGTCCATCATCACCATCTTCTTCAGGAACAATCAAGTGAGGAACATCTACCTGAAACCCTCTCTCTCCATAAGGGAAAAGTAATGGGTACTGCAGCGGCATAAACGCGGTATTCAGAGAGGATATCTGCTGTAAACCCTCAGAACGGCTACAGACAATGACATCCCGAGAAGACGCCTCTAACGTGAATTCACCACCGACAATTAGAGCAGCAAGTCCAGTGGTTGTAGGCAAGCTAAACTGTGGGCTATCACCCTTTGAAGGCCCAATAATACGAATTGAGATATCCTCGATGGGTTCATCACCACGCCCCTCTATCATCATACTCGCCTCTCTAAAGGTCTGCACCAATGGGTTAGACACATTAAGCATGTCTCTAAGACCAACCACAATGCTCTCATCCACACCCCAGTAGGTTTGTCTTATGGATTCAAGGCATTCATTCTACGCCTAATTTCATTGGCAGGGTCATGTATATACAACTCGACAAACTTTGGGGCATCATCACCGCTAGGCACCAACGAACCAATACGATGAGATACCTGACCACTAATCTTAAAAACCTTAGGCCCACGGCTGCCACCAAACGAACGCTCGATAGTAGCACCCATTGAAGTGAAGGCAAACATACAATTGTACTCACGTATAGACCGGAGGAACTTTTTAGCACGAGAAGTACCATCGAATCGAAGGAGCTCCCGGAGATAGGCCGGGGGATCCTTAAAGGGAGGGATATAAACCTTAGCGCCTTTACAACAGCGGTTGTAGACCATCTTACGCTGGTACCATGATGACCTAGCCTTAGAACACTCGGCATACCAGAAGGAGGCACCGCAGTACTGACACAAGAAATCCGGAGGGCCATAATATGACTTATCTGCATAGCAAGCTAACAACCATGACAACAGAAGACAATCAGGCACAAATCAAAAGCAGGACAACAGTCACATAACCAAAATAGCAAAGGACTAGTTGATAGGCACCTTTTAGGGACTCGGCAAATTTAACCGAATAACCCTGCCAGTCCTTTGGCAAAGGACCTTGAACAACAACATCTAACAAGATACAGAAAGCCAAATAAGAGACCATGAGGGGAACAACAACAACCAGCAATGAACCAAGAAAAATATAATGCACCTTCACATCCAGGACGGCGCAATTTAATAGTCACTTTTCTTTTTTTTCGTTTGTTGTGATCTGTCCCGGTCACCTCTGAACACACATAAACCGAGAAACCGTCCCAATCCTTCGGCAAAGGCCCATGAACAACATGTTCTGACAAGACATGCACAACCCAAATTAAAACAACACACGCGGAAAAAAAGTCCCCAACAACAGAGAAAGAATGTCTACACACCTTCATATCTAGCGCGACGGAATTCAACAGCCATCTTACGTTTCTTGCGATTGACCGCAGCAACAGTAGAACTAAGAAAAGGAAACCAACCATCACCTACAACATGGGAATGAAATAACCACCATCAACCTTGGCAGAACAGCCTATGAAATGAAAAAACCAAAGAAGGGTGGATAGGAACGCACGTATACGACTCCGGCAAGGAGACCCAACAGCCTGTCGTGGTACATAACGTCTAGCAACTCCAGGGACGGACGCGCACCCAGCGCCTGCAGCACGTCCAGAATCAACACCCCATCCAGAGACGGGTCTACAAACACCCCTACCGCTTGTACCGGTCACAGCGCCATGCCCCGCTCCAGCGTCCGGAATCCTCCGCGCAGCACCCGTACACATGACAGCAGGCTGTGATCCAGCGACAGGATCAGAAGCAGAGGCACCGCCTCCATTGAACCCCCCACGGCTAGTGGCCCGCCCACGACCGGCCTGGCCACCACGATCCCGCCCATGACCGGCCTGGCCACCACCAGCCCGCCCACGGCCACGTCCACGACCAGCTATCAACGCAGCACCAGCCCCAATAACGTCCTCACCATGGACAACGACCAGACGACACGGCATGTCAACAACACAGGTACGCCATACCCACACGCTGGACAACCAAGAAGCAAGAACAATGTAACCTTACAGAGAGCAACAACAGGTATCCAAATACAACATAACACAGTCATGGAAAACACAACAGTTTATCATACTATGCACGAGGGACACGACCAGGTAAATGATATGTCACACATTAAATAAACGAACAACGAATATCCATATGCCGTTACAACCAGCCACTTATCTCATACAAAACGATCGGAACATACATCAACCAGCCTAATGGAAAAAAGAAATGTCAACTAACTACCCCGGGAATAACACATCCTAGCTTCAAGGCACACCTAAAAGGTGCAGGCCGTAGAAACCAACCAAGCATGTATCATCTGCCGCCGCGAAGCAGCATTTACGTCACCCACGGCAGCAGAGGTATCATCACCAACAACATGGACCGATGATCGAACCAGCGAGGCCGCCAAGACAATTGCCGAACGAGCAAGCTCTCGGTAAGTCATCATACTCTTATAATTGTAGTCTACAACAACAAACCCATATAAACCGTGAAGAAAGCAAATAGCCTGGAGAGCAGCGTCATCATAAAGAGACGGGCAACCAAGACCATCCCGTGACCAGAAAAACTTCCGCATGGTCAAGGCACCGCCTCCAGAGACATCAACTTCCAGTTCCACCCCTCCAATTAGAACCCCATCGTCCATGACCTCTCGTATGTACGAATGAAACGGCAAACAACACCGTGAAGCAACGACATCAAACATTTGCACATAGGAAAAACCGATGGCAAACATCCTGACAACACAACGAAGGACCCAACATAAGCAAACTCACACAAATAAGAAAAACACCAAAGAAAGCAGAAAGTTAGATCCCATAAAACACAGGCGACAGACAATTACAATATATGTAATATACATACATGGAGTTAAAACACAGGCCACATCTACAGCACATATGGAATCACAGCAACATACATAGATCCGACAGCACATATGCACTCACAGTAATATACATGGACTGAAGATACATATAGGCTCAGAACACATACAGACATAAACAATACTCCAGCTGCAGTATAGATCGACTTGAAATACACAAATGAACAAGTAATATACATAAATCCAAAACACATGAAAGGCATTGGAGTATTTATAGACCTAATACAAGCATACGACCTACAGATATAAAACTAAGGAGCCCAGGCGTGAGGGAGGAATCACCTGCAAGAGAACCAACGAGAGTAGACTGAGGAATCCAAGAGCACAAGCAGACATCAATCAGGATGAATCAGCAATCAAACCCTAGACAGAGCCCCGAAAATCAAAAAGGCCCCTTGATGAGCACGGATACATCACAAACAAGGAGACAAACAAAAGATCATCTAATCACCTCAGCCATCTCAGCGTCGAGAAACCCAAGAGTACAAGTAGACCCCAAGGAGAATAGATCGACACGCAAACCCTAGATAGATCCCTAAAACAAAACAGAGCCCTAAGTGAGCACGTATAAATCATAATCAGAAAGACAAACAAGGCAGCAACCAGTCACCTCAGCCATCTCAGAAGCCCTCCGCTGTGCTCCCTCTTCCGTCAATCCGCAAGTCGGCTCCCATGCCACGCGACCGTCACAACTGCGAAGCATCCAGAGAAGCAAAGAAGACGGTAAGAGACGACGGCAAATCGAGGAGGACGAGCGCCAGCGGAAAGCGGGAGGAAATCCACCTGAGAATGACGGCAAATCAAAGGGGACGCGAGTCGGCGGCGAGCGGAGAAGACAAGAGAGGAGGGGACGAATGGGGAGCACGAAAGGGCAAGCCAGCCGCCCGGCCCCACCTCATGGACTCCGTCCAGCACGCACAGTGCCACCACATGAAAACCCAAAAATTCCCTCGGCGGGCCGTGGTAATTACCCGCGGTGGCAAGATATTTACCCGCTGGATTTGTCGGGACGAGCCGCATGGGACGTTTCGCTAGACCCAGCCACCGACAGACAGGACCCACATGTGAGCTACCACAGATCAGCGAGACCGGAACGAGTCCGCGAAGTGAGAAAGAACCCCGGAAGGGCGGTAACTATTCATTGCTACAGCGCCTTTTTTGATCCGGCGGCCCAGATCGTCCAGAGGCTTGATCCAACGGCTAGAATCGCATCAGGAAAACAGATCGGACGGTCAGAATCCACTAAACTCTGAGAGCGCCCGGGAGTGCCTCGATCTCTTATTTCTCGATATACGACCACATTACAAAATGTATTTCACCTGTTGTTTCATCTAATTTTTGAGATACTCCTTTATGTATACTTTGAATTTATCATACTCATTTTGGCCACCCGTCCGCTTCATCTTTTAACTCATTGCAGGGACTCTGTCACATAAAACCAGTATATACTCACGTAAAAAAAGTTGCAAGTACTCCCTTAATAAAAAACAAGTATATACTACCCTAACAAAAAAGTTGTATATACTCCCTTACTAAAAAATGTATATGTTCCCTACAAAAAAGCAGTATATACTCCCTACCAAAAAAGTAGTATATACACCCTTAGTAAAAAATGTATATACTCCCTACCAAAAAAGCAGTATATACTCTACCAAAAAAGTAGTATATACTCACGTAGAAAAAGTTATATGTACCACCTAAATAAAAAACAAGTATATACTCCCCTACCCAAAAAGTTGTATACTCCCTTACTAAAAAACGTATATACTCCCTACCCAAAAAACAGTACATACTTCCTTAATAAAAATCAATATATAATCACAAACGAAAGGTGGTATATACTGTCTTTCCAAAATAGTACATATGATCTTTGCTGGAAGAGGTTAGTATTAAATAAGTAAAGAGCAAGTATGAGCCAGCGACAATTCCACCAGGGAACCAAAGACTCAGAATAAGGCCACTACTAGAAATTCAAGTACTAACAAGGAACCTGGGGAGGAAGTGACTTCTCCTAAAAAGAGCAAGCAACAGCCAAAGCGCAAAGAAGCCCCACATCAAATATACAAACCAGTAGCTAAAACGTTGTTGCTCACAGATGGGAATGTGAAAGACCCTACTGGAGATACGAGTGCAAGTATCCAGGACCCAACTTCAGCCAGTAATGAATTAGAAGGGGATGATTTTGCTCGTGATCCCAAGAAGAAGAAGCCTACACCAGAAAATTCGGCAGAGACCGCGACGCGGTCCTGCCCATCACAATGAGTGTTTTAAGTTGGAACTGCCGGGGGCTTGGGAACCCCGAGACAGTTCGGGAGCTTCGCAGTATCGTGAAGCTTGAAGGACCCTCCCTTCTCTTTGTAATGGAAACGAAAATCAAGGCAAAAAGAGTTGAGGATCTGAAGTATTCGCTTGGTTTCACAGGCAGTTTTGCTGTTGACAGTGCGGGCCTTAGTGGCGGCATAGGTCTGTTTTGGTCCAAAGATGTGACCGTTGATTTGAAGAACTTTAGTAAGAACCATATTGATGCACTAGTTCAGAATACTAATCAGAACGGTTATGTTTGGCGTTTTACTGGCTTTTACGGAGCACCGCGGGCGGAAGAGAGACATCACAGTTGGCGGTTCTTGCGTACTTTGTACAATATCCCCCATAGCGCATGGATGTGCGTGGGTGATTTTAACGAAACCTTGTTTGCTTGTGAGCACTTCAGTAGAGCGTCTCGGTCTGAATCTCACATGAGAGCGTTTCGGGAGGTGGTGGATGAGATCTCCCTCCAAGACTTGGGCTGGCCTGGCACAGCTTACACATGGGATAACCATCAATCGGGAGAGGCCAATGTCAAGGCACGGCTAGATAGAGCCTTCGCTAATGAGGAGTTCCGTCAGCTTTTTCGTCACATACGGGTCAGACATTTACCTTCAGTTGAGTCTGATCATTGCTTTGTGATAGCAAAAATCAAGGAGGCTTTGGCAAACCGACCAAGGGCAAAGAAACAATTCAGGTATGAAAACGTATGGCAGACCCATACCGATTATGATCGCCTCGTAGCGGAGACATGGCGAGGCATACCGCGTACTCCTGGTCTCCAAGGCATTGCTTCAACTCTTGGTACGTTGCAGTCAACCTTAGAACCATGGAGTTTGAAGGAGTTTGGGTGTTTGACACGCACCGTCAGACAACTCCAACAGCGTCTGAACCGTGTTCGGTGTCAGGCTATAGGAACGGGGCCATCGGATGAGGAGAAAAACATCGTTAAAAAATTGAAAGAGGCCCTGCATCAAGAGGAGGTGTGGACTCGGCAGCGGTCGAGAGTTCCGTGGCTTCGCGAGGGTGACCGCAATACATCATACTTTCAAGCACAAGCAGCACAACGCCAACGCATGAACAAAATTACAGAGTTGCGACGTGCTGACGGCACCGTGTGTGCTAATGGAGACAAGGATAAAGTGGAGGTGCAGACCTTTTACCAACAGTTATATGAATCACAGGGCTTTGCCGATCCACAGCTTTTGTTATCGCATGTGCCGGTCAGGGTGTCACAGGCGATGAACACCGATCTCTCCAAACCCTACACGCCGGAGGAAGTCAAGGTGGCGTTGTTTCAAATGGCTCCGTCCAAGGCACCGGGTGTGGATGGCTTTACTGCGGGTTTTTACCAGCGTCATTGGGACTTGCTTGGTAATGATGTAACCCAGGCAGTGCTCGATTTTTTGAATGGGGGCGAGCTACCATCGGGTCTGAATGATACTTCTATTACTCTAATTCCCAAGGTCAGACATCCCCAATCAATAACTCAATATCGTCCTATTGCTTTGTGCCCAGTTCTATACAAGATTGTAGCTAAGGCAATCACTAATCGCTTGAGATGCATTATGGATGAGGTAATTAGTGAAGAGCAAAGCGCTTTTGTTCCCGGACGTCTCATTACTGACAATGTTCTAGTTGCTTATGAAAGTATACATACGATGAGAAGGAGGAAGAAGGGCAAGAATTACTCTTGCGCGATCAAACTTGATATGATGAAAGCATATGATCGCGTCGAGTGGCACTATCTGGAAGCTATACTAGTTCGGCTGGGCTTTTGTATGAGCTTTGTTAGATTGATAATGAAGTGTGTCTCTTCGGTTCGGTTTTCGGTGCGTGTCAACGGAGAGCTATTACCATACTTTACACCAACCAGAGGATTCCGCCAAGGAGACCCAGTTTCACCTTATCTTTTTCTGCTCTGTGCAGAAGGTTTTTCCTCATTGTTGAAATATTACAATGGAATAATTATAGACAGGGGTCTGAGGGTGAGCTATAGATCACCATGGGTCACACATTTGTTATTTGCAGATGATAGTCTGATCTTCATCAATGCATGTAATCCAAGTGCTCTCAGACTTAATGAAATTCTCAGAATCTATGGAGAGGCCTCGGGCCAAAGTGTTAATCGTGACAAAAGTTCAGTTTACTTCAGTTCTAACACTCCTGATTCGTTGAGGCAGGTTATGCAAGCAACATTGAATATCCAGGTACAAGCATTCAGTGAGAAATACCTAGGGCTACCTACCGCTGTGGGACGGATAACAAGTGGCACTTTTGATCATATCAGCGAAAGAGCTCGTGGGAAAAATGCAAGGCTGGTCGGAGAAACTATTGGCATGTGCAGGCCGAGAGACTCTTCTCAAATCGGTCGTCCAATCTATTCCTACATCCAATGAGCACCTTTCTCTTGACCAAAAAAGTGGGTAAGAGTCTTACTTCACCAATGGCTAAATATTTTTGGAGTAGCTCTCTTGACAAGAAATCATTGCACTGGGTGTCCTGGAAGGAGCTATCTACACCCAAGTGCAAGGGTGGCATGGGTTTCCGAGACCCTCATATTTTCAATCTTGCGATGTTGGGCAAGCACGGGTGGCGGTTCATCACCAACCCCAATTCCCTTTGTGCAAGAGTCTTGAAAGGTCATTATTTTCCCGACACTGATTTCATGCGGGCTACTGTCCCAAAGTCGGCGTCGGCCACTTGGAGGGTGATCATCGCTGGGAGGGAGGCCCTCCGGTCCGGACTGATTTCTCGAGTGGGCGGTGGCTCCTCCATCTCGGTTTGGAACGACAAGTGGATCCCAGGTACTATATCCATGTCTCCCATTTTTCGGCCACAACACACGACCGTGGAACGTGTGTCCGAGCTTATTGATTCATCTAATTGGTCGTGGAGACAAGAACTTGTTCGACATACTTTCATTGCTCCTGATGCTGAAGCAATCTTGAATATTCCTATTCGGCAAGGAGGAGGAGATGATTTTCTTGCTTGGGCATTCGAAAGATCGGGGAACTACACTGTGATGTCGGCGTACCGTGCTCTCGTGACTCAGAAACAGCGAGTTGCTCTAGAGGAAGGGACGGCTACCGGAACCTCAGAGGAAGATACACAGATGTGGAAATCTCTTTGGAAATTGAATGTTATCCCAAAGGTTAGAGTGTTCTGGTGGAGGGTTCTTCGTGGAATTCTCCCAGATGAGGCCACTCTTAACTATCGACATATTGCAGCGATCCGTCGATGCAATGTTTGTTTGGCTATGGACGAGAATCTGGAGCATGCACTCATTCATTGTTCACATGCAAAACGCTTCTGGGAAGAAGCGCATGCTTGGTTCGGCCTCAGACTTCCTCGTCTCCACCCAGACTCTTGGGCGCGGGATATCACATGTGATCCCCATTTTACTAATGATGAGCGCGCAAAGATCACAACAATCATGTGGTCTATATGGCACTCCCGGAACAGAATCAAGCACGGTGAAGAGGGAAGGAATCCAACAGAAACGCTCAGGGCCACCAAGGAGGCGATTGCCCTCCTTCATCTTCCACGTCGAGATGCAACGATTTTGCCGGGCTTCGGTTGGAGACCGCCTGATGATGGGCTCATCAAGATCACTACAGACGGTGCCTTAAACCTAGTAGATGGCAGGGGCGGTGCAGGGGGGGTGGCCAGATCCTCTTCGGCGCTCCTGGGAGCATCGTGCAAACCATATTTGGGAATCATTGATCCCTTGATTATGGAGGGTTTATCACTTCGAGATGGAGTCCGTTTTGTATCCCTTCGAGGATTCTCGCATGTAGTAATGGAGACTGATTGCTTGGAGATGGTGATGCTCTGGAACACTCACCACAATTCTCGGTCAATTGTGGCTCCTTTATTGTTAGAGATAGGAGAGCTATGTAATAATTTTACTCTTTTTGATATTTAGCATGTAAACAGGTCAGCTAATGTCCCGGCGCATCTTTGTGCAAAGCGTGCTTGCACACTAAATGTGACCGATAGCTGGCTTGAGGAGACTCCGGGTTTTTTGGTGACCAGCCTCTTGGCTGATTGTCCCAAGAACGCCTTCATATGAATAAAGCTCTCTGATTTTCCCCACAAAAAAAAAGTATGAGACGCATGGTAGTTATTAGTCTTCATACAAAAATATTATGTGATGGTAGTTGTTTCCTTCAACGAACAGAAGCAAAAGTACATACTCCCGCGAAAATATACAATTCCGAACTGCACGTTCAACGTAAGTGCATGTCATTGTTCAAACAAAAGTACTGCAGTGTTGAGGCGAGTGCACTTCCTATCGCAAAACTGTTTTCGCTCTAGTTTTTAAAACGTTTGTCGAAATGAGGCGTGCAACATATGGTTGGAAAAATATGAATTAGGCGCAACTTTGCCATGTAGAACTTTTTTCGAGATTACTCACGGTTTAAGAGCAGTTTTAAAAACGATGTGGCGCACGATGAGTGGCAGCGAGGTTTTTTTTCACGTTTTTCTAAACCGCTCGTTGAAATGAAGCAAAATGATACACCGTTGGAAATATATCGTCGAGGTGCAATATTTCTTATATATATTACTTTCTCTAATTCATTGCGGTTTAAGAGCAGTTTCAAATTTACTAAATCATGGAATTTCTTTTTCAATTTTTTACAATTTTTTGGTACTGTTTTCGCTTCAGTTTTTTAACCGTTTGTCGTAACGAGACATGTGATACGCCGTTGAAAATTTACGGATGAGGCGCAACTTTTATATGTAGAAATGTTTTTGAGATTCCTTACTGTTTTAAGTTAATTTTGAAAATCGTGCGGCGAACGATGAATGACATCGGCCATTTTTTTTACGAATTTCTACAAACAATTTGTTAGAATGATTCAAATTATATGCCGTTGAAAAGATATCGACGAGACACAACTTTTTCATGTAGAACACGCTATCTAATTCCTACGATTTAAGAGCATTTTGGATTTTACTAAAATGCGCACACTGTTTTTCGCGACACCAAAATCGACGTGTGTACTGCGACAGACAGAAGAACACGTTGCTTCGATAGAAAACCGCACTGCATCAGACAATCAAGCGAACTTCATAATTACTTTTGTCGGGCGTAAATTTTCTGAGATGAGTTTTTGTTGTTTTTTTCCATCTTTTTTATGAACGAGAGTGGATCATACAGACGATGGCAAGTGAACCGCGACATATATCAAAGTGAACCGCAATAATATCTTGTTGTTTCACTAAATTTTTTGCACTTCCATATTGGGCGCAAGTGAAAACCATGTCTTAAAAGTGAACCACATCCTAGGACCAAACACACTGCAAGTGTTGATGTAGTCGACTGCATTTTTGAGACATGTAACAAATTGCATTTCATATAGAGGGGTAATGAGCTGCTACACAAATGGAGTGAACTACATTTTTAGATCATCCCACAAACAAAACAAATTGCATTAGAAAAAGAAGTGAACCTCGCGTGAGGATTTGTCTCTTTTTTTTACAGGTGAACCACTAAGGGGCTGCACTTCTTTTTACAAAGTGAATGGCTATTGTTTTTACAAGTGAACAACAAAGAGTTTCACAGAGAAGCACATGATGTTTGAATAGATACAAACACGTGAACTGAAGCAAAATTTAAAAAATAGGCAGGCAACACATAAAAAACGTATCCAACGAAATGCACCAAATAGGTAGTCGAGCCGCACGAGCGCGCAAACTAAGCTTCATGCAGCTCGGGCCAAACGAAGTGCACGTCCACAAAGAACGTAGTGCCCCCCCCCCCAAATGAAGTACACGTCGACGGCCGACGAACCACACCGCAATGTTTTTTGCAATCTGGAAATCAAGAGCAGTATTTGCAGGTCATATGCTCACATACAAGATGGACTTCTACAGGTTCAGTGGACAACTATGGGGACGGGGAACTGCACACCCGTGTCCTCTCCACCGCTCGCCTCGGAGCCAGTGAACTTCATGAAGAGGCGCGTTGCACTGTGTTAACAACAACCAAAATTACCCCAAGGGAGGAGAGTGGAATGGTTGCTATGCCTACTCTTGATGCTTACTGCACGGCAGCCGCCCTTGATCCATGATACGTCTCCAACGTATCTATAATTTTTGATTGTTCCATGCTATTATATTACCTGTTTTGGATGTTTATGGGCTTTACTATACACTTTTATATTATTTTTGGGACTAACCTATTAACCGGAGGCCCATCCCATATTGGTGTTTTTTTGCCTATTTCAGTGTTTCGAAGAAAAGGAATATCAAACGGAATGAAACCTTCGGGAGAGTTATTTTTGGAACAGAAGCAATCCAGGAGACTTGGAGTAGACGTCAGGGAAGCTTCGAGGTGGCCACGAGGGTCCAGGGCGCGCCCTACCCCCTGGGCGCCCCCACCCTCGTGGGCCCCTCGTGGCTCCCCTGACCAACTTCTTTCGCCTATATATGTCCATATACCCTAAAAACATCGAGGAGCACAATAGATCGGGAGTTCCGCCGCCGCAAGCCTCTGTAGCCACCAAAAACCAATCGGGACCCTGTTTCGGCATCCTGCCGGAGGGGGGATCCCTCACCGGAGGCCATCTTCATCATCCTGGCGCTCTCCATGATGAGGAGGGAGTAGTTCACCCTCGGGGCTGAGGGTATATACGCGGCCAATCTTTTCACCCCCACCCCTTGGATGCCATGATCTATCTTTCTTGTCCCATGTCCAAGCAGTTGGAAAATCACAATAAGTCAACGAGCGAGCAGTTTCGAACATCTCATTTGCAACAAACCACTCAGTAAGCATAGTCTTTTGCAAGAAGTCAGAATCAAGAATTTTGGTGAGGTCGGCACCAGGCCGGTAATAAACAGTATTCATCCCAGGCATATGAACAGTTAACCTTTGAACAGATGGCATTTTAAAATGTATTTCAAATCCAAATATACACCATAGTGCATCGTACTCACATATATAAGGACATATAAGATACTCCTGAACCTCATCTACCGTACGACAACCAGGTTTACTTAACTTTTTTAGCCGCTCTAACATGACCTTTGAACAATCAGTGCCCTTGGTGACATACTTAAAAAGATATTTCATAACATGTGTCTTGTTACACCACTCTACATTTATATGGCCCTGAAATTTCTTGAGCATTGCCATATTATAAGGAACAACATGCCTATTGTCAAGATAGTGGCCATTTTTATAGACCCTTCGCCCGTCGTCACGACGCCGATACAAGAAAAATCATTATCATCAACGACAGTGGTATCTCTAAAATCCTTTGGAAAATACTTAGAACAGACACCATTTTTCATGCAGACACACTTATTATTCATCTCACCACACGGACCGTGCAGCATGAATTCAGAAACTAACGCATATCCTAGAGGATCAAGTAGCACATCAGGTATTTCAGCAGATACTAATGAATTAACACTTTCAATACCAACCTCACCGTTGCCTCCTTTCCTCCACACAAGTATGTGCGCGTGAGGTAGTCCTCGCTTCTGGAACTCAACCGTATACAGGACTGAAAATAAGACACAAAAGTTATATCAGCAAGGCCAATCAACAGAAAAATCAGAATATTATTGATAAGTTACAAACAAAGACAGAGCACACCAGCAGAAAGTACCAGCTATAACCGGGCCAAACGCCCGGCCGGACTTGATTTCATCTAAGATAGACCCTAACAACAACATCCGCCCTATCAGAAGGCGTCTGACCCGGCTCCAATGCATCTGTAATCTCCGGCCACTTGGGATTACAGGTGAAAGTGGTAAATACATCCGGCGCACCATGCACTCGGCATACGGCAAGACCATCATGGAAATTTTCATGATAGTAACGACGACCACCGGTATGACTGGAAGGAACAATGGTACTCTTCTCAAGAGCATCACCATCAACACACCCACCATGTACCACATCAGCAATGCCCTGCATGTGCTCTGATCTAAGCATGTCCTGATTTCTTATGATATACCGAAGCCTATTCTCATCGATGCACGCACGCGCATCGACAACTGACTGGGAGGAGAGGAGGCCATAACATATATAGGGATTGGGCTGATCACTCTTATAATGGCACATAAAACGATAGTAATCTTGCATGGTCATCCTATTTCGACTATTTGTCGAATCGTCACCACCACCAGAAGGATATGAAGAGGATGCCTTAACGGATGGGCTTCCAGGTGCATGACCGGGATCTACATGTCCATCATCACCATCTTCTTCAGGAACAATCAAGTGAGGAACATCTACCTGAAACCCTCTCTCTCCATAAGGGAAAAGTAATGGGTACTGCAGCGGCATAAACGCGGTATTCAGAGAGGATATCTGCTGTAAACCCTCAGAACGGCTACAGACAATGACATCCCGAGAAGACGCCTCTAACGTGAATTCACCACCGACAATTAGAGCAGCAAGTCCAGTGGTTGTAGGCAAGCTAAACTGTGGGCTATCACCCTTTGAAGGCCCAATAATACGAATTGAGATATCCTCGATGGGTTCATCACCACGCCCCTCTATCATCATACTCGCCTCTCTAAAGGTCTGCACCAATGGGTTAGACACATTAAGCATGTCTCTAAGACCAACCACAATGCTCTCATCCACACCCCAGTAGGTTTGTCTTATGGATTCAAGGCATTCATTCTACGCCTAATTTCATTGGCAGGGTCATGTATATACAACTCGACAAACTTTGGGGCATCATCACCGCTAGGCACCAACGAACCAATACGATGAGATACCTGACCACTAATCTTAAAAACCTTAGGCCCACGGCTGCCACCAAACGAACGCTCGATAGTAGCACCCATTGAAGTGAAGGCAAACATACAATTGTACTCACGTATAGACCGGAGGAACTTTTTAGCACGAGAAGTACCATCGAATCGAAGGAGCTCCCGGAGATAGGCCGGGGGATCCTTAAAGGGAGGGATATAAACCTTAGCGCCTTTACAACAGCGGTTGTAGACCATCTTACGCTGGTACCATGATGACCTAGCCTTAGAACACTCGGCATACCAGAAGGAGGCACCGCAGTACTGACACAAGAAATCCGGAGGGCCATAATATGACTTATCTGCATAGCAAGCTAACAACCATGACAACAGAAGACAATCAGGCACAAATCAAAAGCAGGACAACAGTCACATAACCAAAATAGCAAAGGACTAGTTGATAGGCACCTTTTAGGGACTCGGCAAATTTAACCGAATAACCCTGCCAGTCCTTTGGCAAAGGACCTTGAACAACAACATCTAACAAGATACAGAAAGCCAAATAAGAGACCATGAGGGGAACAACAACAACCAGCAATGAACCAAGAAAAATATAATGCACCTTCACATCCAGGACGGCGCAATTTAATAGTCACTTTTCTTTTTTTTCGTTTGTTGTGATCTGTCCCGGTCACCTCTGAACACACATAAACCGAGAAACCGTCCCAATCCTTCGGCAAAGGCCCATGAACAACATGTTCTGACAAGACATGCACAACCCAAATTAAAACAACACACGCGGAAAAAAAGTCCCCAACAACAGAGAAAGAATGTCTACACACCTTCATATCTAGCGCGACGGAATTCAACAGCCATCTTACGTTTCTTGCGATTGACCGCAGCAACAGTAGAACTAAGAAAAGGAAACCAACCATCACCTACAACATGGGAATGAAATAACCACCATCAACCTTGGCAGAACAGCCTATGAAATGAAAAAACCAAAGAAGGGTGGATAGGAACGCACGTATACGACTCCGGCAAGGAGACCCAACAGCCTGTCGTGGTACATAACGTCTAGCAACTCCAGGGACGGACGCGCACCCAGCGCCTGCAGCACGTCCAGAATCAACACCCCATCCAGAGACGGGTCTACAAACACCCCTACCGCTTGTACCGGTCACAGCGCCATGCCCCGCTCCAGCGTCCGGAATCCTCCGCGCAGCACCCGTACACATGACAGCAGGCTGTGATCCAGCGACAGGATCAGAAGCAGAGGCACCGCCTCCATTGAACCCCCCACGGCTAGTGGCCCGCCCACGACCGGCCTGGCCACCACGATCCCGCCCATGACCGGCCTGGCCACCACCAGCCCGCCCACGGCCACGTCCACGACCAGCTATCAACGCAGCACCAGCCCCAATAACGTCCTCACCATGGACAACGACCAGACGACACGGCATGTCAACAACACAGGTACGCCATACCCACACGCTGGACAACCAAGAAGCAAGAACAATGTAACCTTACAGAGAGCAACAACAGGTATCCAAATACAACATAACACAGTCATGGAAAACACAACAGTTTATCATACTATGCACGAGGGACACGACCAGGTAAATGATATGTCACACATTAAATAAACGAACAACGAATATCCATATGCCGTTACAACCAGCCACTTATCTCATACAAAACGATCGGAACATACATCAACCAGCCTAATGGAAAAAAGAAATGTCAACTAACTACCCCGGGAATAACACATCCTAGCTTCAAGGCACACCTAAAAGGTGCAGGCCGTAGAAACCAACCAAGCATGTATCATCTGCCGCCGCGAAGCAGCATTTACGTCACCCACGGCAGCAGAGGTATCATCACCAACAACATGGACCGATGATCGAACCAGCGAGGCCGCCAAGACAATTGCCGAACGAGCAAGCTCTCGGTAAGTCATCATACTCTTATAATTGTAGTCTACAACAACAAACCCATATAAACCGTGAAGAAAGCAAATAGCCTGGAGAGCAGCGTCATCATAAAGAGACGGGCAACCAAGACCATCCCGTGACCAGAAAAACTTCCGCATGGTCAAGGCACCGCCTCCAGAGACATCAACTTCCAGTTCCACCCCTCCAATTAGAACCCCATCGTCCATGACCTCTCGTATGTACGAATGAAACGGCAAACAACACCGTGAAGCAACGACATCAAACATTTGCACATAGGAAAAACCGATGGCAAACATCCTGACAACACAACGAAGGACCCAACATAAGCAAACTCACACAAATAAGAAAAACACCAAAGAAAGCAGAAAGTTAGATCCCATAAAACACAGGCGACAGACAATTACAATATATGTAATATACATACATGGAGTTAAAACACAGGCCACATCTACAGCACATATGGAATCACAGCAACATACATAGATCCGACAGCACATATGCACTCACAGTAATATACATGGACTGAAGATACATATAGGCTCAGAACACATACAGACATAAACAATACTCCAGCTGCAGTATAGATCGACTTGAAATACACAAATGAACAAGTAATATACATAAATCCAAAACACATGAAAGGCATTGGAGTATTTATAGACCTAATACAAGCATACGACCTACAGATATAAAACTAAGGAGCCCAGGCGTGAGGGAGGAATCACCTGCAAGAGAACCAACGAGAGTAGACTGAGGAATCCAAGAGCACAAGCAGACATCAATCAGGATGAATCAGCAATCAAACCCTAGACAGAGCCCCGAAAATCAAAAAGGCCCCTTGATGAGCACGGATACATCACAAACAAGGAGACAAACAAAAGATCATCTAATCACCTCAGCCATCTCAGCGTCGAGAAACCCAAGAGTACAAGTAGACCCCAAGGAGAATAGATCGACACGCAAACCCTAGATAGATCCCTAAAACAAAACAGAGCCCTAAGTGAGCACGTATAAATCATAATCAGAAAGACAAACAAGGCAGCAACCAGTCACCTCAGCCATCTCAAAAGCCCTCCGCTGTGCTCCCTCTTCCGTCAATCCGCAAGTCGGCTCCCATGCCACGCGACCGTCACAACTGCGAAGCATCCAGAGAAGCAAAGAAGACGGTAAGAGACGACGGCAAATCGAGGAGGACGAGCGCCAGCGGAAAGCGGGAGGAAATCCACCTGAGAATGACGGCAAATCAAAGGGGACGCGAGTCGGCGGCGAGCGGAGAAGACAAGAGAGGAGGGGACGAATGGGGAGCACGAAAGGGCAAGCCAGCCGCCCGGCCCCACCTCATGGACTCCGTCCAGCACGCACAGTGCCACCACATGAAAACCCAAAAATTCCCTCGGCGGGCCGTGGTAATTACCCGCGGTGGCAAGATATTTACCCGCTGGATTTGTCGGGACGAGCCGCATGGGACGTTTCGCTAGACCCAGCCACCGACAGACAGGACCCACATGTGAGCTACCACAGATCAGCGAGACCGGAACGAGTCCGCGAAGTGAGAAAGAACCCCGGAAGGGCGGTAACTATTCATTGCTACAGCGCCTTTTTTGATCCGGCGGCCCAGATCGTCCAGAGGCTTGATCCAACGGCTAGAATCGCATCAGGAAAACAGATCGGACGGTCAGAATCCACTAAACTCTGAGAGCGCCCGGGAGTGCCTCGATCTCTTATTTCTCGATATACGACCACATTACAAAATGTATTTCACCTGTTGTTTCATCTAATTTTTGAGATACTCCTTTATGTATACTTTGAATTTATCATACTCATTTTGGCCACCCGTCCGCTTCATCTTTTAACTCATTGCAGGGACTCTGTCACATAAAACCAGTATATACTCACGTAAAAAAAGTTGCAAGTACTCCCTTAATAAAAAACAAGTATATACTACCCTAACAAAAAAGTTGTATATACTCCCTTACTAAAAAATGTATATGTTCCCTACAAAAAAGCAGTATATACTCCCTACCAAAAAAGTAGTATATACACCCTTAGTAAAAAATGTATATACTCCCTACCAAAAAAGCAGTATATACTCTACCAAAAAAGTAGTATATACTCACGTAGAAAAAGTTATATGTACCACCTAAATAAAAAACAAGTATATACTCCCCTACCCAAAAAGTTGTATACTCCCTTACTAAAAAACGTATATACTCCCTACCCAAAAAACAGTACATACTTCCTTAATAAAAATCAATATATAATCACAAACGAAAGGTGGTATATACTGTCTTTCCAAAATAGTACATATGATCTTTGCTGGAAGAGGTTAGTATTAAATAAGTAAAGAGCAAGTATGAGCCAGCGACAATTCCACCAGGGAACCAAAGACTCAGAATAAGGCCACTACTAGAAATTCAAGTACTAACAAGGAACCTGGGGAGGAAGTGACTTCTCCTAAAAAGAGCAAGCAACAGCCAAAGCGCAAAGAAGCCCCACATCAAATATACAAACCAGTAGCTAAAACGTTGTTGCTCACAGATGGGAATGTGAAAGACCCTACTGGAGATACGAGTGCAAGTATCCAGGACCCAACTTCAGCCAGTAATGAATTAGAAGGGGATGATTTTGCTCGTGATCCCAAGAAGAAGAAGCCTACACCAGAAAATTCGGCAGAGACCGCGACGCGGTCCTGCCCATCACAATGAGTGTTTTAAGTTGGAACTGCCGGGGGCTTGGGAACCCCGAGACAGTTCGGGAGCTTCGCAGTATCGTGAAGCTTGAAGGACCCTCCCTTCTCTTTGTAATGGAAACGAAAATCAAGGCAAAAAGAGTTGAGGATCTGAAGTATTCGCTTGGTTTCACAGGCAGTTTTGCTGTTGACAGTGCGGGCCTTAGTGGCGGCATAGGTCTGTTTTGGTCCAAAGATGTGACCGTTGATTTGAAGAACTTTAGTAAGAACCATATTGATGCACTAGTTCAGAATACTAATCAGAACGGTTATGTTTGGCGTTTTACTGGCTTTTACGGAGCACCGCGGGCGGAAGAGAGACATCACAGTTGGCGGTTCTTGCGTACTTTGTACAATATCCCCCATAGCGCATGGATGTGCGTGGGTGATTTTAACGAAACCTTGTTTGCTTGTGAGCACTTCAGTAGAGCGTCTCGGTCTGAATCTCACATGAGAGCGTTTCGGGAGGTGGTGGATGAGATCTCCCTCCAAGACTTGGGCTGGCCTGGCACAGCTTACACATGGGATAACCATCAATCGGGAGAGGCCAATGTCAAGGCACGGCTAGATAGAGCCTTCGCTAATGAGGAGTTCCGTCAGCTTTTTCGTCACATACGGGTCAGACATTTACCTTCAGTTGAGTCTGATCATTGCTTTGTGATAGCAAAAATCAAGGAGGCTTTGGCAAACCGACCAAGGGCAAAGAAACAATTCAGGTATGAAAACGTATGGCAGACCCATACCGATTATGATCGCCTCGTAGCGGAGACATGGCGAGGCATACCGCGTACTCCTGGTCTCCAAGGCATTGCTTCAACTCTTGGTACGTTGCAGTCAACCTTAGAACCATGGAGTTTGAAGGAGTTTGGGTGTTTGACACGCACCGTCAGACAACTCCAACAGCGTCTGAACCGTGTTCGGTGTCAGGCTATAGGAACGGGGCCATCGGATGAGGAGAAAAACATCGTTAAAAAATTGAAAGAGGCCCTGCATCAAGAGGAGGTGTGGACTCGGCAGCGGTCGAGAGTTCCGTGGCTTCGCGAGGGTGAACCACGATGTCAAGGACTTAATCAATCCCGTATACAATTCCCTTTGTCTAGCAGTACGATACTTGCCCGAGATTCGATCGTCGGTATCCCGATACCTTGTTCAATCTCGTTACCGGCAAGTCTCTTTACTCGTTCCGTAACACATCATCCCGTGATCAACTCCTTGATCACATTGTGCACATTATGATGATGTCCTACCGAGTGGGCCCAGAGATACCTCTCCGTTTACACGGAGTGACAAATCCCAGTCTCGATTCGTGCCAACCCAACAGACACTTTCGGAGATACCTGTAATGCACCTTTATAGCCACCCAGTTACGTTGTGACGTTTGGTACACCCAAAGCATTCCTACGGTATCCGGGAGTTGCACAATCTCATGGTCTAAGGAAAAGATACTTGACATTAGAAAAGCTTTAGCATACGAACTACACGATCTTTGTGCTAGGCTTAGGATTGGGTCTTGTCCATCACATCATTCTCCTAATGATGTGATCCCGTTATCAATGACATCCAATGTCCATGGTCAGGAAACCGTAACCATCTATTGATCAACGAGCTAGTCAACTAGAGGCTTACTAGGGACATATTGTGGTCTATGTATTCACACATGTATTACGATTTCCGGATAATACAGTTATAGCATGAATAAAAGACTATTATCATGAACAAAGAAATATAATAATAACCAATTTATTATTGCCTCTAGGGCATATTTCCAACAATCGTATCTTCTATACGACTCATGCTCGACCTTTCGGTCTTCTGTGTTCCGAGGCCATGTCTGTACATGCTAGGCTCGTCAAGTTAACCCTAAGTGTTTCGCATGTGTAAATCTGTCTTACACCCGTTGTATGTGAACGTTAGAATCTAACACCCGATCATCACGTGGTGCTTCGAAACACGAACTGTCGCAACGGTGCACAGTTAGGGGAGAACACTTCTTGAAATTGTTGTAAGGGATCATCTTATTTACTACCGTCGTTCTAAGCAAATAAGATGTATAAACATGATAAACATCACATGCAATCAAATAGTGACATGATATGGCCATCATCACTTTGCTCCTTTTGATCTCCATCTTCGGGGCTCCATGATCATCATCGTCACCGGCATGACACCATGATCCATCATCGTGCCTCCATGAAGTTGTCTCGCCAACTATTACTTCTACTACTATGGCTACCGGTTAGCAATAAAGTAAAGTAATTACATGGCGTTGTTTAATGACACGCAGGTCATACAATAAATTTAAGACAACTCCTATGGCTCCTGCCGGTTGTCATTTTCATCGACATGCAAGTCGTGATTCCTATTACAAGAACATGATCAATCTCATACATCACATATATCATGCATCACATCCTTTGGCCATATCACATCACATAGCATACCCTGCAAAAACAAGTTAGACGTCCTCTAATTGTTGTTTGCATGTTTTACGTGGCTGCTATGGGTTTCTAGCAAGAACATTTCTTACCTACGCAAAGACCACAACGTGATATGCCAATTGCTATTTACCCTTCATAAGGACCCTTTTCATCGAATCCGATCCGACTAAAGTGGGAGAGACAGACACCCGCCAGCCACCTTATGCAACTAGTGCATGTTTGTCGGTGGAACCGGTCTCATGTAAGAGTACGTGTAAGGTTGGTCCGGGCCGCTTCATCCCACGATGCCGCCGAATCAAGATAAGACTAGTAACGGCAAGCATATTGAACAAAATCAACGCCCACAACTACTTTGTGTTCTACTCGTGCATAGAAACTACGCATAGACCTGGCTCATGATGCCACTGATGGGGAACGTAGCAGAAATTCAAAATTTTCCTACGTGTCACCAAGATCTATCTATGGAGAGACCAGCAATGAGGGGAAGGAGAGTGCATCTACATACCCTTGTAGATCGCTAAGCGGAAGCGTTCAAGTGAACGGGGTTGATGGAGTCGTACTCGTCGTGATTCAAATCACCGATGATCCTAGTGCCGAACGGACGACACCTCCGCGTTCAACACACGTACAGCCCGGTGGCGTCTCCCATGCCTTGATCCAGCAAGGAGAGAGGGTGAGGTTGAGGAAGTCTTCATCCAGCAGCAGCACAACGGCGTGGTGGTGGTGGAGGAGCGTGGCAATCCTGCAGGGCTTCGCTAAGCACCACGGGAGAGGAGAAGGACTTAGGAGAGAGGGAGGGGCTGCACCAAAGGCATAAGGGGTGTCACAAGAGGCCCTCCTACCCTCACTATATATAGGGAGCCCAAGGGGGGGGGTGAGGCAGCCCTAGGAGATCCAATCTCCTAGGGGGCGGCGGCCAGGGGAGGTTTCCCTCCCCCCCAAGGCACCTAGGAGGTGCCTTCCCCTCCTAGGACTCTTCCTTAGGGTTCCCCCTTCACCCTAGGCGCATGGGCCATAAGGAAAGTGGCGCCCCAGCCCACTTTGGGCTGGATTCCTTCCCACTTCAGCCCATGGGACCCTCCGGGATAGGTGGCCCCACCCGGTGGGCCCCCGGGACCCTTCCGGTGATCCCGGTACAATACCGATGACCCCGAAACTTGTCCCGATGGCCGAAACAGGACTTCCTATATATAAATATTTACCTCCTGACCATTCCGGAACTCCTCGTGATGTCCGGGATCTCATCCGGGACTCCGAACAACATTCGGTAACCACATACAAACTTCCTTTATAACCCTAGCGTCATCGAACCTTAAGTGTGTAGACCCTACGGGTTCGGGAGACATGTAGTCATGACCGAGATGTTCTCCGGTCAATAACCAACAGCG
This sequence comes from Triticum timopheevii, assembly GCA_963921465.1. Classification (NCBI taxonomy): domain Eukaryota; kingdom Viridiplantae; phylum Streptophyta; class Magnoliopsida; order Poales; family Poaceae; genus Triticum; species Triticum timopheevii. The sequence continues at coordinate 421,136,494 of OY997262.1, forward strand.
GGATCTGGATACCCATGTTGGCTCCCACATGTTCCACGATGATCTCATCGGATGAACCACGATGTCAAGGACTTAATCAATCCCGTATACAATTCCCTTTGTCTAGCGGTACGATACTTGCCCGAGATTCGATCATCGGTATCCCGATACCTTGTTCAATCTCGTTACCGGCAAGTCTCTTTACTCGTTCCGTAACACATCATCCCGTGATCAACCCCTTGGTCACATTGTGCACATTATGATGATGTCCTACCGAGTGGGCCCAGAGATACCTCTCCGTTTACACGGAGTGACAAATCCTAGTCTCGATTCGTGCCAACCCAACAGACACTTTCGGAGATACCTGTAATGCACCTTTATAGCCACCCAGTTACGTTGTGACGTTTGGTACACCCAAAGCATTCCTACGGTATCCGGGAGTTGCACAATCTCATGGTCTAAGGAAAAGATACTTGACATTAGAAAAGCTTTAGCATACGAACTACATGATCTTGTGCTAGGCTTAGGATTGGGTCTTTGTCCATCAATTCATTCTTCTAATGATGTGATCCCGTTATCAATGACATCCAATGTCCATGGTCAGGAAACTGTATCCATCTATTGATCAACGAGCTAGTCAACTAGAGGCTTACTAGGGACATGGTGTTGTCTATGTATCCACACATGTATCTGAGTTTCCTATCAACACAATTCTAGCATGGATAAAAAATGATTATCATGAACAAGGAAATATAATAATAACTAATTTATTATTGCCTCTAGGGCATATTTCCAACAGTCTCCCACTTGCACTAGAGTCAATAATCTAGTTCACATCGATATATGATTAACACTCAAGGTCACATCCCCATGTGACTAACACCCAAAGAGTTTACTAGAGTCAATAATCTAGTTCACATTTACCATGTGATCAATACTCGATGAGTTCTGGGTTTGATCATGTTATGATTGTGAGAGAGGTTATAGTCAACGGGTCTGAACCTTTCAGATCCGTGTGTGCTTTACAAATCTCTATGTCATCTCCTAGATGCAGCTACCACGCTCTATTTGGAGCTATTCCAAACAACTGTTCTACTTGGAGCTATTCTAAATTGTTGCTCCATTATACGTATCCGATATCTCTACTCAGAGCTATCCGGATAGGTGTTAAGCTTGCATCGACGTAACCCTTTACGACGAACTCTTTTACCACCTCCATAATCGAGAAAATTTCTTAGTCCACTAGTTACTAAGGATAACTTTGACCGCTGTCCTGTGATCCATTCTTGGATCACTCTTGTACCCCTTGACTGACTCATGGCAAGGCACACTTCAGGTGCGGTACACAGCATAGCATACTGTAGAGCCTATGTCTTAAGCATAGGGGACGACCTTCGTCCTTCCTCTTTCTTCTGCCGTGGTCGAGCTTTAAGTCTTAACTTCATACCTTACAACTCAGGCAAGAACTCCTTCTTTGACTGATCCATCTTGAACACCTTCAAGATCATGTCAAGGTATGTGCTCATTTGAAAGTATCCGGGAGTTGCACAATCTCATGGTCTAAGGAAAAGATACTTGACATTAGAAAAGCTTTAGCATACGAACTACATGATCTTGTGCTAGGCTTAGGATTGGGTCTTTGTCCATCACTTCATTCTTCTAATAATGTGATCCCGTTATCAATGACATCCAATGTCCATGGTCAGGAAACTGTAACCATCTATTGATCAACGAGCTAGTCAACTAGAGGCTTACTAGGGACATGGTGTTGTCTATGTATCCACACATGTATCTGAGTTTCCTATCAACACAATTCTAGCATGGATAATAAACGATTATCATGAACAAGGAAATATAATAATAACTAATTTATTATTGCCTCTAGGGCATATTTCCAACACAAAGGTGCTTCCTTCGTCTCCGTGATCCTCGTATCCTCCAATGCATGACCAAATATCAATCCATTATCATTCATGGTTGCTGCCTCCTGCTCCTCTCGTACCCCATAACCGTCAATCACATGGTCAACCATGGTATTGATGCCACATATGTTGCTAGCACCAATCTCCTGATCCGACACCCCAAAGTTATTGTTCACTAGGTTAATGGGGCCAACGCTATGTGTGTTGCCACCAACAACATGTCTCTCCTCCCTCGAATGCATCATATACGATTCCACGGCGAGATTGACATAAAGATCTGTTACCTGCTGCCTTGTCTTTGAAGGGAATAATTCATGGAGAGCATCCACGATGTTGTTGTGCCTCTTGTTCTTGTCATCGTACACGATTGTGTGGATGTTGTGCCCAGCAATGACTGACCTTGCCTCCTCTTCCTCTGATGAGGTCCACCCTTGGTTGACTAATGGATCCATGAGACTAGATAGGTCAAAACTTCAGACTCGTAGGTAGTATGAACTATGAAGAATGCTTAGAGCATGGGGACGGAGAGAGGACTAGGATAGTATATTTATAGTCCTTCCAGGTACGAAACCTACTTTCACTAATTAATTTGATACATTGGTAGATTGTCGGGCCACAAAAATAGAGATTTAACTAAAACTAATAAACTGCTTATGAATCTCATAGGAAGACACCGACACATGTGAAGTTGACCTTAAGATTTTATCATTTATTTGAGATTTTTTGGTTTGGCGACATGCAATTGTAGATAGGAAGACTGCTAGAGACAACACACATAGGCCTGTTAAGTGTTGATAAATCTCAATCTTGCGAGAGAGCAGACACCTGTCTTGTGCATGCGTGACATATGTGCTCCTCTCATCGTAGTGTAAGACTGAAACCATGGTATTCGCCGCCGGCACATAGGTATAGCACACAAGATTTTCATCCGGTTTGGTCATTGGTGGCCCATATATAAATGTCGATTTTTATGTACGTACACATGTCAACGGTGTTTTTTGTGTACGTATTTGCAAATAATCTATTAATATCCTCCACCGAGTAACTATGCCACACATATGATCCACTCATTACCAGTGAATGCAAGCATATCTTTTCTATTAATGTTGGTGATCACTTATCTCACATACAACACATGAAATTCCATTGATATGCAATGGGGTCCTTTGAAACCAACTAATACATGCTCCACTAAAATATATACATTTCTACATATGTTCACATATATGCATTTAATAACCCATGAATTCAAAAAAATTGACACCATGATGTTGCAGCCCCCTCTATCTCTCTCCAAATAATTTCAAGGTAATCTACATGATATGCACATTAAATTATTGTGTTGTTTTCTAGATATGGTCACTATTCAGTAAAACTATGAACATAACAGTTGACAACAGAATATATGACTGCTTAAATGCATGCCTCTACATCTAGCTATCATATGGGACTACGTGCATATCCTTGACTCATATGGCAACATCGAATCACGTCCACCAATGCCTTTTACCTCCAAATGAACGTATCATTTATTAAACTAGATTAAAAAAGTCTTTGCTCTACATAAATGTTGACCAACTTCACAATAGCTTCTTCTAGCAAAGGATGAGAAACAAAAAAAATTGTATTAATTTTTAGCTGATTTTTATCGGATTGTAAATGATAATATGTGGGAGCTTCAAAATTGGCAAAATCATTTTGAGTTTAGTTTATTACGCTTGCAAACTTAGCCATATTCGACACCACCTCCTTAGGTTGTCGGTTTCTTTAGTACATAGAATGGCTCTCGGTGATGGCTAGGTCCAGCATGTGGGTGACAGGTCGCAACTTCTCTTCCCGTCAGTCCCGTCTCCTCGTGGGACCATTCGCAGCTCACGGTGCGGGTGGTTGCGGCAGCACGCATCGTCGGGTTGCAGTGCTGTGGGGAGGGGGATTATTAAAGGAGCGTTGACCTTAGCTTGCAATCGTTTTTAGCGAATGGGTGAGCCATGACTTGTGCGACACCACGAACGACTTGCGGTGGTGGCCGCCTGTTTGCAACAAGGGATAAATGAAGCATCCACATGGTGTGTGTATGAACTTGGGGAATCCATGGTGGATATGAGATTGGGGAGTCCAAGGGGGATTTCCTTTAGGGAAGGACGGCGGTCAACAACCAAGAGCGACGAGATAAAAGAAGGAGAATGTAATGAGAGGCGGGGGTCCACGAGGATGGAAAGAGTGGATGACAATGTTTCATTTGAAGACAGTATAGGTGCGCGCGGTGCAAGCAAGAGCGTCTAACAATGCCTGATCAAGGGACTCACATGCAACCGCTGTGATGCGCGTCTGGTGTGTAGTCGGATATGCAGTATCAGGCAACTCCCTGTAGTTCTTAGCCGGTGGGGCATCATTCTTATTTAGTTTGGGAAGTTAGTGTAGACAGTTATTCATGCCGGGGAGTATTGTTTGACATTATAATTTTGTTGGTGACTTGCATTTCCATGCCACAATGACATTTGTTGTACAACACACTGTGCTTGAGGATTCATCAACCAAGTAAAATGTAATGGATAGGTCCATAGTTAGTTTAATCTTGATTTGATAACCACTTTTTTCCAAAACAACATACATGCTCGTTGCTATCACTAATATTGAATAGGGCTTTGAAGGGAGTTCTCAAACACAGTCCTGTGACGGTTTTACTTCCGACTACAATACTCGTTGTAAATAGACCATGTGTGCCAACACATATTCTGCAAAGAGAATCAGGGGAGCCATTTAAAATCATGTTAGGATGCATCTCCTAACTGAACCTATGTTTCTTGTGTTTCTAAAGTTGGAGAGTTCTTTGCATTCTCTGAGAAGGAGGCTTTCATATAATTTGTCAAGTCAAGATGTGGGCATCATATTTTAAATTCTTCAACTTATCAAGGCTAGCACACAAGCTCTTTGCAATGAGGTTACTCTAAATCTCATCGAAATAGTTTTGCACATTGCTTGAGACATGTACTGAAGTCTTGGTATCAACAAAATGATTGGATATGTTTTCAAGTGGAAAGGTGAAAGGGTGTGTAATCCTCTGATGAACCGGTTACATTTTATAAGGGTTTAAGTCGATCTAGTAGGCGTTTTGTCGATTGACAGTAGAAAACTTTTAACTTTTGTAAGACATAAGTGGTTACTCTTTAAGAAGAGCAATATATGTTTTCCCAAGGGGAAATTTATTGAAAGGTCGAAGTTCCATCATTATGAGTGTACAAGAATTACTTGATTTACCAACATATTTGCATTTATTCACACATATAACAAATTTGTCATTGTCAATTTTACACCTGTGATATGTGTGAAGGAAATATGCCCTAGAGGCAATAATAAAATTATTATTTATTTCCTTATTTCATGATAAATGTTTATTATTCATGCTAGAATTGTATTAACCAGAACATAATACATGTGTGAATACATAGACAAACATAGTGTCACTAGTATGTCACTCCAATTGTCGGAGGGGTATCTCTGGGCCCTCTCGGTAATGCACATCACTGTAAGTCTTGCAAGTAATGTGACTAATGAATTAGTTGCGGGATGATGCATTACATAACGAGTAAAGAGACTTGCCGGTAACAAGATTGAACTAGGTATTGAGATACCGACGATCCAATCTCGGGCAAGCAACATACTGATGACAAAGGAAACAACGTATGTTGTTATGCGGTTTGACCGATAAAGATCTTCGTAGAATATCTGGGAGCCAATATGAGCATCCACGTTCCGTTATTGGTTATTGAACGGAGATGTGTCTCGGTCATGTCTACATAGTTCTCGAACCCGTAGGGTCCGCACGCTTAACGTTCGGTGACGATTTATATTGTGAGTTATGTGTTTTGATGTACCGAAGGTAGTTCGGAGTCCCGGATGAGATCGGGGATATGACTAGGAGTCTCAAAATGGTCGAGACATAAGGATCGATATATTGGACGACTATATTCGGACATCGGAAAGGTTCCGAGTGATTCGGGTATTTATCGGAGTACCGGAGAGTTACGGGAATTCGCCGGGGAGTATATGGGCATTATTGGGCTTTAGAGGAAAGAGAGAGGGGAGGCTGCGCCCCCCAAGGCCTAGTACAAATCGGACTAGGGGGAGGGGCTGCGCCCCCTCCTTCCTTCTCTTCTCTTTTTCCTTTCCTTGACTCCTACTCCTACTACTTGGAAAGGGGGGAATCGTACTTCCGGTGGGAGTAGGACTCCTTCAGGGCGCGCCATAGGAGGGCCGACCCTCCCCCTCCTCCACTCTTTTATATATGGGGGGGGGGGCACCTCTAGACACACAAGTTGATCTGTTGATCTCTCCCAGCCGTGTGCGGTGCCCCCTCCACCATATTCCACCTCGGTCATATCATAGCGGTGCTTAGGAGAAGCCCTGCATCGATAGCAACATCATCACCGTTATCACGCCGTCGTGCTGACATAACTCTCCCGTGAAGCTCTGCTGGATCAGAGCTCGCGGGACGTCATCGAGCTGAACGTGCGCTGAACTCGGAGGTGCCGTACGTTCGGTACTTGGATCGATCGGATCGTGAAGACGTACGACTACATCAACCGCGTTGTGCTAATGCTTCCGCTTACGGTCTACGAGGGTACGTGGACGATACTCTTCCCTCTCGTTGATATTTAGTAAATGTCGAACTTCTTCGTTATTTCAAACTGAACTTCTCGGTTTATTCGTTAGTAACGGGAAAAATTCAAGTTTTTTGCAATAAATATTGAACTGCTCTGTTTTTTTAAATTAACCTTCTTGGTTTATTATTTAGTAACGAGGAAAATCTGAGTTTTTCATATACACTATACTATTCTATTTTTTTTAATTTAATTTCTTGGTTTTTTCAATTTGGTTTTCTTGGTGTTATTCATTAGTAACGGTTCAAGTCTTAGTTATGTGAAAAACATCAAACCACCCAATTATTTAAATTTGAACTTCTTGAGCTTTTTAAAAAACAGGAAAAATATGTTTTATATACTTTTTGAACTGCTCATTTTTTAACTTGTCCTTCTTGGTATCTTAATAAACGTTGGACTTCTCCATTATTTAAGTCTGAGACTCTAGGTTTTTCGTAGAAACGAGGAAAATCCATTTTCTCTACAAGCACATGAACAAATAGTTGAACTTCAAATTGATGATTTTATTTCTTTGGTAACAAGGAAAATCTAAGTTTTTTCATAATTTTCTTTGCTCTATCTACTATTTTGGATGTCTTGGTTTTATTTTTTTCATTTACGAAAAATCCTAGTTTTTCAATAAACATGGAACGCCCTGCTCTTTTAATTTGAACTTCTAGGTTCTTTTAGAAATGGGGAAATCCATTTTTTAAATAATTTTTGAACTGCTCTATCTTTATAGTTTGACCTTCTTGGGATTTCTTTAGAAACGTGAAAAAATGTTATTGTTACTTCATTTGAACTTATTGATTTTTTGGAAATGGGAAAGTTCCAAAATATTATAAACATTCAACTGATATCTTATTATAATTTGAACTTTTCGTCCTTTTTGACCTTTTTTTGGTTTATTTTACAAACTGCAAGTGTGTTGTTCTTTTTGAACTTTTTTGTTTTTTAGTGTAAACAAACATCTATAGCGTCACAGGAATAAATTAACAACAATCTTTCCGTCATCCTTGTTTCGACATTTCCAGAAGAAAAAAATGAGTGCAAGGACACATCCATAATAGTACAATTTTTTGGAATGTGATCCGTATAGAATAGACACTTGTTTATGGGAATTAAGGTAATACACTAAAAGTAGTGAATTGTATCCACCACTCGTTCGTTTATGCTCATCCTTTGCCACTTTGACCACCGCACATGCCCTATGTTTCAATATCCCATGTTTTTTTCCTTCTGTCACATTGCACCCTTACGTTGAATGCCTTTTTTTTTAACCAAATTGCTACTGCAGTACACACATATATTGAAGTGCCTTTTTTTCCTAGCAAACCGCTGGTAAACAACTTTTTGGACTGCTGTAATACACATAGAAAACTCAATACATTTGAAACGCTAAAACCAAAAAAGATCATTGAATGGTTGAATACAGAATCATTCATTTTTTTATACAAATCTGATGAGCTAGCACATACAATTTTCCCTTTATCAGGAATAAGAATAAACACTCAGATGTGTGTCCAAATGCTACCCATCTACAGTAGCACAACAAGTTGATTTCCCTAAATTTCTGTCGAATTATAGAATCTTCAAAACAACAACAGCTAATTTTGTATGACAGCAGAAGCCAATAGTGACATCACGCACGCACACAACATGCCGTCCGCCGTCATCGCCACGCACACTGTTCGCTGATGTGAGGAGGTCCTGTGTCGCTCTAGTGAATCTATGACTTTGTAGTAGAAGAGCAGCAGCAAACCAGCTAATCACTTTGTTCGTCCTTGTGTTGGAGGAAGCAACCAGGAGCACACGAGGTAATGGATGCTGCTTCAAGGCAAGCTAGCTGCTTTTTCCATGAGAACATGGTAACGATGCCATCAGCACGCTGCTGTGCTGATCATCAGGCCAAGCAGCCGTTCGATTGGAGGCCTGGACACCAATGCAAGCAAGGAGGAAGACAAGGAAGGCTCAACTAGGACTGCACTACCGCAAACCTGTTGATGCCGACCCGTGCTGCCGATCTTTCGAACAGTAGGAAGCCGGCGCAACTACCTGGCAGAGTCACTCGGACGTGTCTACTATAGAACTGCAGGTCGAGGCCTCCTCTAGACGCAGGTCAAGGCCTCCTCTACCTACAGGCCGAGGCCTTCTCCCTCTTCAGGTGGTGGCGAGGTAGGCACGATGGACATGGACTGCGACATGTGTGCCGATGGGGAGCATAGCACGCGCGGCAGGGCGAGCCGGTGGGGAGCTTGAGGCGAGCGGAAGATGGCGCCAATGTGGAGTGTGCGGGTCTCCGTCGGCACGCCAGCGAGGAGCTGGATCCTCGTCGGAGGAGATCTGGGACTTTGCTCGGAGGTGGATCACAGATGCGGCAGAAGTGGCTCGCGGGGGTCTTCATCCACAGAGGGGCAGGCTGCAGCGAGATCCCGGTGACCTGTGGAGGGTGGTGGTGCGCCGGCAGCACAAGATGTGGAGGAGCGGTGGTGTCGGCGAGATGTAAGGGCGGCGCTCGGTTGGCGGTGCGCGTTGGCAGGCGGCCGCAGGAGCACGGCGCGTGGGCAAGAGGAGGCGCGTCGGCTGCCGGGGAGAGAGCGCACCGGCGACGTGGGACACGAGGAAGGCGGCGCAGTGGTGGTCGCCGCCATGGGTTGAAGCAGGGGGAGGGAGGCGCCGTAGGTAGAAGCAGGAGAGGGAGACCACCGGCGGAGAGCGCGGACGTAGAGTCTACGGCGGCGTATGGCGGTGGAGTGCACGGCGGTGGAGGCCGGGGTGGCGCGTGGTTGCCAGACGCTGTCGGCCGGCGGCGACATTGTGTAGGGATCGGGGATGATAGGGGTGTTTTTTTTGTTCGTGTGGGAAGTTCGAGTGGGCTTTTAACGTTTCCAGATTCACAAACATGCGATCGGGCCCTATATAGAGCCGGTGTGATCAGAATAACTATTTTAATTCTATGATGATAATAGTGCTACACACGCTCTTTCTATATAGTAATACTTTTCTTCATTCAGTGTGTAGATATATTATTCTTCACTCGAGGTAATTTTACGGTCATTTCGTAAATAAATTATATTTGAAATTCAAATAGTTAAATTCATATTGATTCACTATGTAAAATTTGACATAAGAAAAAAATATAGGTCATAAGACAAGAAACATTATATTTTATGTATATTTTACACTATGTTTTTACGTTTACAATTTTGCGTAACATAATTTTTTTACAGCGATTGTATATTTTCGTACGGTCTTTTTTTACGTTTGAAATAAGAAAAAAATTTAACAGAACGTAAAATTGCGTTGCATTGATGGTGAAAAGGAGGGGGGGGGGGGGGGGGACGAAGAATAACTATTTCTCACCCAGGGTGACGAATGGGTTAGTACTCCCAGAAGTACGTACTCTTTCGTCCGTCTGCAGTTGATCCGTTCTTATACTCGGTTCACTTTTTTCCGAATGGGTTCCAGAAGTACGAATGGGTTCACAATGTTCGCACCCGTTACGAGTGATGGTTATAAATTAGTAACACGCCGATTTTTCTGGCACTCTCACATCTTATTCTTTCTTCCGCCTCACAGATCCCAAACCAACAAAGCGGCCGGCTCCCCGACAAACGTGAACAGTGGAACTGCGGCGGCCGCCGCCATCACTCCCCAGCGACCGATCTACTCCCTCCGTTCCTAAATATAAGTCTTTTTAAAGATTTCAAATGGAGTATCATATACGGATGTATATAGACATATTTTAGATGTAGATTCATTCATTTTACTTCGTATGTAGTCATTTGTTGAAATATCTAGAAAGACCTATATTTAGGAACGGAGAGAGTAGATTACAGCTTCCACCGGCCAACCGATCGGAGAGCACAAGACCGGCCGAACCTGAGATTTATTGGAATAAGAGGTCAGTGATTTTTCTTGGATGTTCTGTGCATGTCGATTCGTCTAATCCATAGCATCTTCCCATCCATTAACCATAATTCTCTTGCTTTCTTTTAGATCTGAAAGAGGCGCATGTGCTCCAGTCCTGGATATCATTGTTTGCTGAATTTTTGTGGACGGAAGAATTTTCCGGTGCTATGGGGGCCGGTGTCTCACGTGGAAGAACTGACTCATATGGCTTCTGGCGGTCAATGCCGTAGTGTCGCATCGTCGATCCCAGCTAGCCATAAACAGATCGACATGTAACTTTAATTGTTTTGTTAGTGGACATATGATCAAATGGATTCAGAAATACTCTATCTGTTCCAAACGGAGGGAGTAGTGATTCCAGCTGCTATTTCATCTTCGGGGAAGTAGTATACCCAGCAAAAAGAAACAGTAGCTCTGGTTGCTAATTTAATCACTCTGTAGAAACCTTTGATTGAAGGTCAAGAACCGCACCTTGCTTCCATCTTCCCTTTATATGTTCAGTATCGCTCGGTATGAAATTGCTGCTGGAATATTTTGGAAAGGAACGTACATTTCCCTGTGCAACAAGTGCTTTATTTTTCTGCAGAGAAGCCTTCTGTGTTTAGTGCCATACTAGATCGGGTCCGCGCCTTGGCGCGAGGGTGACGGTCACAACGTTTTGACAAAACAAGCATTAACAGAAATATGGTAGTCCAGTAGGTCATTACATTCACCTGCAGCCAACTACTAAACAGACACCACACAGAAGCGAATATTGACGCTGGTCCAAGTACTAACAACAACTGGTCTTTAGTAAAGATCAAAAAAACCAAGCTAAAGTTTTCGGCATAACAGAGCGCTGCATCATAATCCACAAAACACGACACGACAAAAGGGACAATAGCCTAGAGAGAACTTCACCGCCTAACCCGACACCCATTCGCTGGGGCATCATTTCGGGCATCACTTCGAGTATGCACAAAACCAACATGATCCTGCAAAAAAGATGTCTCTAATAAGAAGCAAGTATGGCAGAGCATAAAAGACAAATGATGATACAAAAGGTATTTAATGGACATACCAAAAGAGTAGGCTCCCTAAGGGCGCCTGATCTACAGCTTCTGCCTCTTAGCTGCAGACGGGTCTTCTCCTCCTGCCTCCAGACCTCCAGTTGATATGCTTGCGGAGTAAAAAACAAAGATGTGAAATACGGCAATAACAATGCATATACTGGTATACACATATTTTAAACCAAAGCCCAATACCTCGCAGTAGTAGTTAGATCATCGCTGAGAACAACAGAGCCATCATCTAATTTTGCAAGCTCCTAGCAGATGTAAAAATATATACCTTATGAGCTGACTACCAAATAATCGTATGATTAGGACAGGATAAACTCCCAACAAGCAGATGAGATTTCATACCTGAGCAAGACCAGCAGGAAATAGAGGCTTACGCAATCCAGACTTAGCCTGACCACTGCCCAGCACCTTCTCTACACCGATGCTACAGGAAAAAAAATTAGTTAGGTAATGTCACACGCCTAAAATAATTTGACTACAGCATTTCGAAACACTTTTACTGGAATGGTCCTCAGACCCTTTGTTGACAGAAGCCGGTGAAAGACGATCTTCTTTGCCCTTAGGGGTGGTAAGTTCCTAGGAAAAGGGCATGTGCCAATTGAGTAAAACAACACAGACAAGACGATTGGAAAACAGCAGAAGTAGAATCCTTTGACAGAGGAGCACACCTTTGGCTGCACAGGCTCATCAGTATGCTCACTATCTGTGATAGACAGAGGCGGAATTGATCCAGCAGGTAGCACATTTGTCTGGGAACCTGAACCACCATCTGACAATCCGGATGAGTCTACCTTACGATACAGAACTGCATTTCGCACAACTGGCTCAACAGGCACATCTAGCCTGGTTACTTGGAATGACGTCACTTCGGTGTCAGGCAAGAAGCTTTTTGAGGAGATAGAAACTACAAATCTATCCCTTTACCCAACCAATGCAGCCACTTCTTGGGGCATGGCATAATCCCCGCGTGCCGTCCGAACAATCTCATCAAGAGGAACAATGTTGGATTTTCCGTCACGGAGCAGAGTAATCACAGACTTGCCAACAAGACCCTTTCCCGCTCGATCAAAGAAAACAAATTCAGCCTCCCCCGTGTCATCAGCACACATGAAGCACATTCGGTACCTACGGCAGAGGACACATTTAGTATACACTCCGACGAACAAAGCATGCAGAAACAAACTCACACACGTGCAAAGATATATACCTTGGCACCGCGTCGGTGCAAGAACAGCCTGTATCAGTATACTTGTAGACGGGCCCATACGACTGAGAAGTCTTGTGGCACTTTGTACATGACATGAACCAATAGCGCAGGCCAGGAACTAAGCTACTCAATGTAACTGAGCAAAGGAAACGAACATCCTACAAAGCACATGATGGACGATAGGAGAATTGCTCAATAGAAGTGCAAAACCCACACCATGGAACAAACTAGAACAAACGGAAAAGGACAAAATATTTACCTGGTTCTTATAAATGTTCAGGTCCAGAAGCTCAGCAACAGTCTTGGTCGCCAGATCAACCTGAGCACTTACTTCAGCCGGTGGCTGTCCTTGAAGGACAATCTTTTCTATAGAAGAGGACTTGCCCTGGAGCCTTTAGGCAACATTGAACAACAAAAGCATCGAATAAGTCAGCCAAGAGACGGCACACAACAAGCATGGACATGAACGAGACAACACGTACCTTTCGTTGAGGTCTATCATTTCAGAAATATCATCGTTTATGTACCACCGACACGCCGCACTTCCACTCACACCCCTTCGACCTGCTGGTCATGAGCTAGGTAAGTACATGCGGGCAAAAGAGCGGTCACTCAAACAACCCAGCGAGAGTGCCTACCCTCATAGGTCTTCACCAGGGTCCCAACAAACAGGCCAACCACTGGTCTAGTCAGCCCTAACTCGATGATAGCATCTCCATTGAAAGCCGTAGCACGTTCACCCCAGAGGACAATGCTTATTTGACACCCACTACACATAACATAAGTAACAAATATGGTCAAAGGGGTGCTTAGACAATCGAGACACCAACATAAACAATAAGCACCCGACGGAGCAAGAGAGCATACCTCAGATCCCTGATATTGATACACCGCTTTGTAGAAGGTTCGCTCCTGTTTGAGCTATGGTACCGAACAACATCGGATACTCCGGTGATAATGCCAAGCACATCTAAATAACCGGAAAAAGGAAAAACATTACACAGGTGCACACAACAAACACAAGAACACAGCAATTGTTTGGAAAACACACCTATGAAGAATTCAGGCGTCTCAAGAGGGGCAGGTAGCCGAGACAGATCGGTGAGCGAGTAGGTGCAGAATGGAAATTGAGCCTCTGGATCAGTATTACGATCGGCCGTGGTGAACCTATTGAACCTGATCATGTGCTTCAAATCGACAGGCTTGAAATAGTGTTTGTTCGGGAACACCAGGAAATGAGAGAACTCGTATGGACATCCTTCTTTAAGGTTACCCATAAACTTAGCGACAAGTTTCTCACCGATCTCAGCATAGATGTGGTTTCCCTGCCAAGAAACAACATGCGTCAATTACCAAGCAAAGAAGGCAGGGAAAAAATCACAAACAACAAAATGCACATAGGTTAGATAAGCCATATACCTGGGAATCCACAAGGACCATGTCAGTGTGCTTGATAGGACCATTATCAGTGGTTCCACGATGGTGCCACAGGCGCGAAACATACACACGGATGGTCAGGTTCTTGTTACCCACAACAAGCTTCTGCAGACCAGCCATTGCCATCTACAACAAAAGGGTCAGCACCAAAAGACAACACCACCGTCAAAACGTGTAAATCCATATGAAATAAACCAAACGACTGAAGAAAGCCAACGCAAAAACACAGGGGCATCAAAAAAAATACTATTATTGTACGGGACCACATATTTATCCAGCAAACAACAAACATAGCCGAACAAAATATTATATAACCCACAAAAACATGCCAGCACTTACCAAAATGGAGACTACCATCGTAAACAAACATAGGTCATCCCCCCGGCTCGGAAGACCTCAGGGAAAACGATGTTCCTGGTCTCAGAGGCGCACTTGCCATCAGCATCCAATATAAGAATTTTCAGAGAAGCTCTTGAAGTAACACGAGACACCACTACGTACAGCTGCCTGTGCGTAAATACAGGGCCTTTAAGATATATACCAACAAATGACAAGGTCTGTCCCTGGCTCTTATTAATTGTCATGGCATAGCACACACGAACAGGAAACTGGCGACGCCTAAGCACAAAGAGTGCATTTCCCTTCTTTGCCAGCAGTTCTATCCTAGGGATATAAACGGTATCACCCACATGGGAGCCAGTCATGATCACAGCCTCAATAAGCCGGTCACCCAATTCTTTTACAATCAGCCATGTACCGTTACACAGACCATTGGCCTGGCTAAGGTTTCTAAGTAACATGATTGGAATGCCAACCTTAGGAGTAAGTTTATGATTTGGAAAATTTATAATTTTAGTTGCGTTTAGGTACTCAATGGGGTAATAGACATCTTGGCCTTTAACAGTGTCCGTAGATCCATCAATAGAATCAACACTTAAGTAGTCTTTGCTATCAGTAGGGACTAATCCAAGCACATAGTCGTTAATATCCTCAGCATGGTCATTGGTAGGGGCTAAAACGGCTCTTTCTTGCAAGTAACCGGAGTTCAAGTAGTTAATCAAAAAATCTCCATAGACAGAAGAAACAATAGCTGCAATTGGATTACCGACCGTACGAACCAAGATGTCATCTGGTATTTGTATCCAAGAAGCCTCAACCTCATCTTCTTGCCTTGTGACAGGCAATTTTCCCTCACCAAGATCCAACACCCATTTGCTAAATAAGGCAACATCCTCCTGTGCCCGGGCATCCGCACCAGGTACAGCCAAGTGCATGTTAACATAAAGCGTTAATTTCTGAATAGAACGCCATAGCGGGAGTGAATGATTGCCACATCAACAATCTGAGGCCTAGTACCTCCCTCAACAACCGGCAATATCTGTCGAAGGTCACCGCCCAAGACCATCACTACCCCACCAAATGGCATATCCGCAAGATCTGGATTACCCACGGAAAGGACATCACGCAGAGTCCTGTCTACAGCCTCGAAGCACTTCCTGTGTGTCATAAGCGCCTCATCCCAAATAACAAGCGAAGACACCATCAACAACTTACAAAGCTTAGAACCTCTTCTAATATCACACTGCGTGTCATCATCAAGAAGAATGGGTATTTTAAAACGAGAATGAGCGGTCCTTCCACCAGGCAACAACAACGACGCAATGCCTGACGACACAACGGTAAGCACAATCTTTCTCTCGCCCCCTAAGCTTAGCACAAATTGCATTCCACAAATAAGTTTTCCCTGTACCACCATACCCAGACACAAAAAAAAACCAGGTTCCCCTGCATGCACACAGTCAACAATTGTCTTATAAGCAACCAACTGGCCTTCGTTTAGACTATCAAACATAACTAAGGCCCGTTTGGACAAAGCATGAGCGTCATAACACAACTCCTCACGAATTAAACGATTATCATCGGATTGTTCACCCTCGCCAGAGCGAGACGACAGATTAAAATTCCTAATGTCGGAGCCATGCTTCAAAAAGACTTCGGCCAGCTCTTCAAGAAGCATATCCCTCAATCTTTCAGGAGGGACAACATAGTTTTGATTACCCAGGGCATGACGTAACCTATACTGGATATCATCGGACATGCTATCATAGTAACGCTCAAAGAAATTCAGCTCATCCTTGATAGAACAATGCATGAGCATGGTCACAAACAACTGTCTAAGTCGATGCCCAAACCCCCAGACAACCGCCTCATCAAATGCTACGTACCACGAGAGTGGCGATAGTACACACGAGCTCGCGTGCTCCTGGTAAACGGACCAATGGTGCAGCGTGCACATGCGGGTGACAATAATGGATCGTGGAAATACGGTGTGGGTTTAAAAGTGTAGGTAGTTAATATACAGGCCTTGGTCGGTACAGCGGGGTTACGGGCACGGCGTTAAGTGACGGGAATTGATGAATCGTTCCATTGGGACAGGATGGTTGGACTGCATGTACCATCCGATTTGTACAGCTCTCTCCCTACTCATCTCCCACCCCCGCCCCGCCAACAAACAAAACACACACACACACACCAGTAGACGCACGCGCGGACGCATCGCCGGGGCCGTCTTGCTTGCAGTTGCTCGCGCGCACCTGCCGGCCGCCACTGGCCGGCGAGGCCGCTTCACCCGCGTAGAAGCGGAAGAGAGCGGAGCAGGAGGAGCATGTGGCGACCGACGGCCTCGGCGCGCCGGACCTCCGACCGGCCAAGGACCGTTGCTGGGGTTCGAGCGCCGCCTCTGGGACAACCTATCTTGGGTGTTCCTCTTTAAATGTTTCCCGCAAAAAAAAAAGAACCTATCTTTAAATGTGTTCTGCTCAGCTCATTTCAGGAAGAATTGCCCTGTAATACAAGTTTTTCTTCTTTGTTATCCCTAGCAGTGTTATGTAATTGACAATGTGTTATCTTCATGAGCTGAAATATATGACGCTTTTGGCGCCTTTCTCTGTTAAAAAAACACGGGGGTCTGACAGGAAGATGACATCTTAAGCGGTTTTTTTTTGGCAAATAGCATCTGATGCGTTGTAGTAGTGTGTACTGATTATTATCTACATTGGCAATATTTTGAAAATGTCTTGTAGTGGTCCATGACATTCGTGAGCGAATTTTTTTCTCTATAACATGACAAGTTTGAAAGAATTTCTATGGGCCACACAACAAAATTCTGACATCATCTTTCCCATCACATGGCCAATTTTAGGAAAATTTGTAACTATGACACAACAATTTTACGAATTCTGTTTTCTAAATCACAGCAACATCTTGAAACAAAATTATAGTTATCTCATGGCAATTCTCGAAACAAATTGTGTTTACTAATCATGGCAAATGTTAAAACAAATAGTATACGACCATGACACCTTAATATATATGTGAGGCCAGGTTCCAAGTCGCTAGTGGGGCCAGGAATATGAAATGAGATTCCTGCAGTTCGTTTATTCTCGACGCGGTTTTGTGTGATTGTTTAGGGTGGTGGCACACACATGTGCATTGTACATTTGTTCCGAGTACCTTTTCCGCTGTAAAATGAATCCCCACATGTTGCAGAAAGTTGTTTTCGAACCGTGAGTTTTACAAGCGGGAGCTTGACAGGCATGCCATGTTGGCAAACTATGGGCCAGATTGTGGGATGGGCGCATCCGTCCGCATGATGCAGTTGAAACTTCAAAGACGACAAGCTTTACCCAGGAGGAGCTCCCTGCTCGCGGTGTTTGATGAACCCGAGTTTCGCGGCGCATACTGTTAGCACCCCCTTCAATGCCATTTGTCCAGTGCTTAATGCTTCGAATTATCATAATTTACATTTTATGAAACAATGCAGCATGAATTCATGTGTGGCCAAAAGAAACCTCGCTGGGACAGGATATTCGGGATGTTCAACAAGCAGAAACTCCAGTACGACTTGTGCGAATGCTAAAAGGTAAGTGAGCCTACAAAGTGTGATGCACAGTATCGTGACTGGGATGAACATGCAAGGCTTTTCACATCATTTCCATTTTCCAGTTCATGGAGGCGCTGATAGTGGACGATGGCTGGTGCCTTTATGAGGCATTGAAGGCAAAAACTCTGTAGGTGATGGACCCAATGTTGGCGTCGGCCCTGATTAGGCAAATGATAAAGAAGCACACCCGGACCAGCAAGCTTATTCTACACAGCCTATGCCGATGTCTTTGTGAATTATTTCCGGACTAGCGTTTTGCTACTTTTTCATGGACATAAACTCTGGGGTACATCCCAGCTGCAGCAGGTATTCCCTAGTGTTTTTGTTCTGGATTCTATTTCCGTGCTCAACAGGCAATTTTCTAGTACTGATCAACAGCACAAATTGAAACACAGTGCTGACAATGGGTTGGTGTCATGCTCAAGACTCCTCTCAACACCTGTAAGTACCACATCTAGCCCGGCCTGGAACCAGTGGCGGAGCATGGCAAGCAATCAGAGAGATTTTCAATCTAAAAGCGCAGTTTCTATGTTGTTGAGAAAAAACCAATAGCAAAATTACATGGTATTCCAACATATGTTGCTCCTTCCATCCTTTGGCAGCTTGGCTCATCGACGGCCGTTGACTCATCCTCTTGGCAGTTGCGTGCAACAGCACGAGACATTCCGTGAAGATGCATCAGCAAGCCGCCGGTGAATCCATCTACTGCCAACAGATGCGGCAAGCAGCCGGCGAACCCATCTAATGCAGCCGCAAGCAAGAATTCCGTGCATATTTAGCAGCAAGCAGGAAGCTGCTCGTACTACAATCAATCAAGCTGCATGGATGGAGTAGCTAGCTAGCTCTGCACACATGAAAAAGTGTATCTCGTTCCAGTACCTGTGAATGTGTGTGTCTCAATCGCATGGCAAGAGTATTAGCCTGATATGTGACGGACATCGATCCTCTGTTTGTGTCGTATGACTTCAATATGGTCTAATCTAGCAAGAACTACTATTACTTCGCAGCTACCTGGTGTGCCCCAGTCGCAGTTGCAGTCGACGTTCA
Source organism: Triticum timopheevii (assembly GCA_963921465.1). Classification (NCBI taxonomy): domain Eukaryota; kingdom Viridiplantae; phylum Streptophyta; class Magnoliopsida; order Poales; family Poaceae; genus Triticum; species Triticum timopheevii. Next base: position 421,155,642 of record OY997262.1, read on the forward strand.
CGGGTCGCCCGTTACGTACCATCTTGCATGTAAAGCGTGACCAATGGCACGGATCGGTCCAGGATGTGGTCGCTACCTCCAGCAAACGGCCGTCCGTTATGCACGTGGGTCTGCCACCACCCATATGGCCGAAAAATAAGGATCTAAGGAAACCTATACGCCCGACAATACCTGGCGCAGCTCATATCATGAAGGAAACGAGCGCCTGGCGATTCCGAGAGCGTGCGAGCTCGTCCGCGCTTGCAAATTTTCGTACGTACCACTCATTATCATCTCCTAACAAACCACGTGCAACACATGCCTCTTTAAAGGTATGGTAAAGATGACCAGCGTACGTTCGGAGATCCTCGTAAGACCTAGCCCCCCAACAATCATCAAGAGCATGCGCAAGTAATACAGCTCACCACTCGCAGGATGTACATAATATACGCGGCCAATCTTTTCACCCCCACCCCTTGGATGCCATGATCTATCTTTCTTGTCCCATGTCCAAGCAGTTGGAAAATCACAATAAGTCAACGAGCGAGCAGTTTCGAACATCTCATTTGCAACAAACCACTCAGTAAGCATAGTCTTTTGCAAGAAGTCAGAATCAAGAATTTTGGTGAGGTCGGCACCAGGCCGGTAATAAACAGTATTCATCCCAGGCATATGAACAGTTAACCTTTGAACAGATGGCATTTTAAAATGTATTTCAAATCCAAATATACACCATAGTGCATCGTACTCACATATATAAGGACATATAAGATACTCCTGAACCTCATCTACCGTACGACAACCAGGTTTACTTAACTTTTTTAGCCGCTCTAACATGACCTTTGAACAATCAGTGCCCTTGGTGACATACTTAAAAAGATATTTCATAACATGTGTCTTGTTACACCACTCTACATTTATATGGCCCTGAAATTTCTTGAGCATTGCCATATTATAAGGAACAACATGCCTATTGTCAAGATAGTGGCCATTTTTATAGACCCTTCGCCCGTCGTCACGACGCCGATACAAGAAAAATCATTATCATCAACGACAGTGGTATCTCTAAAATCCTTTGGAAAATACTTAGAACAGACACCATTTTTCATGCAGACACACTTATTATTCATCTCACCACACGGACCGTGCAGCATGAATTCAGAAACTAACGCATATCCTAGAGGATCAAGTAGCACATCAGGTATTTCAGCAGATACTAATGAATTAACACTTTCAATACCAACCTCACCGTTGCCTCCTTTCCTCCACACAAGTATGTGCGCGTGAGGTAGTCCTCGCTTCTGGAACTCAACCGTATACAGGACTGAAAATAAGACACAAAAGTTATATCAGCAAGGCCAATCAACAGAAAAATCAGAATATTATTGATAAGTTACAAACAAAGACAGAGCACACCAGCAGAAAGTACCAGCTATAACCGGGCCAAACGCCCGGCCGGACTTGATTTCATCTAAGATAGACCCTAACAACAACATCCGCCCTATCAGAAGGCGTCTGACCCGGCTCCAATGCATCTGTAATCTCCGGCCACTTGGGATTACAGGTGAAAGTGGTAAATACATCCGGCGCACCATGCACTCGGCATACGGCAAGACCATCATGGAAATTTTCATGATAGTAACGACGACCACCGGTATGACTGGAAGGAACAATGGTACTCTTCTCAAGAGCATCACCATCAACACACCCACCATGTACCACATCAGCAATGCCCTGCATGTGCTCTGATCTAAGCATGTCCTGATTTCTTATGATATACCAAAGCCTATTCTCATCGATGCACGCACGCGCATCGACAACTGACTGGGAGGAGAGGAGGCCATAACATATATAGGGATTGGGCTGATCACTCTTATAATGGCACATAAAACGATAGTAATCTTGCATGGTCATCCTATTTCGACTATTTGTCGAATCGTCACCACCACCAGAAGGATATGAAGAGGATGCCTTAACGGATGGGCTTCCAGGTGCATGACCGGGATCTACATGTCCATCATCACCATCTTCTTCAGGAACAATCAAGTGAGGAACATCTACCTGAAACCCTCTCTCTCCATAAGGGAAAAGTAATGGGTACTGCAGCGGCATAAACGCGGTATTCAGAGAGGATATCTGCTGTAAACCCTCAGAACGGCTACAGACAATGACATCCCGAGAAGACGCCTCTAACGTGAATTCACCACCGACAATTAGAGCAGCAAGTCCAGTGGTTGTAGGCAAGCTAAACTGTGGGCTATCACCCTTTGAAGGCCCAATAATACGAATTGAGATATCCTCGATGGGTTCATCACCACGCCCCTCTATCATCATACTCGCCTCTCTAAAGGTCTGCACCAATGGGTTAGACACATTAAGCATGTCTCTAAGACCAACCACAATGCTCTCATCCACACCCCAGTAGGTTTGTCTTATGGATTCAAGGCATTCATTCTACGCCTAATTTCATTGGCAGGGTCATGTATATACAACTCGACAAACTTTGGGGCATCATCACCGCTAGGCACCAACGAACCAATACGATGAGATACCTGACCACTAATCTTAAAAACCTTAGGCCCACGGCTGCCACCAAACGAACGCTCGATAGTAGCACCCATTGAAGTGAAGGCAAACATACAATTGTACTCACGTATAGACCGGAGGAACTTTTTAGCACGAGAAGTACCATCGAATCGAAGGAGCTCCCGGAGATAGGCCGGGGGATCCTTAAAGGGAGGGATATAAACCTTAGCGCCTTTACAACAGCGGTTGTAGACCATCTTACGCTGGTACCATGATGACCTAGCCTTAGAACACTCGGCATACCAGAAGGAGGCACCGCAGTACTGACACAAGAAATCCGGAGGGCCATAATATGACTTATCTGCATAGCAAGCTAACAACCATGACAACAGAAGACAATCAGGCACAAATCAAAAGCAGGACAACAGTCACATAACCAAAATAGCAAAGGACTAGTTGATAGGCACCTTTTAGGGACTCGGCAAATTTAACCGAATAACCCTGCCAGTCCTTTGGCAAAGGACCTTGAACAACAACATCTAACAAGATACAGAAAGCCAAATAAGAGACCATGAGGGGAACAACAACAACCAGCAATGAACCAAGAAAAATATAATGCACCTTCACATCCAGGACGGCGCAATTTAATAGTCACTTTTCTTTTTTTTCGTTTGTTGTGATCTGTCCCGGTCACCTCTGAACACACATAAACCGAGAAACCGTCCCAATCCTTCGGCAAAGGCCCATGAACAACATGTTCTGACAAGACATGCACAACCCAAATTAAAACAACACACGCGGAAAAAAAGTCCCCAACAACAGAGAAAGAATGTCTACACACCTTCATATCTAGCGCGACGGAATTCAACAGCCATCTTACGTTTCTTGCGATTGACCGCAGCAACAGTAGAACTAAGAAAAGGAAACCAACCATCACCTACAACATGGGAATGAAATAACCACCATCAACCTTGGCAGAACAGCCTATGAAATGAAAAAACCAAAGAAGGGTGGATAGGAACGCACGTATACGACTCCGGCAAGGAGACCCAACAGCCTGTCGTGGTACATAACGTCTAGCAACTCCAGGGACGGACGCGCACCCAGCGCCTGCAGCACGTCCAGAATCAACACCCCATCCAGAGACGGGTCTACAAACACCCCTACCGCTTGTACCGGTCACAGCGCCATGCCCCGCTCCAGCGTCCGGAATCCTCCGCGCAGCACCCGTACACATGACAGCAGGCTGTGATCCAGCGACAGGATCAGAAGCAGAGGCACCGCCTCCATTGAACCCCCCACGGCTAGTGGCCCGCCCACGACCGGCCTGGCCACCACGATCCCGCCCATGACCGGCCTGGCCACCACCAGCCCGCCCACGGCCACGTCCACGACCAGCTATCAACGCAGCACCAGCCCCAATAACGTCCTCACCATGGACAACGACCAGACGACACGGCATGTCAACAACACAGGTACGCCATACCCACACGCTGGACAACCAAGAAGCAAGAACAATGTAACCTTACAGAGAGCAACAACAGGTATCCAAATACAACATAACACAGTCATGGAAAACACAACAGTTTATCATACTATGCACGAGGGACACGACCAGGTAAATGATATGTCACACATTAAATAAACGAACAACGAATATCCATATGCCGTTACAACCAGCCACTTATCTCATACAAAACGATCGGAACATACATCAACCAGCCTAATGGAAAAAAGAAATGTCAACTAACTACCCCGGGAATAACACATCCTAGCTTCAAGGCACACCTAAAAGGTGCAGGCCGTAGAAACCAACCAAGCATGTATCATCTGCCGCCGCGAAGCAGCATTTACGTCACCCACGGCAGCAGAGGTATCATCACCAACAACATGGACCGATGATCGAACCAGCGAGGCCGCCAAGACAATTGCCGAACGAGCAAGCTCTCGGTAAGTCATCATACTCTTATAATTGTAGTCTACAACAACAAACCCATATAAACCGTGAAGAAAGCAAATAGCCTGGAGAGCAGCGTCATCATAAAGAGACGGGCAACCAAGACCATCCCGTGACCAGAAAAACTTCCGCATGGTCAAGGCACCGCCTCCAGAGACATCAACTTCCAGTTCCACCCCTCCAATTAGAACCCCATCGTCCATGACCTCTCGTATGTACGAATGAAACGGCAAACAACACCGTGAAGCAACGACATCAAACATTTGCACATAGGAAAAACCGATGGCAAACATCCTGACAACACAACGAAGGACCCAACATAAGCAAACTCACACAAATAAGAAAAACACCAAAGAAAGCAGAAAGTTAGATCCCATAAAACACAGGCGACAGACAATTACAATATATGTAATATACATACATGGAGTTAAAACACAGGCCACATCTACAGCACATATGGAATCACAGCAACATACATAGATCCGACAGCACATATGCACTCACAGTAATATACATGGACTGAAGATACATATAGGCTCAGAACACATACAGACATAAACAATACTCCAGCTGCAGTATAGATCGACTTGAAATACACAAATGAACAAGTAATATACATAAATCCAAAACACATGAAAGGCATTGGAGTATTTATAGACCTAATACAAGCATACGACCTACAGATATAAAACTAAGGAGCCCAGGCGTGAGGGAGGAATCACCTGCAAGAGAACCAACGAGAGTAGACTGAGGAATCCAAGAGCACAAGCAGACATCAATCAGGATGAATCAGCAATCAAACCCTAGACAGAGCCCCGAAAATCAAAAAGGCCCCTTGATGAGCACGGATACATCACAAACAAGGAGACAAACAAAAGATCATCTAATCACCTCAGCCATCTCAGCGTCGAGAAACCCAAGAGTACAAGTAGACCCCAAGGAGAATAGATCGACACGCAAACCCTAGATAGATCCCTAAAACAAAACAGAGCCCTAAGTGAGCACGTATAAATCATAATCAGAAAGACAAACAAGGCAGCAACCAGTCACCTCAGCCATCTCAGAAGCCCTCCGCTGTGCTCCCTCTTCCGTCAATCCGCAAGTCGGCTCCCATGCCACGCGACCGTCACAACTGCGAAGCATCCAGAGAAGCAAAGAAGACGGTAAGAGACGACGGCAAATCGAGGAGGACGAGCGCCAGCGGAAAGCGGGAGGAAATCCACCTGAGAATGACGGCAAATCAAAGGGGACGCGAGTCGGCGGCGAGCGGAGAAGACAAGAGAGGAGGGGACGAATGGGGAGCACGAAAGGGCAAGCCAGCCGCCCGGCCCCACCTCATGGACTCCGTCCAGCACGCACAGTGCCACCACATGAAAACCCAAAAATTCCCTCGGCGGGCCGTGGTAATTACCCGCGGTGGCAAGATATTTACCCGCTGGATTTGTCGGGACGAGCCGCATGGGACGTTTCGCTAGACCCAGCCACCGACAGACAGGACCCACATGTGAGCTACCACAGATCAGCGAGACCGGAACGAGTCCGCGAAGTGAGAAAGAACCCCGGAAGGGCGGTAACTATTCATTGCTACAGCGCCTTTTTTGATCCGGCGGCCCAGATCGTCCAGAGGCTTGATCCAACGGCTAGAATCGCATCAGGAAAACAGATCGGACGGTCAGAATCCACTAAACTCTGAGAGCGCCCGGGAGTGCCTCGATCTCTTATTTCTCGATATACGACCACATTACAAAATGTATTTCACCTGTTGTTTCATCTAATTTTTGAGATACTCCTTTATGTATACTTTGAATTTATCATACTCATTTTGGCCACCCGTCCGCTTCATCTTTTAACTCATTGCAGGGACTCTGTCACATAAAACCAGTATATACTCACGTAAAAAAAGTTGCAAGTACTCCCTTAATAAAAAACAAGTATATACTACCCTAACAAAAAAGTTGTATATACTCCCTTACTAAAAAATGTATATGTTCCCTACAAAAAAGCAGTATATACTCCCTACCAAAAAAGTAGTATATACACCCTTAGTAAAAAATGTATATACTCCCTACCAAAAAAGCAGTATATACTCTACCAAAAAAGTAGTATATACTCACGTAGAAAAAGTTATATGTACCACCTAAATAAAAAACAAGTATATACTCCCCTACCCAAAAAGTTGTATACTCCCTTACTAAAAAACGTATATACTCCCTACCCAAAAAACAGTACATACTTCCTTAATAAAAATCAATATATAATCACAAACGAAAGGTGGTATATACTGTCTTTCCAAAATAGTACATATGATCTTTGCTGGAAGAGGTTAGTATTAAATAAGTAAAGAGCAAGTATGAGCCAGCGACAATTCCACCAGGGAACCAAAGACTCAGAATAAGGCCACTACTAGAAATTCAAGTACTAACAAGGAACCTGGGGAGGAAGTGACTTCTCCTAAAAAGAGCAAGCAACAGCCAAAGCGCAAAGAAGCCCCACATCAAATATACAAACCAGTAGCTAAAACGTTGTTGCTCACAGATGGGAATGTGAAAGACCCTATTGGAGATACGAGTGCAAGTATCCAGGACCCAACTTCAGCCAGTAATGAATTAGAAGGGGATGATTTTGCTCGTGATCCCAAGAAGAAGAAGCCTACACCAGAAAATTCGGCAGAGACCGCGACGCGGTCCTGCCCATCACAATGAGTGTTTTAAGTTGGAACTGCCGGGGGCTTGGGAACCCCGAGACAGTTCGGGAGCTTCGCAGTATCGTGAAGCTTGAAGGACCCTCCCTTCTCTTTGTAATGGAAACGAAAATCAAGGCAAAAAGAGTTGAGGATCTGAAGTATTCGCTTGGTTTCACAGGCAGTTTTGCTGTTGACAGTGCGGGCCTTAGTGGCGGCATAGGTCTGTTTTGGTCCAAAGATGTGACCGTTGATTTGAAGAACTTTAGTAAGAACCATATTGATGCACTAGTTCAGAATACTAATCAGAACGGTTATGTTTGGCGTTTTACTGGCTTTTACGGAGCACCGCGGGCGGAAGAGAGACATCACAGTTGGCGGTTCTTGCGTACTTTGTACAATATCCCCCATAGCGCATGGATGTGCGTGGGTGATTTTAACGAAACCTTGTTTGCTTGTGAGCACTTCAGTAGAGCGTCTCGGTCTGAATCTCACATGAGAGCGTTTCGGGAGGTGGTGGATGAGATCTCCCTCCAAGACTTGGGCTGGCCTGGCACAGCTTACACATGGGATAACCATCAATCGGGAGAGGCCAATGTCAAGGCACGGCTAGATAGAGCCTTCGCTAATGAGGAGTTCCGTCAGCTTTTTCGTCACATACGGGTCAGACATTTACCTTCAGTTGAGTCTGATCATTGCTTTGTGATAGCAAAAATCAAGGAGGCTTTGGCAAACCGACCAAGGGCAAAGAAACAATTCAGGTATGAAAACGTATGGCAGACCCATACCGATTATGATCGCCTCGTAGCGGAGACATGGCGAGGCATACCGCGTACTCCTGGTCTCCAAGGCATTGCTTCAACTCTTGGTACGTTGCAGTCAACCTTAGAACCATGGAGTTTGAAGGAGTTTGGGTGTTTGACACGCACCGTCAGACAACTCCAACAGCGTCTGAACCGTGTTCGGTGTCAGGCTATAGGAACGGGGCCATCGGATGAGGAGAAAAACATCGTTAAAAAATTGAAAGAGGCCCTGCATCAAGAGGAGGTGTGGACTCGGCAGCGGTCGAGAGTTCCGTGGCTTCGCGAGGGTGACCGCAATACATCATACTTTCAAGCACAAGCAGCACAACGCCAACGCATGAACAAAATTACAGAGTTGCGACGTGCTGACGGCACCGTGTGTGCTAATGGAGACAAGGATAAAGTGGAGGTGCAGACCTTTTACCAACAGTTATATGAATCACAGGGCTTTGCCGATCCACAGCTTTTGTTATCGCATGTGCCGGTCAGGGTGTCACAGGCGATGAACACCGATCTCTCCAAACCCTACACGCCGGAGGAAGTCAAGGTGGCGTTGTTTCAAATGGCTCCGTCCAAGGCACCGGGTGTGGATGGCTTTACTGCGGGTTTTTACCAGCGTCATTGGGACTTGCTTGGTAATGATGTAACCCAGGCAGTGCTCGATTTTTTGAATGGGGGCGAGCTACCATCGGGTCTGAATGATACTTCTATTACTCTAATTCCCAAGGTCAGACATCCCCAATCAATAACTCAATATCGTCCTATTGCTTTGTGCCCAGTTCTATACAAGATTGTAGCTAAGGCAATCACTAATCGCTTGAGATGCATTATGGATGAGGTAATTAGTGAAGAGCAAAGCGCTTTTGTTCCCGGACGTCTCATTACTGACAATGTTCTAGTTGCTTATGAAAGTATACATACGATGAGAAGGAGGAAGAAGGGCAAGAATTACTCTTGCGCGATCAAACTTGATATGATGAAAGCATATGATCGCGTCGAGTGGCACTATCTGGAAGCTATACTAGTTCGGCTGGGCTTTTGTATGAGCTTTGTTAGATTGATAATGAAGTGTGTCTCTTCGGTTCGGTTTTCGGTGCGTGTCAACGGAGAGCTATTACCATACTTTACACCAACCAGAGGATTCCGCCAAGGAGACCCAGTTTCACCTTATCTTTTTCTGCTCTGTGCAGAAGGTTTTTCCTCATTGTTGAAATATTACAATGGAATAATTATAGACAGGGGTCTGAGGGTGAGCTATAGATCACCATGGGTCACACATTTGTTATTTGCAGATGATAGTCTGATCTTCATCAATGCATGTAATCCAAGTGCTCTCAGACTTAATGAAATTCTCAGAATCTATGGAGAGGCCTCGGGCCAAAGTGTTAATCGTGACAAAAGTTCAGTTTACTTCAGTTCTAACACTCCTGATTCGTTGAGGCAGGTTATGCAAGCAACATTGAATATCCAGGTACAAGCATTCAGTGAGAAATACCTAGGGCTACCTACCGCTGTGGGACGGATAACAAGTGGCACTTTTGATCATATCAGCGAAAGAGCTCGTGGGAAAAATGCAAGGCTGGTCGGAGAAACTATTGGCATGTGCAGGCCGAGAGACTCTTCTCAAATCGGTCGTCCAATCTATTCCTACATCCAATGAGCACCTTTCTCTTGACCAAAAAAGTGGGTAAGAGTCTTACTTCACCAATGGCTAAATATTTTTGGAGTAGCTCTCTTGACAAGAAATCATTGCACTGGGTGTCCTGGAAGGAGCTATCTACACCCAAGTGCAAGGGTGGCATGGGTTTCCGAGACCCTCATATTTTCAATCTTGCGATGTTGGGCAAGCACGGGTGGCGGTTCATCACCAACCCCAATTCCCTTTGTGCAAGAGTCTTGAAAGGTCATTATTTTCCCGACACTGATTTCATGCGGGCTACTGTCCCAAAGTCGGCGTCGGCCACTTGGAGGGTGATCATCGCTGGGAGGGAGGCCCTCCGGTCCGGACTGATTTCTCGAGTGGGCGGTGGCTCCTCCATCTCGGTTTGGAACGACAAGTGGATCCCAGGTACTATATCCATGTCTCCCATTTTTCGGCCACAACACACGACCGTGGAACGTGTGTCCGAGCTTATTGATTCATCTAATTGGTCGTGGAGACAAGAACTTGTTCGACATACTTTCATTGCTCCTGATGCTGAAGCAATCTTGAATATTCCTATTCGGCAAGGAGGAGGAGATGATTTTCTTGCTTGGGCATTCGAAAGATCGGGGAACTACACTGTGATGTCGGCGTACCGTGCTCTCGTGACTCAGAAACAGCGAGTTGCTCTAGAGGAAGGGACGGCTACCGGAACCTCAGAGGAAGATACACAGATGTGGAAATCTCTTTGGAAATTGAATGTTATCCCAAAGGTTAGAGTGTTCTGGTGGAGGGTTCTTCGTGGAATTCTCCCAGATGAGGCCACTCTTAACTATCGACATATTGCAGCGATCCGTCGATGCAATGTTTGTTTGGCTATGGACGAGAATCTGGAGCATGCACTCATTCATTGTTCACATGCAAAACGCTTCTGGGAAGAAGCGCATGCTTGGTTCGGCCTCAGACTTCCTCGTCTCCACCCAGACTCTTGGGCGCGGGATATCACATGTGATCCCCATTTTACTAATGATGAGCGCGCAAAGATCACAACAATCATGTGGTCTATATGGCACTCCCGGAACAGAATCAAGCACGGTGAAGAGGGAAGGAATCCAACAGAAACGCTCAGGGCCACCAAGGAGGCGATTGCCCTCCTTCATCTTCCACGTCGAGATGCAACGATTTTGCCGGGCTTCGGTTGGAGACCGCCTGATGATGGGCTCATCAAGATCACTACAGACGGTGCCTTAAACCTAGTAGATGGCAGGGGCGGTGCAGGGGGGGTGGCCAGATCCTCTTCGGCGCTCCTGGGAGCATCGTGCAAACCATATTTGGGAATCATTGATCCCTTGATTATGGAGGGTTTATCACTTCGAGATGGAGTCCGTTTTGTATCCCTTCGAGGATTCTCGCATGTAGTAATGGAGACTGATTGCTTGGAGATGGTGATGCTCTGGAACACTCACCACAATTCTCGGTCAATTGTGGCTCCTTTATTGTTAGAGATAGGAGAGCTATGTAATAATTTTACTCTTTTTGATATTTAGCATGTAAACAGGTCAGCTAATGTCCCGGCGCATCTTTGTGCAAAGCGTGCTTGCACACTAAATGTGACCGATAGCTGGCTTGAGGAGACTCCGGGTTTTTTGGTGACCAGCCTCTTGGCTGATTGTCCCAAGAACGCCTTCATATGAATAAAGCTCTCTGATTTTCCCCACAAAAAAAAAGTATGAGACGCATGGTAGTTATTAGTCTTCATACAAAAATATTATGTGATGGTAGTTGTTTCCTTCAACGAACAGAAGCAAAAGTACATACTCCCGCGAAAATATACAATTCCGAACTGCACGTTCAACGTAAGTGCATGTCATTGTTCAAACAAAAGTACTGCAGTGTTGAGGCGAGTGCACTTCCTATCGCAAAACTGTTTTCGCTCTAGTTTTTAAAACGTTTGTCGAAATGAGGCGTGCAACATATGGTTGGAAAAATATGAATTAGGCGCAACTTTGCCATGTAGAACTTTTTTCGAGATTACTCACGGTTTAAGAGCAGTTTTAAAAACGATGTGGCGCACGACGAGTGGCAGCGAGGTTTTTTTTCACGTTTTTCTAAACCGCTCGTTGAAATGAAGCAAAATGATACACCGTTGGAAATATATCGTCGAGGTGCAATATTTCTTATATATATTACTTTCTCTAATTCATTGCGGTTTAAGAGCAGTTTCAAATTTACTAAATCATGGAATTTCTTTTTCAATTTTTTACAATTTTTTGGTACTGTTTTCGCTTCAGTTTTTTAACCGTTTGTCGTAACGAGACATGTGATACGCCGTTGAAAATTTACGGATGAGGCGCAACTTTTATATGTAGAAATGTTTTTGAGATTCCTTACTGTTTTAAGTTAATTTTGAAAATCGTGCGGCGAACGATGAGTGACATCGGCCATTTTTTTTACGAATTTCTACAAACAATTTGTTAGAATGATTCAAATTATATGCCGTTGAAAAGATATCGACGAGACACAACTTTTTCATGTAGAACACGCTATCTAATTCCTACGATTTAAGAGCATTTTGGATTTTACTAAAATGCGCACACTGTTTTTCGCGACACCAAAATCGACGTGTGTACTGCGACAGACAGAAGAACACGTTGCTTCGATAGAAAACCGCACTGCATCAGACAATCAAGCGAACTTCATAATTACTTTTGTCGGGCGTAAATTTTCTGAGATGAGTTTTTGTTGTTTTTTTCCATCTTTTTTATGAACGAGAGTGGATCATACAGACGATGGCAAGTGAACCGCGACATATATCAAAGTGAACCGCAATAATATCTTGTTGTTTCACTAAATTTTTTGCACTTCCATATTGGGCGCAAGTGAAAACCATGTCTTAAAAGTGAACCACATCCTAGGACCAAACACACTGCAAGTGTTGATGTAGTCGACTGCATTTTTGAGACATGTAACAAATTGCATTTCATATAGAGGGGTAATGAGCTGCTACACAAATGGAGTGAACTACATTTTTAGATCATCCCACAAACAAAACAAATTGCATTAGAAAAAGAAGTGAACCTCGCGTGAGGATTTGTCTCTTTTTTTTACAGGTGAACCACTAAGGGGCTGCACTTCTTTTTACAAAGTGAATGGCTATTGTTTTTACAAGTGAACAACAAAGAGTTTCACAGAGAAGCACATGATGTTTGAATAGATACAAACACGTGAACTGAAGCAAAATTTAAAAAATAGGCAGGCAACACATAAAAAACGTATCCAACGAAATGCACCAAATAGGTAGTCGAGCCGCACGAGCGCGCAAACTAAGCTTCATGCAGCTCGGGCCAAACGAAGTGCACGTCCACAAAGAACGTAGTGCCCCCCCCCCCCCAAATGAAGTACACGTCGACGGCCGACGAACCACACCGCAATGTTTTTTGCAATCTGGAAATCAAGAGCAGTATTTGCAGGTCATATGCTCACATACAAGATGGACTTCTACAGGTTCAGTGGACAACTATGGGGACGGGGAACTGCACACCCGTGTCCTCTCCACCGCTCGCCTCGGAGCCAGTGAACTTCATGAAGAGGCGCGTTGCACTGTGTTAACAACAACCAAAATTACCCCAAGGGAGGAGAGTGGAATGGTTGCTATGCCTACTCTTGATGCTTACTGCACGGCAGCCGCCCTTGATCCATGATACGTCTCCAACGTATCTATAATTTTTGATTGTTCCATGCTATTATATTACCTGTTTTGGATGTTTATGGGCTTTACTATACACTTTTATATTATTTTTGGGACTAACCTATTAACCGGAGGCCCATCCCATATTGGTGTTTTTTTGCCTATTTCAGTGTTTCGAAGAAAAGGAATATCAAACGGAATGAAACCTTCGGGAGAGTTATTTTTGGAACAGAAGCAATCCAGGAGACTTGGAGTAGACGTCAGGGAAGCTTCGAGGTGGCCACGAGGGTCCAGGGCGCGCCCTACCCCCTGGGCGCCCCCACCCTCGTGGGCCCCTCGTGGCTCCCCTGACCAACTTCTTTCGCCTATATATGTCCATATACCCTAAAAACATCGAGGAGCACAATAGATCGGGAGTTCCGCCGCCGCAAGCCTCTGTAGCCACCAAAAACCAATCGGGACCCTGTTTCGGCATCCTGCCGGAGGGGGGATCCCTCACCGGAGGCCATCTTCATCATCCTGGCGCTCTCCATGATGAGGAGGGAGTAGTTCACCCTCGGGGCTGAGGGTATATACGCGGCCAATCTTTTCACCCCCACCCCTTGGATGCCATGATCTATCTTTCTTGTCCCATGTCCAAGCAGTTGGAAAATCACAATAAGTCAACGAGCGAGCAGTTTCGAACATCTCATTTGCAACAAACCACTCAGTAAGCATAGTCTTTTGCAAGAAGTCAGAATCAAGAATTTTGGTGAGGTCGGCACCAGGCCGGTAATAAACAGTATTCATCCCAGGCATATGAACAGTTAACCTTTGAACAGATGGCATTTTAAAATGTATTTCAAATCCAAATATACACCATAGTGCATCGTACTCACATATATAAGGACATATAAGATACTCCTGAACCTCATCTACCGTACGACAACCAGGTTTACTTAACTTTTTTAGCCGCTCTAACATGACCTTTGAACAATCAGTGCCCTTGGTGACATACTTAAAAAGATATTTCATAACATGTGTCTTGTTACACCACTCTACATTTATATGGCCCTGAAATTTCTTGAGCATTGCCATATTATAAGGAACAACATGCCTATTGTCAAGATAGTGGCCATTTTTATAGACCCTTCGCCCGTCGTCACGACGCCGATACAAGAAAAATCATTATCATCAACGACAGTGGTATCTCTAAAATCCTTTGGAAAATACTTAGAACAGACACCATTTTTCATGCAGACACACTTATTATTCATCTCACCACACGGACCGTGCAGCATGAATTCAGAAACTAACGCATATCCTAGAGGATCAAGTAGCACATCAGGTATTTCAGCAGATACTAATGAATTAACACTTTCAATACCAACCTCACCGTTGCCTCCTTTCCTCCACACAAGTATGTGCGCGTGAGGTAGTCCTCGCTTCTGGAACTCAACCGTATACAGGACTGAAAATAAGACACAAAAGTTATATCAGCAAGGCCAATCAACAGAAAAATCAGAATATTATTGATAAGTTACAAACAAAGACAGAGCACACCAGCAGAAAGTACCAGCTATAACCGGGCCAAACGCCCGGCCGGACTTGATTTCATCTAAGATAGACCCTAACAACAACATCCGCCCTATCAGAAGGCGTCTGACCCGGCTCCAATGCATCTGTAATCTCCGGCCACTTGGGATTACAGGTGAAAGTGGTAAATACATCCGGCGCACCATGCACTCGGCATACGGCAAGACCATCATGGAAATTTTCATGATAGTAACGACGACCACCGGTATGACTGGAAGGAACAATGGTACTCTTCTCAAGAGCATCACCATCAACACACCCACCATGTACCACATCAGCAATGCCCTGCATGTGCTCTGATCTAAGCATGTCCTGATTTCTTATGATATACCAAAGCCTATTCTCATCGATGCACGCACGCGCATCGACAACTGACTGGGAGGAGAGGAGGCCATAACATATATAGGGATTGGGCTGATCACTCTTATAATGGCACATAAAACGATAGTAATCTTGCATGGTCATCCTATTTCGACTATTTGTCGAATCGTCACCACCACCAGAAGGATATGAAGAGGATGCCTTAACGGATGGGCTTCCAGGTGCATGACCGGGATCTACATGTCCATCATCACCATCTTCTTCAGGAACAATCAAGTGAGGAACATCTACCTGAAACCCTCTCTCTCCATAAGGGAAAAGTAATGGGTACTGCAGCGGCATAAACGCGGTATTCAGAGAGGATATCTGCTGTAAACCCTCAGAACGGCTACAGACAATGACATCCCGAGAAGACGCCTCTAACGTGAATTCACCACCGACAATTAGAGCAGCAAGTCCAGTGGTTGTAGGCAAGCTAAACTGTGGGCTATCACCCTTTGAAGGCCCAATAATACGAATTGAGATATCCTCGATGGGTTCATCACCACGCCCCTCTATCATCATACTCGCCTCTCTAAAGGTCTGCACCAATGGGTTAGACACATTAAGCATGTCTCTAAGACCAACCACAATGCTCTCATCCACACCCCAGTAGGTTTGTCTTATGGATTCAAGGCATTCATTCTACGCCTAATTTCATTGGCAGGGTCATGTATATACAACTCGACAAACTTTGGGGCATCATCACCGCTAGGCACCAACGAACCAATACGATGAGATACCTGACCACTAATCTTAAAAACCTTAGGCCCACGGCTGCCACCAAACGAACGCTCGATAGTAGCACCCATTGAAGTGAAGGCAAACATACAATTGTACTCACGTATAGACCGGAGGAACTTTTTAGCACGAGAAGTACCATCGAATCGAAGGAGCTCCCGGAGATAGGCCGGGGGATCCTTAAAGGGAGGGATATAAACCTTAGCGCCTTTACAACAGCGGTTGTAGACCATCTTACGCTGGTACCATGATGACCTAGCCTTAGAACACTCGGCATACCAGAAGGAGGCACCGCAGTACTGACACAAGAAATCCGGAGGGCCATAATATGACTTATCTGCATAGCAAGCTAACAACCATGACAACAGAAGACAATCAGGCACAAATCAAAAGCAGGACAACAGTCACATAACCAAAATAGCAAAGGACTAGTTGATAGGCACCTTTTAGGGACTCGGCAAATTTAACCGAATAACCCTGCCAGTCCTTTGGCAAAGGACCTTGAACAACAACATCTAACAAGATACAGAAAGCCAAATAAGAGACCATGAGGGGAACAACAACAACCAGCAATGAACCAAGAAAAATATAATGCACCTTCACATCCAGGACGGCGCAATTTAATAGTCACTTTTCTTTTTTTTCGTTTGTTGTGATCTGTCCCGGTCACCTCTGAACACACATAAACCGAGAAACCGTCCCAATCCTTCGGCAAAGGCCCATGAACAACATGTTCTGACAAGACATGCACAACCCAAATTAAAACAACACACGCGGAAAAAAAGTCCCCAACAACAGAGAAAGAATGTCTACACACCTTCATATCTAGCGCGACGGAATTCAACAGCCATCTTACGTTTCTTGCGATTGACCGCAGCAACAGTAGAACTAAGAAAAGGAAACCAACCATCACCTACAACATGGGAATGAAATAACCACCATCAACCTTGGCAGAACAGCCTATGAAATGAAAAAACCAAAGAAGGGTGGATAGGAACGCACGTATACGACTCCGGCAAGGAGACCCAACAGCCTGTCGTGGTACATAACGTCTAGCAACTCCAGGGACGGACGCGCACCCAGCGCCTGCAGCACGTCCAGAATCAACACCCCATCCAGAGACGGGTCTACAAACACCCCTACCGCTTGTACCGGTCACAGCGCCATGCCCCGCTCCAGCGTCCGGAATCCTCCGCGCAGCACCCGTACACATGACAGCAGGCTGTGATCCAGCGACAGGATCAGAAGCAGAGGCACCGCCTCCATTGAACCCCCCACGGCTAGTGGCCCGCCCACGACCGGCCTGGCCACCACGATCCCGCCCATGACCGGCCTGGCCACCACCAGCCCGCCCACGGCCACGTCCACGACCAGCTATCAACGCAGCACCAGCCCCAATAACGTCCTCACCATGGACAACGACCAGACGACACGGCATGTCAACAACACAGGTACGCCATACCCACACGCTGGACAACCAAGAAGCAAGAACAATGTAACCTTACAGAGAGCAACAACAGGTATCCAAATACAACATAACACAGTCATGGAAAACACAACAGTTTATCATACTATGCACGAGGGACACGACCAGGTAAATGATATGTCACACATTAAATAAACGAACAACGAATATCCATATGCCGTTACAACCAGCCACTTATCTCATACAAAACGATCGGAACATACATCAACCAGCCTAATGGAAAAAAGAAATGTCAACTAACTACCCCGGGAATAACACATCCTAGCTTCAAGGCACACCTAAAAGGTGCAGGCCGTAGAAACCAACCAAGCATGTATCATCTGCCGCCGCGAAGCAGCATTTACGTCACCCACGGCAGCAGAGGTATCATCACCAACAACATGGACCGATGATCGAACCAGCGAGGCCGCCAAGACAATTGCCGAACGAGCAAGCTCTCGGTAAGTCATCATACTCTTATAATTGTAGTCTACAACAACAAACCCATATAAACCGTGAAGAAAGCAAATAGCCTGGAGAGCAGCGTCATCATAAAGAGACGGGCAACCAAGACCATC
Source organism: Triticum timopheevii (assembly GCA_963921465.1). NCBI lineage: Eukaryota > Viridiplantae > Streptophyta > Magnoliopsida > Poales > Poaceae > Triticum > Triticum timopheevii. Next base: position 421,173,636 of record OY997262.1, read on the forward strand.
CCGTGACCAGAAAAACTTCCGCATGGTCAAGGCACCGCCTCCAGAGACATCAACTTCCAGTTCCACCCCTCCAATTAGAACCCCATCGTCCATGACCTCTCGTATGTACGAATGAAACGGCAAACAACACCGTGAAGCAACGACATCAAACATTTGCACATAGGAAAAACCGATGGCAAACATCCTGACAACACAACGAAGGACCCAACATAAGCAAACTCACACAAATAAGAAAAACACCAAAGAAAGCAGAAAGTTAGATCCCATAAAACACAGGCGACAGACAATTACAATATATGTAATATACATACATGGAGTTAAAACACAGGCCACATCTACAGCACATATGGAATCACAGCAACATACATAGATCCGACAGCACATATGCACTCACAGTAATATACATGGACTGAAGATACATATAGGCTCAGAACACATACAGACATAAACAATACTCCAGCTGCAGTATAGATCGACTTGAAATACACAAATGAACAAGTAATATACATAAATCCAAAACACATGAAAGGCATTGGAGTATTTATAGACCTAATACAAGCATACGACCTACAGATATAAAACTAAGGAGCCCAGGCGTGAGGGAGGAATCACCTGCAAGAGAACCAACGAGAGTAGACTGAGGAATCCAAGAGCACAAGCAGACATCAATCAGGATGAATCAGCAATCAAACCCTAGACAGAGCCCCGAAAATCAAAAAGGCCCCTTGATGAGCACGGATACATCACAAACAAGGAGACAAACAAAAGATCATCTAATCACCTCAGCCATCTCAGCGTCGAGAAACCCAAGAGTACAAGTAGACCCCAAGGAGAATAGATCGACACGCAAACCCTAGATAGATCCCTAAAACAAAACAGAGCCCTAAGTGAGCACGTATAAATCATAATCAGAAAGACAAACAAGGCAGCAACCAGTCACCTCAGCCATCTCAGAAGCCCTCCGCTGTGCTCCCTCTTCCGTCAATCCGCAAGTCGGCTCCCATGCCACGCGACCGTCACAACTGCGAAGCATCCAGAGAAGCAAAGAAGACGGTAAGAGACGACGGCAAATCGAGGAGGACGAGCGCCAGCGGAAAGCGGGAGGAAATCCACCTGAGAATGACGGCAAATCAAAGGGGACGCGAGTCGGCGGCGAGCGGAGAAGACAAGAGAGGAGGGGACGAATGGGGAGCACGAAAGGGCAAGCCAGCCGCCCGGCCCCACCTCATGGACTCCGTCCAGCACGCACAGTGCCACCACATGAAAACCCAAAAATTCCCTCGGCGGGCCGTGGTAATTACCCGCGGTGGCAAGATATTTACCCGCTGGATTTGTCGGGACGAGCCGCATGGGACGTTTCGCTAGACCCAGCCACCGACAGACAGGACCCACATGTGAGCTACCACAGATCAGCGAGACCGGAACGAGTCCGCGAAGTGAGAAAGAACCCCGGAAGGGCGGTAACTATTCATTGCTACAGCGCCTTTTTTGATCCGGCGGCCCAGATCGTCCAGAGGCTTGATCCAACGGCTAGAATCGCATCAGGAAAACAGATCGGACGGTCAGAATCCACTAAACTCTGAGAGCGCCCGGGAGTGCCTCGATCTCTTATTTCTCGATATACGACCACATTACAAAATGTATTTCACCTGTTGTTTCATCTAATTTTTGAGATACTCCTTTATGTATACTTTGAATTTATCATACTCATTTTGGCCACCCGTCCGCTTCATCTTTTAACTCATTGCAGGGACTCTGTCACATAAAACCAGTATATACTCACGTAAAAAAAGTTGCAAGTACTCCCTTAATAAAAAACAAGTATATACTACCCTAACAAAAAAGTTGTATATACTCCCTTACTAAAAAATGTATATGTTCCCTACAAAAAAGCAGTATATACTCCCTACCAAAAAAGTAGTATATACACCCTTAGTAAAAAATGTATATACTCCCTACCAAAAAAGCAGTATATACTCTACCAAAAAAGTAGTATATACTCACGTAGAAAAAGTTATATGTACCACCTAAATAAAAAACAAGTATATACTCCCCTACCCAAAAAGTTGTATACTCCCTTACTAAAAAACGTATATACTCCCTACCCAAAAAACAGTACATACTTCCTTAATAAAAATCAATATATAATCACAAACGAAAGGTGGTATATACTGTCTTTCCAAAATAGTACATATGATCTTTGCTGGAAGAGGTTAGTATTAAATAAGTAAAGAGCAAGTATGAGCCAGCGACAATTCCACCAGGGAACCAAAGACTCAGAATAAGGCCACTACTAGAAATTCAAGTACTAACAAGGAACCTGGGGAGGAAGTGACTTCTCCTAAAAAGAGCAAGCAACAGCCAAAGCGCAAAGAAGCCCCACATCAAATATACAAACCAGTAGCTAAAACGTTGTTGCTCACAGATGGGAATGTGAAAGACCCTACTGGAGATACGAGTGCAAGTATCCAGGACCCAACTTCAGCCAGTAATGAATTAGAAGGGGATGATTTTGCTCGTGATCCCAAGAAGAAGAAGCCTACACCAGAAAATTCGGCAGAGACCGCGACGCGGTCCTGCCCATCACAATGAGTGTTTTAAGTTGGAACTGCCGGGGGCTTGGGAACCCCGAGACAGTTCGGGAGCTTCGCAGTATCGTGAAGCTTGAAGGACCCTCCCTTCTCTTTGTAATGGAAACGAAAATCAAGGCAAAAAGAGTTGAGGATCTGAAGTATTCGCTTGGTTTCACAGGCAGTTTTGCTGTTGACAGTGCGGGCCTTAGTGGCGGCATAGGTCTGTTTTGGTCCAAAGATGTGACCGTTGATTTGAAGAACTTTAGTAAGAACCATATTGATGCACTAGTTCAGAATACTAATCAGAACGGTTATGTTTGGCGTTTTACTGGCTTTTACGGAGCACCGCGGGCGGAAGAGAGACATCACAGTTGGCGGTTCTTGCGTACTTTGTACAATATCCCCCATAGCGCATGGATGTGCGTGGGTGATTTTAACGAAACCTTGTTTGCTTGTGAGCACTTCAGTAGAGCGTCTCGGTCTGAATCTCACATGAGAGCGTTTCGGGAGGTGGTGGATGAGATCTCCCTCCAAGACTTGGGCTGGCCTGGCACAGCTTACACATGGGATAACCATCAATCGGGAGAGGCCAATGTCAAGGCACGGCTAGATAGAGCCTTCGCTAATGAGGAGTTCCGTCAGCTTTTTCGTCACATACGGGTCAGACATTTACCTTCAGTTGAGTCTGATCATTGCTTTGTGATAGCAAAAATCAAGGAGGCTTTGGCAAACCGACCAAGGGCAAAGAAACAATTCAGGTATGAAAACGTATGGCAGACCCATACCGATTATGATCGCCTCGTAGCGGAGACATGGCGAGGCATACCGCGTACTCCTGGTCTCCAAGGCATTGCTTCAACTCTTGGTACGTTGCAGTCAACCTTAGAACCATGGAGTTTGAAGGAGTTTGGGTGTTTGACACGCACCGTCAGACAACTCCAACAGCGTCTGAACCGTGTTCGGTGTCAGGCTATAGGAACGGGGCCATCGGATGAGGAGAAAAACATCGTTAAAAAATTGAAAGAGGCCCTGCATCAAGAGGAGGTGTGGACTCGGCAGCGGTCGAGAGTTCCGTGGCTTCGCGAGGGTGACCGCAATACATCATACTTTCAAGCACAAGCAGCACAACGCCAACGCATGAACAAAATTACAGAGTTGCGACGTGCTGACGGCACCGTGTGTGCTAATGGAGACAAGGATAAAGTGGAGGTGCAGACCTTTTACCAACAGTTATATGAATCACAGGGCTTTGCCGATCCACAGCTTTTGTTATCGCATGTGCCGGTCAGGGTGTCACAGGCGATGAACACCGATCTCTCCAAACCCTACACGCCGGAGGAAGTCAAGGTGGCGTTGTTTCAAATGGCTCCGTCCAAGGCACCGGGTGTGGATGGCTTTACTGCGGGTTTTTACCAGCGTCATTGGGACTTGCTTGGTAATGATGTAACCCAGGCAGTGCTCGATTTTTTGAATGGGGGCGAGCTACCATCGGGTCTGAATGATACTTCTATTACTCTAATTCCCAAGGTCAGACATCCCCAATCAATAACTCAATATCGTCCTATTGCTTTGTGCCCAGTTCTATACAAGATTGTAGCTAAGGCAATCACTAATCGCTTGAGATGCATTATGGATGAGGTAATTAGTGAAGAGCAAAGCGCTTTTGTTCCCGGACGTCTCATTACTGACAATGTTCTAGTTGCTTATGAAAGTATACATACGATGAGAAGGAGGAAGAAGGGCAAGAATTACTCTTGCGCGATCAAACTTGATATGATGAAAGCATATGATCGCGTCGAGTGGCACTATCTGGAAGCTATACTAGTTCGGCTGGGCTTTTGTATGAGCTTTGTTAGATTGATAATGAAGTGTGTCTCTTCGGTTCGGTTTTCGGTGCGTGTCAACGGAGAGCTATTACCATACTTTACACCAACCAGAGGATTCCGCCAAGGAGACCCAGTTTCACCTTATCTTTTTCTGCTCTGTGCAGAAGGTTTTTCCTCATTGTTGAAATATTACAATGGAATAATTATAGACAGGGGTCTGAGGGTGAGCTATAGATCACCATGGGTCACACATTTGTTATTTGCAGATGATAGTCTGATCTTCATCAATGCATGTAATCCAAGTGCTCTCAGACTTAATGAAATTCTCAGAATCTATGGAGAGGCCTCGGGCCAAAGTGTTAATCGTGACAAAAGTTCAGTTTACTTCAGTTCTAACACTCCTGATTCGTTGAGGCAGGTTATGCAAGCAACATTGAATATCCAGGTACAAGCATTCAGTGAGAAATACCTAGGGCTACCTACCGCTGTGGGACGGATAACAAGTGGCACTTTTGATCATATCAGCGAAAGAGCTCGTGGGAAAAATGCAAGGCTGGTCGGAGAAACTATTGGCATGTGCAGGCCGAGAGACTCTTCTCAAATCGGTCGTCCAATCTATTCCTACATCCAATGAGCACCTTTCTCTTGACCAAAAAAGTGGGTAAGAGTCTTACTTCACCAATGGCTAAATATTTTTGGAGTAGCTCTCTTGACAAGAAATCATTGCACTGGGTGTCCTGGAAGGAGCTATCTACACCCAAGTGCAAGGGTGGCATGGGTTTCCGAGACCCTCATATTTTCAATCTTGCGATGTTGGGCAAGCACGGGTGGCGGTTCATCACCAACCCCAATTCCCTTTGTGCAAGAGTCTTGAAAGGTCATTATTTTCCCGACACTGATTTCATGCGGGCTACTGTCCCAAAGTCGGCGTCGGCCACTTGGAGGGTGATCATCGCTGGGAGGGAGGCCCTCCGGTCCGGACTGATTTCTCGAGTGGGCGGTGGCTCCTCCATCTCGGTTTGGAACGACAAGTGGATCCCAGGTACTATATCCATGTCTCCCATTTTTCGGCCACAACACACGACCGTGGAACGTGTGTCCGAGCTTATTGATTCATCTAATTGGTCGTGGAGACAAGAACTTGTTCGACATACTTTCATTGCTCCTGATGCTGAAGCAATCTTGAATATTCCTATTCGGCAAGGAGGAGGAGATGATTTTCTTGCTTGGGCATTCGAAAGATCGGGGAACTACACTGTGATGTCGGCGTACCGTGCTCTCGTGACTCAGAAACAGCGAGTTGCTCTAGAGGAAGGGACGGCTACCGGAACCTCAGAGGAAGATACACAGATGTGGAAATCTCTTTGGAAATTGAATGTTATCCCAAAGGTTAGAGTGTTCTGGTGGAGGGTTCTTCGTGGAATTCTCCCAGATGAGGCCACTCTTAACTATCGACATATTGCAGCGATCCGTCGATGCAATGTTTGTTTGGCTATGGACGAGAATCTGGAGCATGCACTCATTCATTGTTCACATGCAAAACGCTTCTGGGAAGAAGCGCATGCTTGGTTCGGCCTCAGACTTCCTCGTCTCCACCCAGACTCTTGGGCGCGGGATATCACATGTGATCCCCATTTTACTAATGATGAGCGCGCAAAGATCACAACAATCATGTGGTCTATATGGCACTCCCGGAACAGAATCAAGCACGGTGAAGAGGGAAGGAATCCAACAGAAACGCTCAGGGCCACCAAGGAGGCGATTGCCCTCCTTCATCTTCCACGTCGAGATGCAACGATTTTGCCGGGCTTCGGTTGGAGACCGCCTGATGATGGGCTCATCAAGATCACTACAGACGGTGCCTTAAACCTAGTAGATGGCAGGGGCGGTGCAGGGGGGGTGGCCAGATCCTCTTCGGCGCTCCTGGGAGCATCGTGCAAACCATATTTGGGAATCATTGATCCCTTGATTATGGAGGGTTTATCACTTCGAGATGGAGTCCGTTTTGTATCCCTTCGAGGATTCTCGCATGTAGTAATGGAGACTGATTGCTTGGAGATGGTGATGCTCTGGAACACTCACCACAATTCTCGGTCAATTGTGGCTCCTTTATTGTTAGAGATAGGAGAGCTATGTAATAATTTTACTCTTTTTGATATTTAGCATGTAAACAGGTCAGCTAATGTCCCGGCGCATCTTTGTGCAAAGCGTGCTTGCACACTAAATGTGACCGATAGCTGGCTTGAGGAGACTCCGGGTTTTTTGGTGACCAGCCTCTTGGCTGATTGTCCCAAGAACGCCTTCATATGAATAAAGCTCTCTGATTTTCCCCACAAAAAAAAAGTATGAGACGCATGGTAGTTATTAGTCTTCATACAAAAATATTATGTGATGGTAGTTGTTTCCTTCAACGAACAGAAGCAAAAGTACATACTCCCGCGAAAATATACAATTCCGAACTGCACGTTCAACGTAAGTGCATGTCATTGTTCAAACAAAAGTACTGCAGTGTTGAGGCGAGTGCACTTCCTATCGCAAAACTGTTTTCGCTCTAGTTTTTAAAACGTTTGTCGAAATGAGGCGTGCAACATATGGTTGGAAAAATATGAATTAGGCGCAACTTTGCCATGTAGAACTTTTTTCGAGATTACTCACGGTTTAAGAGCAGTTTTAAAAACGATGTGGCGCACGATGAGTGGCAGCGAGGTTTTTTTTCACGTTTTTCTAAACCGCTCGTTGAAATGAAGCAAAATGATACACCGTTGGAAATATATCGTCGAGGTGCAATATTTCTTATATATATTACTTTCTCTAATTCATTGCGGTTTAAGAGCAGTTTCAAATTTACTAAATCATGGAATTTCTTTTTCAATTTTTTACAATTTTTTGGTACTGTTTTCGCTTCAGTTTTTTAACCGTTTGTCGTAACGAGACATGTGATACGCCGTTGAAAATTTACGGATGAGGCGCAACTTTTATATGTAGAAATGTTTTTGAGATTCCTTACTGTTTTAAGTTAATTTTGAAAATCGTGCGGCGAACGATGAATGACATCGGCCATTTTTTTTACGAATTTCTACAAACAATTTGTTAGAATGATTCAAATTATATGCCGTTGAAAAGATATCGACGAGACACAACTTTTTCATGTAGAACACGCTATCTAATTCCTACGATTTAAGAGCATTTTGGATTTTACTAAAATGCGCACACTGTTTTTCGCGACACCAAAATCGACGTGTGTACTGCGACAGACAGAAGAACACGTTGCTTCGATAGAAAACCGCACTGCATCAGACAATCAAGCGAACTTCATAATTACTTTTGTCGGGCGTAAATTTTCTGAGATGAGTTTTTGTTGTTTTTTTCCATCTTTTTTATGAACGAGAGTGGATCATACAGACGATGGCAAGTGAACCGCGACATATATCAAAGTGAACCGCAATAATATCTTGTTGTTTCACTAAATTTTTTGCACTTCCATATTGGGCGCAAGTGAAAACCATGTCTTAAAAGTGAACCACATCCTAGGACCAAACACACTGCAAGTGTTGATGTAGTCGACTGCATTTTTGAGACATGTAACAAATTGCATTTCATATAGAGGGGTAATGAGCTGCTACACAAATGGAGTGAACTACATTTTTAGATCATCCCACAAACAAAACAAATTGCATTAGAAAAAGAAGTGAACCTCGCGTGAGGATTTGTCTCTTTTTTTTACAGGTGAACCACTAAGGGGCTGCACTTCTTTTTACAAAGTGAATGGCTATTGTTTTTACAAGTGAACAACAAAGAGTTTCACAGAGAAGCACATGATGTTTGAATAGATACAAACACGTGAACTGAAGCAAAATTTAAAAAATAGGCAGGCAACACATAAAAAACGTATCCAACGAAATGCACCAAATAGGTAGTCGAGCCGCACGAGCGCGCAAACTAAGCTTCATGCAGCTCGGGCCAAACGAAGTGCACGTCCACAAAGAACGTAGTGCCCCCCCCCCCAAATGAAGTACACGTCGACGGCCGACGAACCACACCGCAATGTTTTTTGCAATCTGGAAATCAAGAGCAGTATTTGCAGGTCATATGCTCACATACAAGATGGACTTCTACAGGTTCAGTGGACAACTATGGGGACGGGGAACTGCACACCCGTGTCCTCTCCACCGCTCGCCTCGGAGCCAGTGAACTTCATGAAGAGGCGCGTTGCACTGTGTTAACAACAACCAAAATTACCCCAAGGGAGGAGAGTGGAATGGTTGCTATGCCTACTCTTGATGCTTACTGCACGGCAGCCGCCCTTGATCCATGATACGTCTCCAACGTATCTATAATTTTTGATTGTTCCATGCTATTATATTACCTGTTTTGGATGTTTATGGGCTTTACTATACACTTTTATATTATTTTTGGGACTAACCTATTAACCGGAGGCCCATCCCATATTGGTGTTTTTTTGCCTATTTCAGTGTTTCGAAGAAAAGGAATATCAAACGGAATGAAACCTTCGGGAGAGTTATTTTTGGAACAGAAGCAATCCAGGAGACTTGGAGTAGACGTCAGGGAAGCTTCGAGGTGGCCACGAGGGTCCAGGGCGCGCCCTACCCCCTGGGCGCCCCCACCCTCGTGGGCCCCTCGTGGCTCCCCTGACCAACTTCTTTCGCCTATATATGTCCATATACCCTAAAAACATCGAGGAGCACAATAGATCGGGAGTTCCGCCGCCGCAAGCCTCTGTAGCCACCAAAAACCAATCGGGACCCTGTTTCGGCATCCTGCCGGAGGGGGGATCCCTCACCGGAGGCCATCTTCATCATCCTGGCGCTCTCCATGATGAGGAGGGAGTAGTTCACCCTCGGGGCTGAGGGTATATACGCGGCCAATCTTTTCACCCCCACCCCTTGGATGCCATGATCTATCTTTCTTGTCCCATGTCCAAGCAGTTGGAAAATCACAATAAGTCAACGAGCGAGCAGTTTCGAACATCTCATTTGCAACAAACCACTCAGTAAGCATAGTCTTTTGCAAGAAGTCAGAATCAAGAATTTTGGTGAGGTCGGCACCAGGCCGGTAATAAACAGTATTCATCCCAGGCATATGAACAGTTAACCTTTGAACAGATGGCATTTTAAAATGTATTTCAAATCCAAATATACACCATAGTGCATCGTACTCACATATATAAGGACATATAAGATACTCCTGAACCTCATCTACCGTACGACAACCAGGTTTACTTAACTTTTTTAGCCGCTCTAACATGACCTTTGAACAATCAGTGCCCTTGGTGACATACTTAAAAAGATATTTCATAACATGTGTCTTGTTACACCACTCTACATTTATATGGCCCTGAAATTTCTTGAGCATTGCCATATTATAAGGAACAACATGCCTATTGTCAAGATAGTGGCCATTTTTATAGACCCTTCGCCCGTCGTCACGACGCCGATACAAGAAAAATCATTATCATCAACGACAGTGGTATCTCTAAAATCCTTTGGAAAATACTTAGAACAGACACCATTTTTCATGCAGACACACTTATTATTCATCTCACCACACGGACCGTGCAGCATGAATTCAGAAACTAACGCATATCCTAGAGGATCAAGTAGCACATCAGGTATTTCAGCAGATACTAATGAATTAACACTTTCAATACCAACCTCACCGTTGCCTCCTTTCCTCCACACAAGTATGTGCGCGTGAGGTAGTCCTCGCTTCTGGAACTCAACCGTATACAGGACTGAAAATAAGACACAAAAGTTATATCAGCAAGGCCAATCAACAGAAAAATCAGAATATTATTGATAAGTTACAAACAAAGACAGAGCACACCAGCAGAAAGTACCAGCTATAACCGGGCCAAACGCCCGGCCGGACTTGATTTCATCTAAGATAGACCCTAACAACAACATCCGCCCTATCAGAAGGCGTCTGACCCGGCTCCAATGCATCTGTAATCTCCGGCCACTTGGGATTACAGGTGAAAGTGGTAAATACATCCGGCGCACCATGCACTCGGCATACGGCAAGACCATCATGGAAATTTTCATGATAGTAACGACGACCACCGGTATGACTGGAAGGAACAATGGTACTCTTCTCAAGAGCATCACCATCAACACACCCACCATGTACCACATCAGCAATGCCCTGCATGTGCTCTGATCTAAGCATGTCCTGATTTCTTATGATATACCGAAGCCTATTCTCATCGATGCACGCACGCGCATCGACAACTGACTGGGAGGAGAGGAGGCCATAACATATATAGGGATTGGGCTGATCACTCTTATAATGGCACATAAAACGATAGTAATCTTGCATGGTCATCCTATTTCGACTATTTGTCGAATCGTCACCACCACCAGAAGGATATGAAGAGGATGCCTTAACGGATGGGCTTCCAGGTGCATGACCGGGATCTACATGTCCATCATCACCATCTTCTTCAGGAACAATCAAGTGAGGAACATCTACCTGAAACCCTCTCTCTCCATAAGGGAAAAGTAATGGGTACTGCAGCGGCATAAACGCGGTATTCAGAGAGGATATCTGCTGTAAACCCTCAGAACGGCTACAGACAATGACATCCCGAGAAGACGCCTCTAACGTGAATTCACCACCGACAATTAGAGCAGCAAGTCCAGTGGTTGTAGGCAAGCTAAACTGTGGGCTATCACCCTTTGAAGGCCCAATAATACGAATTGAGATATCCTCGATGGGTTCATCACCACGCCCCTCTATCATCATACTCGCCTCTCTAAAGGTCTGCACCAATGGGTTAGACACATTAAGCATGTCTCTAAGACCAACCACAATGCTCTCATCCACACCCCAGTAGGTTTGTCTTATGGATTCAAGGCATTCATTCTACGCCTAATTTCATTGGCAGGGTCATGTATATACAACTCGACAAACTTTGGGGCATCATCACCGCTAGGCACCAACGAACCAATACGATGAGATACCTGACCACTAATCTTAAAAACCTTAGGCCCACGGCTGCCACCAAACGAACGCTCGATAGTAGCACCCATTGAAGTGAAGGCAAACATACAATTGTACTCACGTATAGACCGGAGGAACTTTTTAGCACGAGAAGTACCATCGAATCGAAGGAGCTCCCGGAGATAGGCCGGGGGATCCTTAAAGGGAGGGATATAAACCTTAGCGCCTTTACAACAGCGGTTGTAGACCATCTTACGCTGGTACCATGATGACCTAGCCTTAGAACACTCGGCATACCAGAAGGAGGCACCGCAGTACTGACACAAGAAATCCGGAGGGCCATAATATGACTTATCTGCATAGCAAGCTAACAACCATGACAACAGAAGACAATCAGGCACAAATCAAAAGCAGGACAACAGTCACATAACCAAAATAGCAAAGGACTAGTTGATAGGCACCTTTTAGGGACTCGGCAAATTTAACCGAATAACCCTGCCAGTCCTTTGGCAAAGGACCTTGAACAACAACATCTAACAAGATACAGAAAGCCAAATAAGAGACCATGAGGGGAACAACAACAACCAGCAATGAACCAAGAAAAATATAATGCACCTTCACATCCAGGACGGCGCAATTTAATAGTCACTTTTCTTTTTTTTCGTTTGTTGTGATCTGTCCCGGTCACCTCTGAACACACATAAACCGAGAAACCGTCCCAATCCTTCGGCAAAGGCCCATGAACAACATGTTCTGACAAGACATGCACAACCCAAATTAAAACAACACACGCGGAAAAAAAGTCCCCAACAACAGAGAAAGAATGTCTACACACCTTCATATCTAGCGCGACGGAATTCAACAGCCATCTTACGTTTCTTGCGATTGACCGCAGCAACAGTAGAACTAAGAAAAGGAAACCAACCATCACCTACAACATGGGAATGAAATAACCACCATCAACCTTGGCAGAACAGCCTATGAAATGAAAAAACCAAAGAAGGGTGGATAGGAACGCACGTATACGACTCCGGCAAGGAGACCCAACAGCCTGTCGTGGTACATAACGTCTAGCAACTCCAGGGACGGACGCGCACCCAGCGCCTGCAGCACGTCCAGAATCAACACCCCATCCAGAGACGGGTCTACAAACACCCCTACCGCTTGTACCGGTCACAGCGCCATGCCCCGCTCCAGCGTCCGGAATCCTCCGCGCAGCACCCGTACACATGACAGCAGGCTGTGATCCAGCGACAGGATCAGAAGCAGAGGCACCGCCTCCATTGAACCCCCCACGGCTAGTGGCCCGCCCACGACCGGCCTGGCCACCACGATCCCGCCCATGACCGGCCTGGCCACCACCAGCCCGCCCACGGCCACGTCCACGACCAGCTATCAACGCAGCACCAGCCCCAATAACGTCCTCACCATGGACAACGACCAGACGACACGGCATGTCAACAACACAGGTACGCCATACCCACACGCTGGACAACCAAGAAGCAAGAACAATGTAACCTTACAGAGAGCAACAACAGGTATCCAAATACAACATAACACAGTCATGGAAAACACAACAGTTTATCATACTATGCACGAGGGACACGACCAGGTAAATGATATGTCACACATTAAATAAACGAACAACGAATATCCATATGCCGTTACAACCAGCCACTTATCTCATACAAAACGATCGGAACATACATCAACCAGCCTAATGGAAAAAAGAAATGTCAACTAACTACCCCGGGAATAACACATCCTAGCTTCAAGGCACACCTAAAAGGTGCAGGCCGTAGAAACCAACCAAGCATGTATCATCTGCCGCCGCGAAGCAGCATTTACGTCACCCACGGCAGCAGAGGTATCATCACCAACAACATGGACCGATGATCGAACCAGCGAGGCCGCCAAGACAATTGCCGAACGAGCAAGCTCTCGGTAAGTCATCATACTCTTATAATTGTAGTCTACAACAACAAACCCATATAAACCGTGAAGAAAGCAAATAGCCTGGAGAGCAGCGTCATCATAAAGAGACGGGCAACCAAGACCATCCCGTGACCAGAAAAACTTCCGCATGGTCAAGGCACCGCCTCCAGAGACATCAACTTCCAGTTCCACCCCTCCAATTAGAACCCCATCGTCCATGACCTCTCGTATGTACGAATGAAACGGCAAACAACACCGTGAAGCAACGACATCAAACATTTGCACATAGGAAAAACCGATGGCAAACATCCTGACAACACAACGAAGGACCCAACATAAGCAAACTCACACAAATAAGAAAAACACCAAAGAAAGCAGAAAGTTAGATCCCATAAAACACAGGCGACAGACAATTACAATATATGTAATATACATACATGGAGTTAAAACACAGGCCACATCTACAGCACATATGGAATCACAGCAACATACATAGATCCGACAGCACATATGCACTCACAGTAATATACATGGACTGAAGATACATATAGGCTCAGAACACATACAGACATAAACAATACTCCAGCTGCAGTATAGATCGACTTGAAATACACAAATGAACAAGTAATATACATAAATCCAAAACACATGAAAGGCATTGGAGTATTTATAGACCTAATACAAGCATACGACCTACAGATATAAAACTAAGGAGCCCAGGCGTGAGGGAGGAATCACCTGCAAGAGAACCAACGAGAGTAGACTGAGGAATCCAAGAGCACAAGCAGACATCAATCAGGATGAATCAGCAATCAAACCCTAGACAGAGCCCCGAAAATCAAAAAGGCCCCTTGATGAGCACGGATACATCACAAACAAGGAGACAAACAAAAGATCATCTAATCACCTCAGCCATCTCAGCGTCGAGAAACCCAAGAGTACAAGTAGACCCCAAGGAGAATAGATCGACACGCAAACCCTAGATAGATCCCTAAAACAAAACAGAGCCCTAAGTGAGCACGTATAAATCATAATCAGAAAGACAAACAAGGCAGCAACCAGTCACCTCAGCCATCTCAAAAGCCCTCCGCTGTGCTCCCTCTTCCGTCAATCCGCAAGTCGGCTCCCATGCCACGCGACCGTCACAACTGCGAAGCATCCAGAGAAGCAAAGAAGACGGTAAGAGACGACGGCAAATCGAGGAGGACGAGCGCCAGCGGAAAGCGGGAGGAAATCCACCTGAGAATGACGGCAAATCAAAGGGGACGCGAGTCGGCGGCGAGCGGAGAAGACAAGAGAGGAGGGGACGAATGGGGAGCACGAAAGGGCAAGCCAGCCGCCCGGCCCCACCTCATGGACTCCGTCCAGCACGCACAGTGCCACCACATGAAAACCCAAAAATTCCCTCGGCGGGCCGTGGTAATTACCCGCGGTGGCAAGATATTTACCCGCTGGATTTGTCGGGACGAGCCGCATGGGACGTTTCGCTAGACCCAGCCACCGACAGACAGGACCCACATGTGAGCTACCACAGATCAGCGAGACCGGAACGAGTCCGCGAAGTGAGAAAGAACCCCGGAAGGGCGGTAACTATTCATTGCTACAGCGCCTTTTTTGATCCGGCGGCCCAGATCGTCCAGAGGCTTGATCCAACGGCTAGAATCGCATCAGGAAAACAGATCGGACGGTCAGAATCCACTAAACTCTGAGAGCGCCCGGGAGTGCCTCGATCTCTTATTTCTCGATATACGACCACATTACAAAATGTATTTCACCTGTTGTTTCATCTAATTTTTGAGATACTCCTTTATGTATACTTTGAATTTATCATACTCATTTTGGCCACCCGTCCGCTTCATCTTTTAACTCATTGCAGGGACTCTGTCACATAAAACCAGTATATACTCACGTAAAAAAAGTTGCAAGTACTCCCTTAATAAAAAACAAGTATATACTACCCTAACAAAAAAGTTGTATATACTCCCTTACTAAAAAATGTATATGTTCCCTACAAAAAAGCAGTATATACTCCCTACCAAAAAAGTAGTATATACACCCTTAGTAAAAAATGTATATACTCCCTACCAAAAAAGCAGTATATACTCTACCAAAAAAGTAGTATATACTCACGTAGAAAAAGTTATATGTACCACCTAAATAAAAAACAAGTATATACTCCCCTACCCAAAAAGTTGTATACTCCCTTACTAAAAAACGTATATACTCCCTACCCAAAAAACAGTACATACTTCCTTAATAAAAATCAATATATAATCACAAACGAAAGGTGGTATATACTGTCTTTCCAAAATAGTACATATGATCTTTGCTGGAAGAGGTTAGTATTAAATAAGTAAAGAGCAAGTATGAGCCAGCGACAATTCCACCAGGGAACCAAAGACTCAGAATAAGGCCACTACTAGAAATTCAAGTACTAACAAGGAACCTGGGGAGGAAGTGACTTCTCCTAAAAAGAGCAAGCAACAGCCAAAGCGCAAAGAAGCCCCACATCAAATATACAAACCAGTAGCTAAAACGTTGTTGCTCACAGATGGGAATGTGAAAGACCCTATTGGAGATACGAGTGCAAGTATCCAGGACCCAACTTCAGCCAGTAATGAATTAGAAGGGGATGATTTTGCTCGTGATCCCAAGAAGAAGAAGCCTACACCAGAAAATTCGGCAGAGACCGCGACGCGGTCCTGCCCATCACAATGAGTGTTTTAAGTTGGAACTGCCGGGGGCTTGGGAACCCCGAGACAGTTCGGGAGCTTCGCAGTATCGTGAAGCTTGAAGGACCCTCCCTTCTCTTTGTAATGGAAACGAAAATCAAGGCAAAAAGAGTTGAGGATCTGAAGTATTCGCTTGGTTTCACAGGCAGTTTTGCTGTTGACAGTGCGGGCCTTAGTGGCGGCATAGGTCTGTTTTGGTCCAAAGATGTGACCGTTGATTTGAAGAACTTTAGTAAGAACCATATTGATGCACTAGTTCAGAATACTAATCAGAACGGTTATGTTTGGCGTTTTACTGGCTTTTACGGAGCACCGCGGGCGGAAGAGAGACATCACAGTTGGCGGTTCTTGCGTACTTTGTACAATATCCCCCATAGCGCATGGATGTGCGTGGGTGATTTTAACGAAACCTTGTTTGCTTGTGAGCACTTCAGTAGAGCGTCTCGGTCTGAATCTCACATGAGAGCGTTTCGGGAGGTGGTGGATGAGATCTCCCTCCAAGACTTGGGCTGGCCTGGCACAGCTTACACATGGGATAACCATCAATCGGGAGAGGCCAATGTCAAGGCACGGCTAGATAGAGCCTTCGCTAATGAGGAGTTCCGTCAGCTTTTTCGTCACATACGGGTCAGACATTTACCTTCAGTTGAGTCTGATCATTGCTTTGTGATAGCAAAAATCAAGGAGGCTTTGGCAAACCGACCAAGGGCAAAGAAACAATTCAGGTATGAAAACGTATGGCAGACCCATACCGATTATGATCGCCTCGTAGCGGAGACATGGCGAGGCATACCGCGTACTCCTGGTCTCCAAGGCATTGCTTCAACTCTTGGTACGTTGCAGTCAACCTTAGAACCATGGAGTTTGAAGGAGTTTGGGTGTTTGACACGCACCGTCAGACAACTCCAACAGCGTCTGAACCGTGTTCGGTGTCAGGCTATAGGAACGGGGCCATCGGATGAGGAGAAAAACATCGTTAAAAAATTGAAAGAGGCCCTGCATCAAGAGGAGGTGTGGACTCGGCAGCGGTCGAGAGTTCCGTGGCTTCGCGAGGGTGACCGCAATACATCATACTTTCAAGCACAAGCAGCACAACGCCAACGCATGAACAAAATTACAGAGTTGCGACGTGCTGACGGCACCGTGTGTGCTAATGGAGACAAGGATAAAGTGGAGGTGCAGACCTTTTACCAACAGTTATATGAATCACAGGGCTTTGCCGATCCACAGCTTTTGTTATCGCATGTGCCGGTCAGGGTGTCACAGGCGATGAACACCGATCTCTCCAAACCCTACACGCCGGAGGAAGTCAAGGTGGCGTTGTTTCAAATGGCTCCGTCCAAGGCACCGGGTGTGGATGGCTTTACTGCGGGTTTTTACCAGCGTCATTGGGACTTGCTTGGTAATGATGTAACCCAGGCAGTGCTCGATTTTTTGAATGGGGGCGAGCTACCATCGGGTCTGAATGATACTTCTATTACTCTAATTCCCAAGGTCAGACATCCCCAATCAATAACTCAATATCGTCCTATTGCTTTGTGCCCAGTTCTATACAAGATTGTAGCTAAGGCAATCACTAATCGCTTGAGATGCATTATGGATGAGGTAATTAGTGAAGAGCAAAGCGCTTTTGTTCCCGGACGTCTCATTACTGACAATGTTCTAGTTGCTTATGAAAGTATACATACGATGAGAAGGAGGAAGAAGGGCAAGAATTACTCTTGCGCGATCAAACTTGATATGATGAAAGCATATGATCGCGTCGAGTGGCACTATCTGGAAGCTATACTAGTTCGGCTGGGCTTTTGTATGAGCTTTGTTAGATTGATAATGAAGTGTGTCTCTTCGGTTCGGTTTTCGGTGCGTGTCAACGGAGAGCTATTACCATACTTTACACCAACCAGAGGATTCCGCCAAGGAGACCCAGTTTCACCTTATCTTTTTCTGCTCTGTGCAGAAGGTTTTTCCTCATTGTTGAAATATTACAATGGAATAATTATAGACAGGGGTCTGAGGGTGAGCTATAGATCACCATGGGTCACACATTTGTTATTTGCAGATGATAGTCTGATCTTCATCAATGCATGTAATCCAAGTGCTCTCAGACTTAATGAAATTCTCAGAATCTATGGAGAGGCCTCGGGCCAAAGTGTTAATCGTGACAAAAGTTCAGTTTACTTCAGTTCTAACACTCCTGATTCGTTGAGGCAGGTTATGCAAGCAACATTGAATATCCAGGTACAAGCATTCAGTGAGAAATACCTAGGGCTACCTACCGCTGTGGGACGGATAACAAGTGGCACTTTTGATCATATCAGCGAAAGAGCTCGTGGGAAAAATGCAAGGCTGGTCGGAGAAACTATTGGCATGTGCAGGCCGAGAGACTCTTCTCAAATCGGTCGTCCAATCTATTCCTACATCCAATGAGCACCTTTCTCTTGACCAAAAAAGTGGGTAAGAGTCTTACTTCACCAATGGCTAAATATTTTTGGAGTAGCTCTCTTGACAAGAAATCATTGCATTGGGTGTCCTGGAAGGAGCTATCTACACCCAAGTGCAAGGGTGGCATGGGTTTCCGAGACCCTCATATTTTCAATCTTGCGATGTTGGGCAAGCACGGGTGGCGGTTCATCACCAACCCCAATTCCCTTTGTGCAAGAGTCTTGAAAGGTCATTATTTTCCCGACACTGATTTCATGCGGGCTACTGTCCCAAAGTCGGCGTCGGCCACTTGGAGGGTGATCATCGCTGGGAGGGAGGCCCTCCGGTCCGGACTGATTTCTCGAGTGGGCGGTGGCTCCTCCATCTCGGTTTGGAACGACAAGTGGATCCCAGGTACTATATCCATGTCTCCCATTTTTCGGCCACAACACACGACCGTGGAACGTGTGTCCGAGCTTATTGATTCATCTAATTGGTCGTGGAGACAAGAACTTGTTCGACATACTTTCATTGCTCCTGATGCTGAAGCAATCTTGAATATTCCTATTCGGCAAGGAGGAGGAGATGATTTTCTTGCTTGGGCATTCGAAAGATCGGGGAACTACACTGTGATGTCGGCGTACCGTGCTCTCGTGACTCAGAAACAGCGAGTTGCTCTAGAGGAAGGGACGGCTACCGGAACCTCAGAGGAAGATACACAGATGTGGAAATCTCTTTGGAAATTGAATGTTATCCCAAAGGTTAGAGTGTTCTGGTGGAGGGTTCTTCGTGGAATTCTCCCAGATGAGGCCACTCTTAACTATCGACATATTGCAGCGATCCGTCGATGCAATGTTTGTTTGGCTATGGACGAGAATCTGGAGCATGCACTCATTCATTGTTCACATGCAAAACGCTTCTGGGAAGAAGCGCATGCTTGGTTCGGCCTCAGACTTCCTCGTCTCCACCCAGACTCTTGGGCGCGGGATATCACATGTGATCCCCATTTTACTAATGATGAGCGCGCAAAGATCACAACAATCATGTGGTCTATATGGCACTCCCGGAACAGAATCAAGCACGGTGAAGAGGGAAGGAATCCAACAGAAACGCTCAGGGCCACCAAGGAGGCGATTGCCCTCCTTCATCTTCCACGTCGAGATGCAACGATTTTGCCGGGCTTCGGTTGGAGACCGCCTGATGATGGGCTCATCAAGATCACTACAGACGGTGCCTTAAACCTAGTAGATGGCAGGGGCGGTGCAGGGGGGGTGGCCAGATCCTCTTCGGCGCTCCTGGGAGCATCGTGCAAACCATATTTGG
This sequence comes from Triticum timopheevii, assembly GCA_963921465.1. NCBI lineage: Eukaryota > Viridiplantae > Streptophyta > Magnoliopsida > Poales > Poaceae > Triticum > Triticum timopheevii. The sequence goes on from OY997262.1 coordinate 421,193,406, forward strand.
GAATCATTGATCCCTTGATTATGGAGGGTTTATCACTTCGAGATGGAGTCCGTTTTGTATCCCTTCGAGGATTCTCGCATGTAGTAATGGAGACTGATTGCTTGGAGATGGTGATGCTCTGGAACACTCACCACAATTCTCGGTCAATTGTGGCTCCTTTATTGTTAGAGATAGGAGAGCTATGTAATAATTTTACTCTTTTTGATATTTAGCATGTAAACAGGTCAGCTAATGTCCCGGCGCATCTTTGTGCAAAGCGTGCTTGCACACTAAATGTGACCGATAGCTGGCTTGAGGAGACTCCGGGTTTTTTGGTGACCAGCCTCTTGGCTGATTGTCCCAAGAACGCCTTCATATGAATAAAGCTCTCTGATTTTCCCCACAAAAAAAAAGTATGAGACGCATGGTAGTTATTAGTCTTCATACAAAAATATTATGTGATGGTAGTTGTTTCCTTCAACGAACAGAAGCAAAAGTACATACTCCCGCGAAAATATACAATTCCGAACTGCACGTTCAACGTAAGTGCATGTCATTGTTCAAACAAAAGTACTGCAGTGTTGAGGCGAGTGCACTTCCTATCGCAAAACTGTTTTCGCTCTAGTTTTTAAAACGTTTGTCGAAATGAGGCGTGCAACATATGGTTGGAAAAATATGAATTAGGCGCAACTTTGCCATGTAGAACTTTTTTCGAGATTACTCACGGTTTAAGAGCAGTTTTAAAAACGATGTGGCGCACGACGAGTGGCAGCGAGGTTTTTTTTCACGTTTTTCTAAACCGCTCGTTGAAATGAAGCAAAATGATACACCGTTGGAAATATATCGTCGAGGTGCAATATTTCTTATATATATTACTTTCTCTAATTCATTGCGGTTTAAGAGCAGTTTCAAATTTACTAAATCATGGAATTTCTTTTTCAATTTTTTACAATTTTTTGGTACTGTTTTCGCTTCAGTTTTTTAACCGTTTGTCGTAACGAGACATGTGATACGCCGTTGAAAATTTACGGATGAGGCGCAACTTTTATATGTAGAAATGTTTTTGAGATTCCTTACTGTTTTAAGTTAATTTTGAAAATCGTGCGGCGAACGATGAGTGACATCGGCCATTTTTTTACGAATTTCTACAAACAATTTGTTAGAATGATTCAAATTATATGCCGTTGAAAAGATATCGACGAGACACAACTTTTTCATGTAGAACACGCTATCTAATTCCTACGATTTAAGAGCATTTTGGATTTTACTAAAATGCGCACACTGTTTTTCGCGACACCAAAATCGACGTGTGTACTGCGACAGACAGAAGAACACGTTGCTTCGATAGAAAACCGCACTGCATCAGACAATCAAGCGAACTTCATAATTACTTTTGTCGGGCGTAAATTTTCTGAGATGAGTTTTTGTTGTTTTTTTCCATCTTTTTTATGAACGAGAGTGGATCATACAGACGATGGCAAGTGAACCGCGACATATATCAAAGTGAACCGCAATAATATCTTGTTGTTTCACTAAATTTTTTGCACTTCCATATTGGGCGCAAGTGAAAACCATGTCTTAAAAGTGAACCACATCCTAGGACCAAACACACTGCAAGTGTTGATGTAGTCGACTGCATTTTTGAGACATGTAACAAATTGCATTTCATATAGAGGGGTAATGAGCTGCTACACAAATGGAGTGAACTACATTTTTAGATCATCCCACAAACAAAACAAATTGCATTAGAAAAAGAAGTGAACCTCGCGTGAGGATTTGTCTCTTTTTTTTACAGGTGAACCACTAAGGGGCTGCACTTCTTTTTACAAAGTGAATGGCTATTGTTTTTACAAGTGAACAACAAAGAGTTTCACAGAGAAGCACATGATGTTTGAATAGATACAAACACGTGAACTGAAGCAAAATTTAAAAAATAGGCAGGCAACACATAAAAAACGTATCCAACGAAATGCACCAAATAGGTAGTCGAGCCGCACGAGCGCGCAAACTAAGCTTCATGCAGCTCGGGCCAAACGAAGTGCACGTCCACAAAGAACGTAGTGCCCCCCCCCCAAATGAAGTACACGTCGACGGCCGACGAACCACACCGCAATGTTTTTTGCAATCTGGAAATCAAGAGCAGTATTTGCAGGTCATATGCTCACATACAAGATGGACTTCTACAGGTTCAGTGGACAACTATGGGGACGGGGAACTGCACACCCGTGTCCTCTCCACCGCTCGCCTCGGAGCCAGTGAACTTCATGAAGAGGCGCGTTGCACTGTGTTAACAACAACCAAAATTACCCCAAGGGAGGAGAGTGGAATGGTTGCTATGCCTACTCTTGATGCTTACTGCACGGCAGCCGCCCTTGATCCATGATACGTCTCCAACGTATCTATAATTTTTGATTGTTCCATGCTATTATATTACCTGTTTTGGATGTTTATGGGCTTTACTATACACTTTTATATTATTTTTGGGACTAACCTATTAACCGGAGGCCCATCCCATATTGGTGTTTTTTTGCCTATTTCAGTGTTTCGAAGAAAAGGAATATCAAACGGAATGAAACCTTCGGGAGAGTTATTTTTGGAACAGAAGCAATCCAGGAGACTTGGAGTAGACGTCAGGGAAGCTTCGAGGTGGCCACGAGGGTCCAGGGCGCGCCCTACCCCCTGGGCGCCCCCACCCTCGTGGGCCCCTCGTGGCTCCCCTGACCAACTTCTTTCGCCTATATATGTCCATATACCCTAAAAACATCGAGGAGCACAATAGATCGGGAGTTCCGCCGCCGCAAGCCTCTGTAGCCACCAAAAACCAATCGGGACCCTGTTTCGGCATCCTGCCGGAGGGGGGATCCCTCACCGGTGGCCATCTTCATCATCCTGGCACTCTCCATGATGAGGAGGGAGTAGTTCACCCTCGGGGCTGAGGGTATGTACCAGTAGCTATGTGTTTGATCTCTCTCTCTCTCTCTCTCTCTCTCTCGTGTTCTTGATATGGCACGATCTTGATGTATCGCGAGCTTTGCTATTATAGTTGGATCTTATGATGTTTCTCCCCCTCTACTCTCTTGTAATGGATTGAGTTTTCCCTTCAAAGTTGTCTTGTCAGATTGAGTCTTTAAGGATTTGAGAACACTTGATGTATGTCTTGCCGTGCTTATCTGTGGTGACAATGGGATATTCATGTGATCTACTTGATGTATGTTTTGGTGATCAACTTGCGGGTTCAATGAACTTATGCATAGGGGTAGGCACACGTTTTCGTCTTGACTCTCCGGTAGAATCTTTGGGCACTCTTTGAAGTACTTTGTGTTGGTTGAATAGATGAATCTGAGATTGTGTGATGCATATCGTATAATAATGCCCACGGATACTTGAGGTGACATTGGAGTATCTAGGTGACATTAGGGTTTTGGTTGATTTGCGTCTTAAGGTGTTATTCTAGTACGAACTCTATGATAGATCGAACAGAAAGAATAGCTTCGTGTTATTTTACTACGGACTCTTGAACAGATCGATCAGAAAGGATAACTTTGAGGTGGTTTCGTACCCTACAATAATCTCTTTGTTTGTTCTCTGCTATTAGTGACTTTGGAGTGACTCTTTGTTGCATGTTTAGGGATAGTTATATGATCCAATTATGTTATTATTGTTGAGAGAACTTGCACTAGTGAAAGTATGAACCTTAGGCCTTGTTTTCTAGCATTGCAATATCGTTTGTGCTCACTTTTACCACTTGTTACATTGCTGTTTTTATATTTTCAGATTACAAAAACTCATATCTACCATCCATATTGCACTTGTATCACCATCTCTTCGTCGAACTAGAACACAAGAGACTCTTTGTTATTTGGTTGCACGGTTGTTTGAGAGAGACCATATTCATCCTACGCCTCCCACGGATTGATAAACCTTAGGTCATCCACTTGAGGGAAATTTGCTACTGTCCTACAAACTCTGCACTTGGAGGCCCAACAACGTCTACAAGGAGAAGGTTGCGTAGTAGACATCAAGCTCTTTTCTAGCGCCATTGCCGGGGAGGTGAGTGCTTGAAGGTATATCTTTAGATCTTGCAATTGAATCTTTTAGTTTCTTGTTTTATCACTAGTTTAGTTTATAAAATAAAACTACAGAAAAAATGAATTGAGTTTGTCTCATACGCTTCATCTTTTTAATATCTTTCATGAGAATGATGGAAAGGAAAATTGTGCTCAAGTGCTAGAAGAAGAATGCATTAAAATGTTTGGTACTAGATCTTTGTATGATGAGCATGATTGCAATGTTGTTAGTATGAATTCCTTGAATATCCATGATGCTAATGATATGCAAAGCCACAAGCTTGGGGAAGCTATGTTTGATGAAGATGATATTTTTTGTCCCCCAAGTTTTTATGAGCAAATTTATTATGATGAAAGCATGCCTCCTATTTATGATGATTATTGTGATGATACATATGCCATAAAGAATAAAGATAACCATGAAACTTGTCATCCTGATTTTAATTTTCCATTGGATTATACTTCACATGATAGTTATTTTGTTGAGTTTGCTCCCACTACTATTGATGAGAATGAATTTTCTTATGTGGAGAGTAGTAAAATTCTATGCAAGTAGATCATGAAAAGAATGCTTTATGTGCTGGTTATATGGTTGAATTCATTCATGATGCTACTGAAAATTATTATGAGAGAGGATCATATGCTTCTACATTTTGCAATAATACAAGTTTCCTCTCTATGTGCTTAAAGTTTTAAAGTTATGCTTGTTTTGCCTTCCTATGCTAGTTGATTATTGTGCCCATAAGTTGTTTGCTCAAAAAATCCCTATGCATAGGAAGTGGGTTAGACTTAAATGTGCTAGTCATATTCTTCATGATGCTCTCTTTATGTTTCAATTCTAATCTTTTTTGTGAGCATCATGAAATCATCATGCCTAGCTAGGGGCGTTAAACGATAGCGCTTGTTGGGAGGCAACCCAATTTTATTTTTGTTCCTGTTTAGTAATAAATAATTCATCTAGCCTCTTTTTAGATGTGGTTTTATGTTTTAATTAGTGTTTGTGCCAAGTAGGACCTTTGGGAAGACTTGGGTGAAGTCTTTGTGATCTTGCTGTAAAAAACAGAAATTTTGCGCTCACGAGATTAGCTGCCATTTTTTACTAGAGTGCTTTTAGGTTGATTAATATTTCAGATGATTAATAGAAAAATTCCTCAGGTCCACCAATTTATTTCAGAAGTTTTGGAGTTACAGAAGTATACGTTTGATACAGATTACTACAGACTATTCTGTTTTAGAGAGATTCTGTTTTCTATGTGTTGTTTGCTTATTTTGATGAATCTATGAGTAGTATCGGAGGGTATGAACCATAGAGAAGTTGGAATACAGTAGATATTACACCAATATGAATTTAGAATGAGTTCACAACAATATCTTAGTGGTGATTTATTTTCTTATACTAACGGAGCTTACGAGTTTTCTGTTGAGTTTTGTGTTGTGAAGTTTTCAAGTTTTGGGTAAAGATTCGATGGACTATGGAAAAAGGAATGACAAGAGCCTAAGATTAGGGATGCCCAAGTCACCCCAAGGTAATATTCAAGGACAAACAAAGGCCTAAGCTTGGGGATGCCCCGGAAGGCATCCCCTCTTTCGTCTTCGTCTATCGGTAACTTTACTTGGAGCTATATTTTTATTCACCACATGATATGCGTTTTGCTTGGAGCGTCTTGTATGCTATGAGTATTTGCCTTTTAGTTTACCACAATCATCCTTGCTGTAAACACCTTTTGGGAGAGACACACATGATTTGGAATTTATTAGAATAATCTATGTGCTTCACTTATATCTTTTGAGCTCGACAGTTTTGCTCTAGTGCTTCACTTATATCTTTTCAGAGCACAGCGGTGGTTTTATTTTGTAGAAATTATTGATCTCTCATGTGCTATGTCTTGAGCTTGCGTTGGTTTTCCTTGAAGAGGAAAGGGTGATGCAGCACAGTAGCGTAAGTATTTCCCTCAGTTTTAAGAACCAAGGTATCAATCCAGTAGGAGGCTCCTTACAAGTCCCACACACCTACACAAACAAACAAGAACTCGCAACCAATGCACTAAAGGGGTTGTCAATCCCTTCACAGCCACTTACGAAAGTGAGATCTGATAGAGATAATATGATAAGATAAATATATTTTTGGTATTTTATAATATAGATTGGAAAAGTAAAGATGGAAATAAAATTAGATTGAAAGCTTATATGATAAGAGATATACCCGGGGGCCATAGGTTTCACTAGTGGCTTCTCTCTAGATAGCATAATTATTACGGTGGGTGAACAAATTACTGTCGAGCAATTGATAGAAAAGCGAATAATTATGAGATTATCTAGGCATGATTATGTATATAGGCATCACGTCCGTGACAAGTAGACCGAAACGATTCTGCATATACTACTATTACTCCACACATCGACCGACTCCTGCCTGCATCTAGAGTATTAAGTTCATAAAGAACAGAGTAACACATTAAGCAAGATGACATGATGTAGAGGGATAAACTCATGCAGTATGATATAAACCACGTCTTTTAATCCTCGATGTCAACAATACAACATGTGCCTTGCTGCCCCTGCCGTCACTGGGAAAGGACACCGCAAGATTGAACCCAAAGCTAAGCACTTCTCCCATTGCAAGAAAGATCAATCTAGTAGGCCAAAATAAACTAATAATTCAAAGAGACTTGCAAAGATAACTTAGTCATACATAAAAGAATTCAGAGGAGATTCAAATATTTCTCATAGATAAACTTGATCATAAACCCACAATTCATCAGATCTCGACAAACACACCGCAAAAATAGTTACATCAAATAGATCTCCAAGAAGATCAAGGAGAACTTTGTATTGAGATTCAAAGAGAGAGAAGAAGCCATCTAGCTAATAACTATGGACCCGAAGGTTTGTGGTAAACTACTCAACTCATCGGAGAGGCCTTGGAGATGATGTAGAGGCCCTTCGAGATTGATTCCCCCTCCGGCGGAGCACTGACGAAGGCTCCAAGATGGGATCTCGCAGATACAGAAGGTTACGGCGGTGGAAATATTTTTTCGTGGTCGCTTATGATGTTTTCGGGGTACATGGGTATATGTAGGAGGAAGGAGTACGTCGGTGGACGTCTGAGGGGCCCACGAGGGTGGGGGGCGCACCGGGCACCCTCGTGGCCGCCTCCTTTGTTTCTTGACTTCCACTCCAAGTCCTCTGGATCACGTTTGTTCCAAAAAGATCGCTCCTGAAGGTTTCATTTCGTTTGGACTCCGTTTGATATTCCTTTTCTTTGAAATACTGAAATAGGCAAAAAAACAGCAATTCGGGCTGGGCCTCTGGTTAGTAGGTTAGTCCCAAAAATGATATAAAAGTGTAAAGGAAAGCCCATAAACATCCAAAACGGGTAATATAATAGCATGGAACAATCAAAAATTATAGATACGTTGGAGACGTATCATCATGCTTCACTTATATTATTTCGAGAGTCTTTTAGAATAGCATGGTATTTGCTATGGTTATAAAATTAGTCCTAGAATGATGGGAACTATCATAGAAAGTGAATTGGATGCTATGGCTAATTTTATGCTTGATAATTGTTTTGAGGTATAAAGGTGGTAATATTAGAGTCATGCTAGTTGGGTAATTGTGAATTTAAGGAATACTTGTGTTAAGGTTTGTTATTCCCGTAGCATGCACATATGGTGAACCGTTATGTGATGAACTTGGAGCATGATATATTTATTGATTGTCTTCCTTAAGTGTGGAGGTTGGGATCGCGCGATGGTTAACTCCTACCAACCCTTCCCCTAGGAACATGCGTGTAGTACTTTGTTTTGATTACTTGTAGATTTTTAAGTATATGAGTTTTTTATGACTAATGTTGAGTCCATGGATTATACGCACTCTTATCCTTCCACCATTCCCCAAATACTTGAAGCATACTAACAAATAATCATGTCTTATCAAAATAGAATAGCCAAAGAAAGCTTATCCCTACAAAATCATATAGTTAGGCCATGCTTCATTTTCATTACACAACATACTCCCATCATGCACAACCCCGATGACGAGCTGAGCAATTGGTTCATACTTTTTAACGCGCTTCAGCCTTTTCAACTCTTACGCAATACATGAGCGCAAGCCATGGACATAGCACTATGGTGGTATATGGTGGTGGTTGTGAGGACAAAAAGGGAGAAGATAGTCTCACATCAACTAGGCGTATCAACGGGCTATGGAGATGCCCATTAAATAGATATCAATGTGAGTGAGTAGGGATTGCCATGCAACAGATGCACTAGAGCTATAAATATATGAAAGCTCAACAAAAGAAACTAAGTGGGTGTGCATCCAACTTGCTTGCTCACGAAAACCTAGGGCGTTTTTGAGGAAGCCCATCATTGGAATATACAAGCCAAGTTCTATAATGAAAAATTCCCACTAGTATATGAAAGTGACAACACAGGAGACTCTCTATCATGAAGATCATGGTGCTACTTTGAAGCACAAGTGTGGAAAAGAGATAGTAGCATTGTCCCTTCTCTCTTTTCTCTCTTTTCATTTTTTTATTTGGTGGGCTTCTTTGGCCTCCTTTTTTATGGGCTTCTTTGGCCTCTTTTATTTTTATAAAGTCTGAAGTCTCATCCCGACTTGTGGGGGAGTCATAGTCTTCATCATCCTTTCCTCACTTGGGACAATGCTCTAATAATGAAGATCATCACACTTTTATTGATTTACAACTCAAGAATTACAACTCAATACTTAGAACAAAATATGACTCTATGTGAATGCCTCCGGTGGTGTACCGGGATATGCAATGAATCAAGAGTGACATGTATGAAAAATTATGAAGGTGGACTTGCCACAAATATGACATCACGTCCGTGACAAGTAGACCGAAACGATTCTGCATCTACTACTATTACTCCACACATCGACCGACTCCTGCCTGCATCTAGAGTATTAAGTTCATAAAGAACAGAGTAACACATTAAGCAAGATGACATGATGTAGAGGGAAAACTCATGCAATATGATATAAACCCCATCTTTTTATCCTCGATGGCAACAATACAATTCGTGCCTTGCTGCCCCTGCTGTCACTGGGAAAGGACACCGCAAGATTGGACCCAAAGCTAAGCACTTCTCCCATTGCAAGAAAGATCAATCTAGTAGGCCAAACCAAACTGATAATTCGAAGAGACTTGCAAAGATAACTTAATCATACATAACAGAATTCAGAGGAGATTCAAATATTTCTCATAGATAAACTTGATCATAAACCCACAATTCATCGGATCTCGACAAACACACTGCAAAAAGAGTTACATCAAATAGATCTCCAAGAAGATCAAGGAGAACTTTGTATTGAGATTCAAAGAGAGAGAAGAAGCCATCTAGCTAATAACTATGGACCCGAAGGTCTGTGGTAAACTACTCACAACTCATCGGAGAGGCCTTGGAGATGATGTAGAGGCCCTCCATGATCGATTCCCCCTCCGGTGGAGCGCCGATGAAGGCTCCAAGATGGGATCTCGCGGATACATAAGGTTACGGCGGTGGAAATAGTTTTTCATGGTCGCTTCTGATGTTTTCAGGGTACATTGGTATATGTAGGAGGAAGGAGTACGTCGGTGGACGCCCGAGGGGCCAGAGGGAGTCCTGGATTAGGGGGTCCTCGGACAGCCGAACTATATACTTTGGCCGGACTATTGGACTATGAAGATACAAGATTGAAGACTTCGTCCCGTGTTCGGGTGGAACTCTCCTTGGCGTGGAAGGCAAGCTTGGGAATCCGGATGTGTAGATCTCCTTCTCTGTAACCGACTCTGTGTAACCCTAGCTCCCTCCCGTGTCTATATAAACCGGAGGGTTTAGTCCGTAGGACAACAACAATCATACCATAGGCTAGCTTCTAGGGTTTAGCCTCTTTGATCTCGTGGTAGATCAACTCTTGTAGTACTCATATCATCAAGATCAATCAAGCAGGAAGTAGGGTATTACCTCCATCGAGAGGGCCCAAACCTGGGTAAACATTATGTCCCCAGCCTCCTGTTACCATTAGCCTTAGACGCACAGTTCGGGACCCCCTACCCGAGATCCGCCGGTTTTGACACCGACATTGGTGATTTCATTGAGAGTTCCACTGTGTCGTCACGGTAAGGTCGATGGATCCTTCAATCGTCTTCAACAATATGGTCCAGGGTGAGGTTTTCCTCCCCGGACAGATCTTCGTATTCGGCGGCTTCGTATTGCGGGCCAACTCGCGTGGCTATCTAGCGCAGATCGACAGCTACGCCCCTGGCCGTTAGGTCAGGTTTGGAAACTTGAACTACACTGCCAACCTCCGTGGAGACTTGATCTCCGACGGATTCGAGCCCATGTCAGGAGCGCCGAACAGTCACGATGGGCATGACATAGATCTGCCATCGGACGGTATTCGAGAGATCGCACCTGCGGCTGCCCCGGCCCTTAATCTGGAGCATATCACGCCATCCGAGGACAGGTGGATCGATCCCGCCACGGAGGCCGCACATTCATCGGCGCTGGAGCTGAACACAGACGTCACCTGCAAAGAGATCTGTGTCATCGGACCCTCGGACTCGCCTCCGGACATAGGATCCTAACCACGCGCGTCCGTGCCTACGAATCTGATCTGGCACCGATCATGGAGTTTACCTCCGCGGATATCTTTCAGCACTCACCCTTGGGCGACGTGCTAAACTCATTAAGGTCTCTCTCTATATCAGGAGATTCTTGGCCGAACTATGTCCGGCTTGAGTGGGAAGCGGATGACGAAGGAAATCGTTCCCCACGCACCACCCGCTTAATAGCCACTGGCGATGACTTAACCGACACGCTTGACTTTGACTCCGAAGACATCGACGGTATGGACGAGGATGCTGGAGATGAACAGGAACCACCGCCTACGGGGCACTGGACTGCCACCTCATCATATGATATATATATGGTGGGTACACCCAAAGAAAACAACGACGAGGAACAGAAGGATGCAACGGAGGATAATCCCCTCAAGCAGAAACCAAAGCGACGACGTAGGCGCCGCTCTAAATCCCGCCACAACAAAAACAGCGATAACAGCGCAAGAAAGAATAACACCCTGGTCGACTCCAAAGGAAACAACGACCCCATGGACCCAGCGATGGAGCAGGATGAGCTAGGGGACGGTGAACATAGTCCAGAGCCGATGTCCGATGACGGCGATCCCGAGGGTAAAACTCATCAACCCATCTCCGGAGAGGAGAACAGTCCGGACGACGATGCACTCATCATTCCGAAAAAACACTTGGAACAAGAGAACCTCCATAGAAGGCTTATTGCCACCGCGAGGAGCCTGAAGAAGCAGAAGCAAAGGCTTAAGGCCGCGCAGGATACGCTCAACCGCAGATGGAACAAAGTGCTTGACACTAAAGAGAAATACGACGATGATCGCCACACAAAGAGCTACCCAAAGCGCAAGCTGCTGCCCGAATTCAACGATGAGGCCATAGAGCCCATCTCGCTGAAAAATAATATGGCCGATCAGCCGGACCGACCACCCCGTGGCCGCGACAGGGCGGCTAATGATGCCACACACAAGTCAGCACACGATTTACGTGAGGTCCTGAACAAAAAAACCGGTGTGGCCAGGTCCATCTACGGATCTAGAAAATGTGCTCTAGCGTAGGATCACAACCACCAAAACGATCATACCGATCGAATACCAGCTTGGAATCAACATCGAACACAACAGCCGTCAACAGCATGCCACGACACATCCAAATACAGCGGTGTCGTGCACCCCCTGTGCTTCACCGATGTGGTGCTGGCATGAATTTCCAGAGGGATTTAAACCCGTGAATATAGAGGCATACGACGGGACGACAGACCCTGGGGTCTGGATTGAGGACTTTATCCTTCATATCCACATGGCTCACGGAGATGATCTCCATGCCATTAAATACCTGCCCCTCAAGTTGAAAGGACCAACTCGGCATTGGTTGAAAAGCCTCCTCGAAAACTCAATTGGAAGTTGGGAGGAACTTGAGGATGCTTTCAGGGCCAATTTTCAAGGGACCTATGTCCGACCTCCGGACGCTGACGACCTAAGTCACATAATCCAACAACCCGGAGAGTCAGCCCGTAAACTCTGGAACAGATTTCTCACTAAGAAGAATCAAATCGTCGATTGCCCGAATGCCGAAGCCTTAGCGTCCTTCAATCACAGTATCCAGGACGAATGGTTATCCAGGAAAGCAAGCGCCGCAACAATGAAGACAACCCAGACAATACGGCGGTCAACGCCGAATTCAGGGGCTCTCGACCCGATCAACGGAAAAAGCCATTTAAAGGCAATAAAGATGGACCGTCTAGCCTAAACAAGATTCTAGACAGATTATGTCAGATTCATGGCACCCCCGAAAAACCCGCAAACCACACCAACAGAGAATGCTGGGTCTTCAAGTAGGCCGACAAACTAAACGCCGAAGACAAGGGGAGGGAGACACCAAGTGAAGACGAGGATGAGACTCGCCAGCCGAACAGTGGAGGACAGAATTTTTTTCCACCAGAGGTCAAAACAGTGAACATGATTTACACAACTCATACACCAAAAAGGAGGCACAAGCGCGCACTTCGAGACATATACGCTATAGACCCAGTCGCCCCCAAGTTTAGCCCTTGGTCGGCCTGCCCGATCACTTTCGACCGCAGGGATCATCCGATTAGTATCCGGCATGGAGGATCGACTGCCTTGGTGCTCGACCCAATAATTAATGGATACCATCTCACCCGAGTCCTTATGGACGGCGGCAGTAGTCTTAATCTGATATATCAAGACACTGTCCGCAAGATGGGGATAGACCCGTCAAGAATTAGCCAAAGTAGTACTACCTTTAAAGGAGTAATACCAGGCGTGGAGGCCCGCTGCACGGGCTCTCTCGCACTAGAGGTTGTATTCGGCTCACCCGACAACTTCCGAAGCGAAGAACTAATCTTCGACATCGCTCCATTCCGAAGCGGCTACCATGAACTACTCGGAAGAACGGCCTTCGCCCGTTTCAACGCAGTTCTGCATTGCACTTATCATAAACTCAAGATGCCCGGTCCACATGGCGTCATCACAATCAGCGAAAATACAGAATGCTCTCTACATGCGGAAGCATATGTGGCGGCTCTAGCAGCCGAACGGCCTCCCCAACCAGAATAACTGATCGGTCGTAAAGACCACAGACACGGTTAGACGTGTCCAGCGCACCACTAGTTGTAGCATCCCAGATAAACCCGAGCTCGGGCGGATGGATATACCCCAATAGGCGGTGCTAGGGGCTGCCCGCATAAAAAAAGAAGAAGCCCATAGTTCGGCTTGATCCTATTAATACAATAATAGAATGCATCTTCATGGTTCATTAAGAATAACCAACTTTTAGCACGATCGCACCAGACCTTTTTTTTACCTGGGTTTTTCTTCTTTACAGATGATCATCGTGCTACACCCTTCCAGGATACGGCACAATGGAGACAAAGGCGCAGACGTGCAGCATGACCCCGCTCAAAGGTTTCTCTTTAGATTAAGCCCTTGTGCAAACCTTTTCTAATGTCTCTTGTTGCTTGATTCCCTCCGGGCACTTAACACAACCGAGAAGGATACTGGTGTTATTGGCATTTTGCCACGCCAGATTAATGAGTGTACCTGGAAATTCAGGGCTCATTATCGAGGGCGTTACTCAGCCCAGTATATGTTGTAAAGTCCGAATATCTTAGGGAGTGTTCGACGTCGTGAGTTTGGCCTTTATGCATCAGCTCCGAATCATGTCTTTGGTCAAAAGCTAGGTTTGCCCAGCTCCCGTGTTTTTCTACCTTACGTTCCGCTCTATCGGCTAAGGTGCCACCGGGGGAACTACTGCGATTGTGCCCTGGTTCATCTGGATGAGCACCTCAGAAGAGAAAGCCGAAAATTGACTGTCATGATATAGCGCGAGATGGGTCAACCACTCGATGACTCAGCAGAATCTTCGCGATTCCTCTGCATTAACGAAGGACCGATCTCCTGGTCATTTACGTACGTGCATCGTATTCGGATGAAAGCATAAGTACCAGGTGCTATATAGTAACCCCACCGTCAAACTCCTATGGCTAAGTGAAAGTGTTAAAGCTGTATAGTCCGATTGCCTAGTTCGCCACGCTATCACCTCCTGAAGGGACCAAGACGTTGGATCAAGTGTGATTATGCGCTTTTTCGAACACCCCCACATTATATCCGTGGGGGCTGAAGCCGACGACTGCAAACTTTCAGGTTATATACATACATAAACGGCCGCACAGGAGGCACTATAATACTTTCGGGCAAAAGTATAAACACAACCTTTATAATCAAAATAGCATTGTTTTTACAATTTAGATACATGTCACTCAAACATGGTACTCTTCGAGCACTGAGCCTCTATTAAATGGGCGCCTTCTAGGACTTCCTTGAAATAGTGCTCGGCCGGGTCCTGGCCTCCGGCCGGACCCCGGGTTGCAATAGCGGTGGCCTCCATCCCTGCCCAATATGTTTTAACACGGGCAAGAGCCATCCGCACACCCTCTATGCACGCCGACCTCTTTACAGCGTCGATATGTGGCACAACACCAAGCAATCGTTGCACCAAGCCAAAATAACTGTCTGGCCTTGGTCCCTTTGGCCAAAAATGATCCACGACAGACCTCATGGCAAGCCCGGATAACCTGTGGAGCTCGGACCACTCGGCCATTTGTTCGTTTGATAGCAGCAGACGCTTTGGAGCACTGAACTGTGACCAGAACAACCGTTCCACCTCATGATCTTTCTGATCTTTGAAATATTCAGTCGCATCAGCAACACTCTTGGCCAAGTCCAAGTACACGTCCTCAGCACTCCATAATTGATCTAGAGGGGCATACTTCGGATCTCCGAACTTCGTCCGCAGTAGAAAGGGCTTCCCAGCCGTGATATCTCCGGCTTGACGAAGCTCTTCCCTTGCCACTCTGATCTCAGAGCGAGTTTCCTTGGCTGCTTCCAATGCCTTCTTCAGGTCAGCCACTTTCGCTTGGTTTTCCTTTTCAAGGAGCTCATATCGGTTGGTGGCATCCTTCAGCTCAACAACCATCTTGGCTATTTTATCTTCGCTATGGCGATGAGCAGACTGTTCGGCTCTTAACTCCTCGGCCGCCTTTAGGGCGGTCACATAAATTCTCCTGGCTTGCTCCTTGGCTTGGGCAAGTTCCGCCTGAAGGGTCTCCACGGCGGCAGCTCCATCTGCGGTCACATCATATTATAGATACTAGCATCGAGCTCCTCTTAATATTTGCTGACAATTCGAAAAAACATACCCTGTGCCTCGTCAAGCCGCTTGTTCACAAGAACGATGTTGGCATCCACCATGTCAAGCTGTCGCCTCAGTTCGGCGAAATCAGCAGTTCGGTCAGCCGCCGGACCCTCAGCCGCCTGCACATGAAAGCAGCGCGATCATTACCTGGGACTATGATCCTCTTATTACCGCCTTTTGACGGCAACCAGAGTCTCAGGGGCTACTATCTATACATAGCACACCTAGCGCGTGCGGTACCGTCAAAAATATATATATTACTTTGCGCACCTCAAAGCCTCTTAGCAGGCTCGTAAAAGCTTCATTCAACCCGCTTTTGGCGGATGAAATCCTCTCAACCACCATACCCATTAAGGTACGATGCGCCTCTGAGATAGCCGCTTGCTTCAGAAGACCCATCAGTGTGTCCGGTCGTGCACCAAACAATCCCGGACTCTTTCTGTTGCTCTCCTTAGGGGTCGAATACTCCGGACTTCGGGTAGCCGAAGACTTAACTTTTGGCCTTGGCGTATGAGGAGAAATCCTCTGTGATGACACCTCGGGGTCATCCGCCCCATGAGGCGGGGAGGCAGGAGGAGGCGTTTCGCTCTCCATCATCTCCGGAAGAAGATCCTCCGAAGACGAACTCTGCTGTGAAGGGATACGAGGCAGACTGCGAGATATATGTCTTGGTTATTATTCTCAAGAGATGAAGCAGGATATATTTACCAAAGTACTTTTGATTCACTTATAGCTCGACGGAGGGCTGGCCCTCTTGCGAGGGTTGTGCGGTGAGGACTGTTGGGGAACGTAGTAATTTCAAAAAATTTCCTACGCACACGCAAGATCATGGTGATGGCATAGCAACGAGAGGGGAGAGTGTTCATCCACGTACCCTGGTAGACTGTAAGCGGAAGCGTTAGCACAACGCGGTTGATGTAGTCGTACGTCTTCACGATTCGACCGATCCAAGCACCGAATGTACGGAGCCTCCAAGTTCAGCACACGTTCAGCTCGATGACGATCTCCGGCCTCCGATCCAGCCGAGCTCCGGAGATGAGTTCCGTCAGCACGACGGCATGGTGACGATGATGATGTTCTACCGGCGCAGGGCTTCGCCTAAACTCCGCGACGATATGACCGAGGTGGAATATGGTGGAGGGGGGCACCGCACACGGCTAAGGAACGATCCGTAGATCAACTTCTCTGTCTATGGGGTGCCCCCCGCCCCCGTATATAAAGGAGCAAGGGGGGAGGCCGGCCGGCCCCTTGGGCGCGCCAAGGGAGGAGGAATCCTCCTCCTAGTAGGAGTAGGACTCCTCCTTTCCTACTCCTACTAGGAGGGGGAAGGAAGGAGGAGAGGGGGGGAAGGAAAGGGGGGGCGCCGCCCCCCCTCCTAGTCCAATTCGGACCAAAGGGGGGAGGGGGCGCGCGGCCCATGCTGGCCGCCCCTCTCTCCTTTCCCCTAAGTCCCATAATGCCCAATACTCTCCCGGGGGGTTCCGGTAACCCCCCCGGCACTCCGGTTTTCTCCGAAAACTCCCGGAACAGTTCCGGTGTCCGAATATAGTCGTCCAATATATGAATCTTTATGTCTCGACCATTTCGAGACTCCTCGTCATGTCCGTGATCACATCCGAGACTCCGAACAAACTTCGGTACATCAAAACTTATAAACTCATAATAAAACTATCATCGTAACGTTAAGCGTGCGGACCCTACGGGTTCGAGAACTATGTAGACATGACCTAGAACCATTCTCGGTTAATAACCAATAGCGGGACCTGGATGCCCATATTGGTTCCTACATATTCTACGAAGATCTTTATCGGTCAAACCGCATAACAATATACGTTGTTCCCTTTGTCATCGGTATGTTACTTGCCCGAGATTTGATCGTCGGTATCCAATACCTAGTTTAATCTCGTTACCGGCAAGTCTCTTTACTCGTTCCGTAATACATCATCTCATAACTAACTCATTAGTTACAATGCTTTCAAGGCTTAGGTGATGAGTATTACTGAGAGGGCCCAGAGATACCTCTCCGACAATCGGAGTGACAAAACCAAATCTCGAATTATGCCAACCCAACATGTACCTTCGGAAACACCTGTAGAGCACTTTATAATCACCCAGTTACGTTGTGACGTTTGGTAGCACACAAAGTGTTCTTCCGGTAAACAGGAGTTGCACAATCTCATAGTTGCAGGAACTTGTATAATTCATGAAGAAAGCAATAGCAGTATACTAAACGATCAAGTGCTAGGCTAACGGAATGGGTCATGTCAATCACATCATTCTCCTAATGATGTGATCCCCTTAATCAAATAACAACTCTTTTGTCCATGGCTAGGAAACATAACCATCTTTGATAAATGAGCTAGTCAAGTAGAGGCATACTAGTGACAATAGTTTTGTCTATGTATTCACACATGTATCATGTTTCCGGTTAATACAATTCTAGCATGAATAATAAACATTTATCATGATATGAGGAAATAAATAATAACTTTATTATTGCCTCTAGGGCATATTTCCTTCAAGGACGCCCTCTGGGGCAGGGCCCCCTGGTGAAGGTTTTTTCCCTTGTTTGGAAACCTCCGTTTACAAGTCTTCAGAGGCGGCCCTTTTCTTCTCGTGGGGGGAGGGGATTTTCGATTCACCTCCTCGATTATCCTCCTTCTTGGAGACATAAATTGCCCCGGTCTGGGTGTATAATGTATGAAGCCCGCTCTCGGCTTCTCTATGCCTCCCTTCATCTTCTCCTGATGGCACTTGATAAGGTGCGCGCGCAAGCATCCTGGTTAGCACGGGGTCCGACGAGCCTTCGGGAAGAGGGGCCGAACACCTGATCCTCTCCGCTTTTCTTAGCCAATCCTGGCCGAGGGTAGTTTTCAGAATAATGTTATGACAAACATAAACAACGTCTTTGGTTGCGGAGTTACTTACTTGGGTATCCGGAGGATTGCAGTTCAGGCCCACATCCTTGGTGGTGTCCGGACACTTTATTCGTGATCCAAAGAATAACCGATACATCCCTTTGAGCGTCGTGCCGAAGAAGTGCTGAATAGTTTGTGATCCTTCTAGGTTGAACTCCCACATCCGGAGAGGTCGACATTTTCATGGCAGGACCCGACGGACTAGCATTACTTGAATTATTTTGACGAGGCTGACATCCCTCTTGAGAAGATCTCGGATGCGGCTTTGTAATGTCAGCACATCATTCACTGGCCCCCAGTCCAGCCCTTTATTGACCCATGTTGCCAGTTGAGGCGGAGGGCCCAGGCGGAAGGCTGGTGCGGCCGCCCACTTCGTACCTTGGGGCGCTGTGATGTAAAACCACTCCCGTTGACATAGGTCGGACACCTCCGGGAAGGAACCCTTTGTCCATAGGGCCTCGGCACCTTTGCTTATTATAGCACCTCCGCACTCCGCGTGTCGCCCGTCAATCATCTTCGGCTTCACATCAAAGGTATTGAGCCACGAGCCAAAGTGTGGGGTAATGCGGAGGAAGGCTTCCCACACGACGATAAACGACGAGATGTGAAGGATGGCCTCTGGAGCTAGATCGTGGAAATCTAGCCCATAATAAAACATGAGTCCTCTTACGAAAGGATCAAGACTAAAGCCAAGCCCTCGGAGGAAGGGGGAGACAAATACGACACTCTCGTTGGGTTCAGGAGTAGGAATCACCTGCCCTTGAGCAGGCAGCCTGTGGGGGTTTTCGGCGATCAGATATCTAGCCTCCCTAAGCTTCTTGATGTCCTCCTCTATGATAGAGGAGGCCATCCACCGGCCTTGAAGGTTGGATCCGGACATGATTGGAGGTCCGAAGCGCTTAGCCTAAACCTTGGGTGTTGGAACTCGAGGTAGGAGAAGGGAAGGATTGAGCGTGGAAAGAAAAGGACATGTCTTGGCCCCTTTATAAAGGGGGTGAATATCAAGCGTCCCCCGCGTGGCCGTTTGGAACTTGCCTAAAATCAAGGAGTCATACTAACAAGCACGGTTGGGTTACCCACAACCGTATTGAGGAGAATCCCGTGATAAGGGGAACACAATCTCTGCTTCGACAAGACGTGCCAATAAAACCGCCTCGCAATACGTGTAGTGGCAGGCTGGGAAAAATGGTCCGTATAATGACCAGGCCGCGGCATGATATCTAGCTATGAAAATATGTCAGCAGATTAAATTTGTGGAATATTATGCTCTCTACGGTAGTATGTGAAAATTGTTTTGCAGAGCCGGACACGATCCTTGTGTTCAAAATCTTCTATGGAGTATTCGGAGAAGCACTACTAGGAAAAGGGCTATAGATAATATGGACATTAATGGCGCACCACACATGTGGTGCACCACTACTATATAGCAGTGGCGCACCATGTGTTGGTGCGCCATTAGTGCGATGGACACTAATGACGCACCACACCCACGGTGCGCCACTACTAATAAACTTTTTTTATTTTTATTTTTCCGAAACTAGTAATGGCGCACCAGGGCAGAGTGCGCCATTACTATTTTTAACTAGTAATGGCGCACCACTCACCCTTTGCGTCACTACTAACAAATTATTTTTTTACTTTTTTTTCATAACTAGTAATGGCGCACCAGTGTATAGTGCGCCATTACTAGTTCAAACTAGTAATGGTGCACCACACACACGGTGCGCCACTACTAACATTTTTTTGGCAAAACTAGTAATAGCGCACCACCTAACTGGTGCGCCATTAGTAACCAGGGTTACCAATGGCGTATTTGTAGGTGGTGCGCCATTAGTAACCTGGACCAGCTAGATATTTTGGACAGCCACCTACCACACTCACTTTCCCTATTTCATTCTCTCCACCTCCTCCTCCAAGATTGTCTCGGCTGCCTCCTCCTCACCTCATTTGCACCATAGATTCATCCAAATTAAGTGGTCAAATTACCTTTTTTTGATAGGTAAGTAAGGGGAAAGCTTTCTTTATGTTGTAGATCTACTTTTTTCTCCCTCCAACAACATGCACATGCACTTTTTATGGCCTAGCTAGATCTATGTATGTTTGTGGTGTTGCATATATGTTTGTGTTTGCAGGTACCGGTATTTGAAATGTGATAGTTGCCAATATTTTGCCAGAATGTTGATTCATTTCCATTTCGGCGAGAATTTGGCACTATGCATTCTTTTTGGTCCTATTTTTAGGCAAAGTCATGCCAATTTTTTTTTGGTTCTAAAATATCGTTTTGCTCCACCCCGCAGGCGACCATGGTCCGCACGATGAACGAAGGCATCGTGAATAGGTTTTTGAGCTCCGCAAAGGCCGAGATGCTTCAAAAGAACGAGACGGAGATAAGATGTCCGTGTCGAAGATGCAAGCTGAGGAGCCTTATGGACCCGGATTACGTAACAGGTGCGGGAACACCTGCTCTTGCGTGGTTTCATGGATGGCTATCAGTGGCAAGGTGATGAAGATGATTATGAAGTTGTCTATGGGGGCCGGGCAAGAAATGAGGAAGGGCAGCAAGACAACCGCGGCGAGGGCGGGCGAGAAGACGAAGAATCTCCAGAAGGGCATGATCATGTAGAAGATGCCGGACATGATGATGAGAAAGATGCCGGAGCAGACGAAGGGCATGATCATGAAGATGAATATGCCGGAGCAGACGACGATGGACCATCGATGGGCTGGGTGCAGGACCCTCCTATTCAAGAGCTGCTTCTCAAGCAGACGGATAACACAAGAGCTGCCGCCCGAGAGAAAGCCAAGCTGGATCAACTGGAGATAGATGCGGTTACTCCATTGTATGAAGGATGCAGGCCCGAGGATACTCGCCTGCATGTAATTCTCATGGCTCTGAAGATGAAGTAAAACACAAAATGACCGAAGCATGCTTCGACGAGAACATGTCATTCTGGCATGAACGTCTTCCCAAGGGGAACAAGTGCCCGACCAGTTTCGAGGAGGCAAAGAAAATCGTGTGTCCTCTGGATTTAGCGCACGTGAAATACCATGTGTGCATGAACAATTGCATCATTTATCGGGACGAGCACGCGAAGTCTACCATATGTCCGGTGCGCGGCGTCAGTCGATACAAGAAGAGGAAGAAATCTCCTCGAAAAGTGGTGTGGTACTTTCCGATCACTCCTCGTCTGCAGCGGTATTTCGCGGACCCTAAGGTAGCAAAGCTCCTGCGTTGGCACACGGATAGGGAGGAGAAGAAGCGAGAAGATGACGGAATTGATCCGAAGATAAAAAAAAGACAAGATGCTGAGTCACCCTAAGGATGCGAGCCAGTGGCAAGCGTTGAACTTCGAATACCCAGAATTTAGGATGATCCAAGGAACATCATGCTGGGCACGAGCACCGATGGAGTCAATCCGTTTGGCAGCCGGAGAAGCACACATAGCACCTGGCCTATGTTTGTGTGGATGTACAACGTTCCCCCCTGGTTGTGCATGAAGAGGAAGTACATTCACATGAGTATGCTAACTGAAGGGCCAAAACAACCAGGGAACAACATCAATCTGTATCTGGGGCTACTGAAAGAGGAGCTAGACACGCTGTGGAAAATGCCAGCCAATACGTGGGACGCCACAGAGAAAGAATATTTCCCTATGAGAGCCGCACTGCTCACGACGGTGCACGACTATCTCAGTTACGGATATGTCGCGGGGCAGGTGGTCCATGGATTTTCTGGATGCGTCAGGTGCATGGATGACACAACATATCGCCAGCTAGATAGAGATCCCGGTTCTTTGAAAACTGTGTTCATGGGACATCGAAGGTGGCTTCGCGACGAAGACTCATGGAGAAAACGCAAGGATCTGTTCGATGGTGAAACCGAACCCCGAAGACGCCCGCGTACGAGGAGCGGCGAGGAAATAGACGAGCTGTTGAAAAATTGGAAAGATTGCCCACTGCCGGGAAAGAAGCAAAAGGCACCAGAGCCGGGAAAGAAGCAAAAGGCGCCAGAGCCGCTGCTGAAGGTATGGAAAACGAGGTCTGTTTTTTGGGACTTGCCATACTGGAAGATCCACCGTGTGCCTCACAGCCTTGATGTCATGCATATCACAAAGAACGTGTGCGAGAGTCTGCTTGGTACCCTGCTCAACATGCCAGAGAGGACCAAAGATGGGCCGAAAGCAAGGGCAGACGTGAAATCAATGGGCATCAGAGAGGAGCTTCACGCTAATGATGATGATGATGAGGCGAAGCAGGACATGGAAAGTCACCGCAAAGGCAAAAAGTCCAGAAGACTGGAAATGACTTCCCTCCCACGTGCTTCACTCTAAGTCAGGAGGAGATGGAGCAGTTTTTCACCTGCCTCGTAGGAGTAAAACTTCCTTACGGTTACGCGGGGAAGATAAGCAGATACCTAGACTCAGTGAAGTAGAAGTTCAGCGGGATGAAGTCTCACGACTGTCATGTGCTGATGACGTAGATACTTCCAGTTGCAATCCGTGGGATCATGGACGCGGACGTCCGTGAAATGCTATTTGGCCTATGCAACTTTTTCGACGTCATCTCTTGGAAGTCGGTTGGCGTGAGGCAACTCAGAAGGCTACAGGAAGAGATCGTGGTGATACTATGCGAGCTTGAGATGTACTTCCTGCCCACATTCTTTGACGTTATGGTGCATCTGCTGGTCCATATCGTGGAGGATATCATCCAACTCGGGTCGACGTTCCTGCACAGCATGATGCCGTTCGAAAGGATGAATGGTGTCATCAAAGGATACGTTCACAACATGTCACGTCCAGAGGGAAGCATAGCCAGGGGCTTTCTAACCGAAGAGTGCATCTCCTACTGCACGAATTATCTAGGCATCGAGAACCCCGTTGGTCTGCCCGTCAACAGGCACCTCGGCAGGCTCGCTGGATGGGGTCACCGTGAGGGTCGCCACGAAATGCATGTCGACTTCGAGGGTCGACTCACCAACTTTGAAAGAGCAAACCTAGTCGCACTACAACACATAGACATGGTCGATCCTTGGGTGGTAGAGCACAAAACCTTTATTGAGAAGACGTACAATGACCGAGGCCAACAGAGGACGGATGGAGATATAATCAAAGAGCACAACTTATGTTTCACGCGTTGGTTCAAGGAGAAGCTTCTGTCGTACCTGTCGGTGTCAAAACCGGCGGATCTCGGGTAGGGGGTCCCGAACTGTGCGTCTAGGCGGATGGTAACAGGAGACAAGGGACACGATGTTTTTACCCAGGTTCGGGCCCTCTCGATGGAGGTAAAACCCTACGTCCTGCTTGATTAATATTGATGATATGGGTAGTACAAGAGTAGATCTACCACGAGATCATGGAGGCTAAACCCTAGAAGCTAGCCTATGGTATGATTGTTGTTCGTCCTACGGACTAAAACCCTCCGGTTTATATAGACATCGGAGAGGGCTAGGGTTACACAGAGTCGGTTACAATGGTAGGAGATCTACATATCCGTATTGCCAAGCTTGCCTTCCACGCCAAGGAAAGTCCCATCCGGACACGGGACGAAGTCTTCAATCTTGTATCTTCGTAGTCTTGGAGTCCGGCCAATGAGGATAGTTTGGCTATCCGGACACCCCCTAGTCTAGGACTCCCTCAGTAGCCCCCGAACCAGGCTTCAATGATGACGAGTCCGGCGCGCATATTGTCTTCGGCATTGCAAGGCGGGTTCTCCTCCAAATTCCATGTGCTTCTAGGCGGATAGTGTCCGCGTCTTATAAATGCTGCGCTTCTTGGCTTCCACGTCCAATAATGGCCCTCCTCCACGTGCCGTACGAATGCGAAAAGCCAGGGTATTTTTACACTTTACCCCCTAGCTGTGCGAATAGGCTGCCTATAAGAGAGGCGAGGATCTAGATCCGAATCACACCATCCTCATTCCGCGAGTATTCATCGAAGCGCTTCTGACAAAAATCCACTCCATCATGGACAGTCGACGCGGCTCCTCCTCTCGCGCTCCCAGCCCTCAGCCAGGAGATTGGGGGAGATGTTCAGTCCCGCATAGCAAGCTAGTGACGCTCCAAGAAGAGGGATTTCTTCCCCCAGCCTTTATGGTTCCGGTTTGAGCCGGACTTGCCACCTACAAGGGCGAAAAGCAGGCGGAGAGCGTCCCCAATCCCTCCAAAGGAGAGCGGGTATGCTTCGTCCCTTATCTAATAAGGGGACTCGGATTTCCCATACATCCGTTTCTTCGAGGGCTCCTGGAGTTCTATGGGCTCCAGCTTCACCACCTTACGCCTGCCTCCATCCTGCACATCATGGGCTTCGTGGCCCTTTGTGAGTTGTTCTTGGGTGTCGAGGCCCATTTTGCGCTGTGGAAGAGATTATTTTGCCTTGTACCCCGTTCTCATGAGGGGTCGATATATCAAGTGGGTGGAGCCGAGATATGGCGCATCGCCGGGACTGGATATCTATCCGGAACCCCGAAGAAGGCGTCCGAAGACAGGCCATCGGAATGGTTTTATATGGAGGACGCCCCACTACCGGAACCAATACGGATCGGCCTCCCGGAGTTCAGCAACGCTCCTCTAAAGAAACGCCTGAGTTGGCGCCCGTGGAGCCCTCAACGGGAGAATGATGGGGACTCCCAATATCTGATGGACCGAATAAGGTTATTGGCTCATTCCGGATTGACCATGATTGGGGTCATGGCCACATGCATTATGCGGGGGGTGCAGCCGCTCCAGTATAGGGGCCACCCCATGTGGGATTTCAACAGGGAGGATGATGCCACCCGCCATGGCCGCAAGGGGCCGGGATCGATCGCCGATCTAGTGAAGATCCTGTCCGGCCTGTACAAAGGGGAGAAAGAGGACTTCCTCCGTGCTAGTCCATTGAATGGATTTTCCATGAATAACCCTCGGAGCTGGGTAAGCGGACGTTTATCTTCCCGATCCATATTCCCAAAGTTAAGTATCTCACTTTGTGATTTCGACGCAGGAACTGCGCCGGGCCGTGGAAGGCATACACAGCCTGGCTCCACAGCCCGAGGATCCGGAACAATCCCTAGATCCGGCCTCCGAAGAGGATCCGGACATAAAGGTGGAGCTGATCGATGGGGTGTTCCACCAACTTAGCATTGACAATGCTTTGGTCGCCATTATGGACGACTACCCCGGAATATCTCTGGCTTCCCAGGTAACTGTGACCGGAGTCCTGGTACCATTACTCATCCATGGTTATCTAACCACTGTATACCAATGGTGTTTCGCAGGAGGTGCCTTCGAGGCGGGAAGCCGAACCCACGGCGGCTAGCCAACAAGGGGTAGCTCGGCCCAGCAGGCGTAAAAGGAGTGCGGCGCGAATCGAAACGTCGCTGCAACGGTATGACACACCATCGTGCTTAAAGGAAAGATTCCTGGGAGGTATATTAACGCTCATGATTTTTCCAGGAGAAAGAGCGCTCGCCGGACTGTGTCCAGAGAGGTTGCCAATCGAGCCTCCGCCAGCCAGGCTCCAACGCCTGGTCCGGAGGGGGAGGCGAACACAAGGCGTGCGCCGGATGCTCCTCCAACGGAGGATGCCGACAGGCTGTCCGCCACCAGATCTGAGGTGGAGAGCGCCATGAATCATAGGCGCCGCCGAACAGTTCTTTGTGACGCGTGTTTCTCCCCGGAGGCATTGAATGCCTTTAATGCGGGAGATGCGCACCTCCGTGCCGCTCGAGATGGTCTAACCAGAGCCACGGAGCAGTATGTGAAAGACATATGGGTGAGTGAATTTTGACCATATATATATTAGTAGCCCCCGAGACTTAAAATAGTTAGAATAACTGATTTAAGGATCATTTGTTTTGCAGGATCTTTCAGAAAAGAATACCCATCTGTCCCAGGAGCTTCAAGAGTGCAAGGCCCAACTTGAGGCCGTACTAACCGCCACAGGGGGAGCCACAGAGACCCCCTCTGGTAATACATACTTCGAAAGATAAGTAGTTTGTGAAGTGCGGCGTGTGTATAAGTCTGACAATAATATTGCAGATGGCGCCGGACTAGATCCGGACAAGCAGTAGCTACTACGCCAGCTGAAGGCCGGCGAGAAGGTGCTTATGAGGGTGCATCAAGAGAGGAACAAACTCCAAGATGCCAACACCCAGCTGGGTGAGGAACTAAAAGATGTTCGGGCCCAGCTGTCTGACTCCGTGAAGGAGAATCGGTGGCTTCGTCGCGGCATTTATAGTAAGTGCTTGAGCAAACTTTTTTGAAAAGAAGAGTTCAGCGAGGAAGTCGATTGAAAGAAATGTGTCTGTAGGCGTGCTCACAGGTCGTCCTGCGGAGGAAATGCCCAGTTCAACGGGTGACCTACTTCCCGAGCTGCTGCAACTGCACGAACGTGTTCGGCAGGTGATGAGCGGAGTCGCCCATGCCTTCTGGCCTTCCATGTCCCTGCCCGAAGGTCTTGGAGAGTTGGAGGAGAAGCTTCAGGGAGCACGGCAACACTTCCGGTTGTGGAAGATATCGGCCTACCTTCAAGGCGCCAGGGAGGCCTGGGCCATGGTGAAGACGCGGTATGCGAAGGCTGACCCCAACCACATGGCCGAGGTCGGACCGGTGGGGCCCAATGGGAAGGATATCCCTGTGAGCTTAGTGTACGACCAAGTAGAGTTGGCCGCAAAGTATTCACAGCGGGACTGTAAACTAGACAGTTTATTAGATGGCATCGAAGAGGAATACCATCAGTCAGCTTGACTATGTAATTTGAAATGACATGAAAAATGCCTTCTAGCCGGATTGTAGATCGTTTGTCGTTGCAGACCTTTTCGCTTCAACCTCGGGACCCGACAGTCCGGAGTGTGTCCGAATACCCTCACGGTTATGAAAAAAAGCGGGGCATGCGTGGAGACCAGGCGTAGGGGTCGTTAGTGCTTTATCAGACAAGTGCCCAACTAGTTATGTTATATTACATGGTTAGTAAGAAACATCTTCCAGGGAGAATAGTTCCGTTAGGGGTTCCTTTCCCTGGGAGGCATGCCCTAAAGTGCATGTCCGGACTGCGAAAAAAGCAGGAAAGCATCTGGGGGCAGATAAATAAATAGGTAAGAAATCATCTTTTAATTCACCGACCGAATATTCCCTTAAGAACGCTAGCTTTCGGCTTCACCCAGTCTGAGGTACACATCCGGCTGACCCGGCAGTAACAATCGCAGAGGTGCTCCCTTTACCTCCTAGCCGAACAATCGGGAACGTAGGGGTAAGCACAGGAGCCAGGCAACCCAGCTTGGCCAAAACTTAAGTCATATCGATGCATATAATGGTGAAGAAAAGCTACATGCGGAAGTATGACACATGTGTTGGGCATAAAGCCTGTATAAATAAGCTTATGTTAAGGAAGCCCCCAGGTATAATGAGTGCGAGTAGCACGTCAAGTGTGTGCGAACAATGCGCAGGCGAGCCTCCAAAAGGCTTGCGAAAAGAAGAAAAAAAAAGAAAGTGGGGGAGAAGGAGAGAAATAAAAGACGGTTAATGTATAAAATATGGATGGGGGAAGGAGACAAACTCAAAGTCCGGCGCTAGGCGTAGAATCTTCGGAGACGGGCTGCGTTCCATGGGTTTGGCTCGAGTCGGTTATCCGATGCGTTTCGCAGACGGTATGCTCCGCCGATCAGGACCTGGTCGATGATGAAAGGAGCTTCCCATTTGGGCTTGAGTTTGTCCTTTTTCTTGTCCGGCAGGCGTAGAACTAGTTCGCCAACATTGTAAATTTTGGACCGTACTTCTCTGCTTTGATATCTTCGAGCCTGCCGTTGATAGAATGCGGTACGAGCTTTTGCCACATCACGCTCCTCCTCTAAGGCGTCCAAACTGTCCTGCCGATCCAGCTCGGCTTCTCTTTCTTCGTACATGCGCACGCGAGGTGAGTCATGAATTATGTCGCAGGGCAAAATGGCCTCTGCACCGTATACCATAAAAAATGTGTGAATCTGGTAGTATGGTTCGGTGTGGTCCGCAGCCCCTCAGAGTACAGAGTCGAGCTCCTCTACCCAGTGCGTGTTGGATTCCTTAAGGGACCGCACTAGTCTGGGTTTGATGCCGCTCATGATGAGACCATTTGCTCGTTCGACTTGACCATTAGTTTGAGGGTGATAGACTGAAGCGTAGTCGAGCTTGATGCCCATGTTTTTGCACCAGAGTTTAACCTCGTCGGCCGTGAAGTTTGTGCCATTATCAGTGATGATGCTGTGGGGGACGCCGTAACGGTGTACTACCCCTGATATGAAGTCTATCACGGGTCCGGATTCAGCCGTCTTAACTGGCTTGGCCTCTATCCATTTGGTGAATTTATCCACCATGACCAATAGGTATTTTTGCTTGTGGGTTCCTCCTTTAAGGTGTCCAACCATGTCAAGCCCCCAGACCGCGAACGGCCAGGTGATGGGTATAGTTTTTAGGGCGGTGGGAGGCATGTGGCTTTGATTAGCAAAGAGCTGGCAGCCGACGCATAGTTGGACTAAATCCTGAGCGTCTGCCCGGGCCGTTGGCCAATAAAATTCTGTACGTAAGGCCTTGCTTACAAGGGTCCGGGCTGCAGCATGGTGCCCACCGAGTCCGGCATGAATTTCAGCCAGAAGATTTCGCCCTTCCTCTTCGGAGATACACCTTTGAAGGACTCCGGTTATGCTTTTCTTATAGAGCTCTCCCTCATGGACCTTATAGGCTTTAGATCGTCGTACTATGCAGCGGGCCTTGTTTTGGTCCTGGGAAGTTCC
This sequence comes from Triticum timopheevii, assembly GCA_963921465.1. NCBI lineage: Eukaryota > Viridiplantae > Streptophyta > Magnoliopsida > Poales > Poaceae > Triticum > Triticum timopheevii. The sequence continues at coordinate 421,222,427 of OY997262.1, forward strand.
TGTTTAGTTAGGTAAGCTAGGAATCGCTCGGTCCACGGGGCAATGACTGCCATTATTTCGTGGGCTAAAGGTGTTATTTCATTGGCAGAACCATCGATTGTGTCAAAATGTGCGGTGTCGGGCGGTGTGGTTGGGTCCAGATTGTTGTTTCCGGACTCCCCTTCCCATAGTACGGATGACTTGAAAATCCATTCCAGGAAGATGTTGGGAGGGACGGCATCGCGCTTTGCACCGATGCGTGGAATTACGTCCGCCGCTTGATTATTATCCCGGGCTATATGGTGAAATTCGAGCCCTTCAAACCGAGCTGACATTTTCAGAACGGCGTTACGGTAAGCTGCCATTTTCGGATCCTTGGCATCGAAGTCTCCATTTATTTGGGATATCCGAGGTTTGAATCCCCCCCGCACCTCTAGGCGTTTAATGCCCATGGAGACCGCCATCCGGAGGCCATGTAGAAGGGCCTCGTATTCGGCTGCGTTGTTGGAGTCCGTGTACATTATCTGGAGTACGTATTGGACTATGTCTCCGGTTGGGGACGTCAGGACGACGCCAGCCCCCAGACCGGCCAACATTTTGGAGCCGTCGAAGTGCATGATCCAATTGGAGTATGCGCCGTACTCTTTAGGGAGTTCGGCTTCGGTCCATTCAGTGATGAAGTCGGCCAAAACTTGCGACTTGATGGCTCGCCGTGGTTTATTTGTGATGTTGAATGGTAGGAGCTCGATGGCCCATTTTGCAATCCTGCCAGTCACATCGCGGTTGTTTATAATGTCGTTAAGAGGTACTTCGGAGGCTACTATTATCGAACACTCTTGAAAGTAGTGTCGCAGCTTCTGGGATGCCATGAACACCGCGTACGCTATCTTTTGATAATGTGGATATCGGGACTTGCATGGAGTTAGGACAGTGGATATGTAGTACACTGGTTTTTGAAGAGGGAATTTTGTTTCCTCCCGTTTCACGTTCGACGACGAGTACCGCGCTTACAACTTGATGTGTTACCACGATATATAATAACATTGGTTCGCCCAAGTTGGGCGCGGCCAGGACCAGATTTGTTGCTAATATGGCCTTTATTTCTTTGAGTCCGGCCATGGCGGCATCCGTCCATTCGAAGTGTTCGATGCGCCGGAGGAGGCGATAAAGGGGTAATGCCTTCTCTCCCAAGCGGGAGATGAAGCGGCTTAGAGCCGCCACGCATCCAGTCAATTTTGTATTTGCTTGAGGTCCTTTGGGATATCCAATTGTGACAGAGCTCGGATCTTGGCTGGGTTTGCCTCAATTCCTCTACCGGATACAATGAAGCCCAAGAGCTTTCCGACTGGTATGCCGAAAACGCATTTCTCCGGGTTGAGCTTAATGTCATATGCTCGGAGGTTGTCAAATGTGAGCCTCAAATCGTCTACTAGAGTTTCAACGTGTTTAGACTTGACGACCACATTGTCTACGTACGCTTCCACTGTTTTGCCGATCTGGGTTGCCAGCCATGTCTGAATCATGCGCTGATATGTTGCACCGACGTTTTTGAGCCCGAAGGGCATTGTGTTGAAGCAGAATGGTCCGTTTGGAGTAATGAATGCCGTTGCGGCTTGGTCTGGCTCCGCCATCTTGATTTGATGGTAGCTGGAGTATGCGTCGAGGAGGCACAATGAATCGTGCCCTGCGGTAGCATCGATAATTTGATCGATGCGGGGAAGGGGGAAAGGATCCTTTGGACAAGCCTTGTTATGGTCCTTGAAATCGACACATAGGCGCCAGGATTTGTCCTTCTTTGGTACCATTACCAGGTTTGCTAGCCAGTCCGGATGTTTTATGTCTCTGATGAATCCGGCTTCTAATAGTTTGGCTAGCTCCTCTCCCATTGCCTGTCTTTTGGGTTCGGAAAATCGCCGAAGAGCTTGTTTGACTGGCTTGAATCCTTTTAGGATATTTAGGCTGTGCTCTGCCAATCGGCGTGGGATTCCTGGCATGTCTGAAGGGTGCCAGGCAAAGATGTCCCAATTTTCCCGAAGGAATTCTCATAGTGCGGCGTCTACATCAGGGTTTAATTGTGCCCCACTGGAGGCCGTTTTTGTAGGGTCCATTGGATGGACTTGGAATTTGACTATTTCGTCCGCTGGCTTAAAAGAGGTGGACTTGGGTCTTTTGTCAAGTATTACGTCATCCCTGTTCACCGTGGAGCGCAGCGCTGTGAGTTCCTCAGCCGCTAGGGCTTCAGATAATGCCTCTAGGGCTAGTGCGGCTGTCTTATTTTCGGCGCGGAGCGCTATGTCCGGATCACTGGCGAGGGTGATGATTCCGTTGGGCCCGGGCATTTTGAGCTTCATGTACCCGTAAAGGGGTATAGCTTGAAAATTGTGAATGCCTCTCGTCCTAATAAAGCGTGATACCCGCTACTGAACGGGGCCACATGGAACGTGATCTCCTCGGACCTGTAGTTGTCTGGCGATCCGAATACTACATACAGTGTTATTTTTCCTGTGCAGCATGCTTCCTGACTAGGGATTATTCCTCTGAAGGTTGTGTTGCTTCGCTCAATGCGGCTCCAGTCTACTTCCATTTTTTGAAGGGTTTCCTCGTAGATGAGGTTTAATCCGCCGCCGCCATCCACGAGTACCTTAGTAAGGCGAAAGCCATCCACTATTGGACTGAGGACCAATGCGGCTGGTGCTTGGGCTGTTCGGAATTTAGGTTCGTCATTAGCGTTAAGGGTAATAGCCGTATCGCTCCATGGATGTGTTATTGCTACTTGGTAGACTTCGGCGAGGCTGCAGAGTGTTCGTTTCCGCATGTTATTTGATGCGAAAGTCTTGAAGACTGTTAATACCGTACTGGTACTACTGGGCTGGTTCTCTGGGGCTAGAAGCTCTTCGCCACTTTTGGCCACCTGCCGTAGTATCCAACATGCTCGAAGGCTATGTGTTGGAGTGGCGCCCTTTGTGCTATGGATTTTGTAGGGTCCGCTGAGCCATCCCTCCAGTACGGTTCCGTGCCCTTTAGGGGGTTTTTTGCTTTTTGGTTTTTAACCCAGGTGCTTGAATATGATGCACCCTTTTATTTTGGACTAGGGTTGTGTTCCGAGCCGGATTGACCCAAAATTTGGGTTCGGTTTTCCAGGTACTCTCCATCGCACAGTACTTTCGTACTATGGACGCCAAGTCGGCGAAGCGTGTTATCTCACGAAGACTTATGGCGTTCATGATTCCCTTGTCCGTGCAATTGTTGCAGAAGATTGAGATTGCGCTTTCCTCGCGGCAGTCCTTTATCCTGTCCATAACCAAGAGGAATCTGGCCCAGTAATGATGTACTGTTTCAGCGGGCTCTTGCCGAATTCGAGATAGATCGCTTGTGTTCGGGTGGGCGGGTGGAATTAAATTCGGAACCCCGTCCAATCTAAGACTCAAGGGCCGAAAAGTTTCTGAACTTGGAAGCTTGGGTTGTTGGACGTTGTCCGACAAATCTGGCCCGCTGCCTGACTTTAGGTTCAGTGCTTGGTTGACGTCCGTCCCTCCGCGGGAATCTGGCATGGAGGGGTCGGGAATTTGTACATAACTTGTCCTTAATGTAGGAGAAAAGTCGCCGTGCTGTTCTTCCACGACAGCAACATGGTGGGAAGCCTGGGGAGAGTTGATCTCTCTGAGATCGGTTTTAAGTCCAATCTGATCGTAGTCTATAGCGACTCCCAGGGCGGCGATGTGATCCAAGAGCTCGTTTAAGGAGGAGAGCTCCATCGGATCTAGCTGCTCGGCAAATTCCGAGTTGACGTGAAGATCGCTTTTGATGACCCGAGAGGTCATCATCGGCGAGGCGGCCGAATAGGCGGTCATAAGAAAACCGCCTAGCTGGATAGTTTGTTTGATGGACAAAGCTCCTTTGGCAATGGTGCCGTCTTTAAAGATGGGACGAGGCATCCTTCCTGATCGCGACGACACAGAGGAACTCTCAATGAAAGCACCAATGTCGGTGTCAAAACCGGCGGATCTCGGGTAGGGGGTCCCGAACTGTGCGTCTAGGCGGATGGTAACAGGAGACAAGGGACACAATGTTTTTACCCAGGTTCGGGCCCTCTCGATGGAGGTAAAACCGTATGTCCTGCTTGATTAATATTGATGATATGGGTAGTACAAGAGTAGATCTACCACAAGATCAAGGAGGCTAAACCCTAGAAGCTAGCCTATGGTATGATTGTTGTTCGTCCTACGGACTAAAACCCTCCGGTTTATATAGACACCGGAGAGGGCTAGGATTACACAGAGTCGGTTACAATGGTAGGAGATCTACATATCCGTATTGCCAAGCTTGCCTTCCACGCCAAGGATAGTCCCATCCGGACATGGGACAAAGTCTTCAATCTTGTATCTTCATAGTCTTGGAGTCCGGCCAATGATGATAGTTCGGCTATCCGGACACCCCCTAGTCCAGGACTCCCTCAGTACCCTTTACATGAGGATTCTTCCGCGGAAGAACAACTCATATTCGCCTTGTCACAGGGTGCCGAGCACAACCTTATGACGTATGAGGCGTACAATATCAACGGCTACACATTCTACACCGAGGGAAATGACATGAAGAGCGATGGTTATCAGAACTCCCGGGGTAACGATGGAATCCTACACCGGTAATGACAAGGATAGATAGTACAGAAGGATTGAGGAGATCTAGGAGCTGAGCTACGCTGGAGAGAAGGTCCCGATGTTCCGTGTCAGATGGGCCAAGAGCAACCTAAAAGAAGACCGGTATTTCACCACCATGGTTATATCTGAAGCCAAATCCAAGACCGCGGGCGCAAATGTCACCACAAAAAATGAGCCATGGGTACTAGCTTCCCAAGTGGACCAATGCTTCTTCATTACCGACCCGTCAAACCCAGTCGTGTTGTCGTGAGGAGAGGCAAAAGGAAGATCATCGGAATGGATGGAGTCACCAATGAGCAAGACTTCGACAAGTACGGCGACCCGAAGATGGAACATGACGACGACGATGAAGTACCAGCATACGCCACAAGAAGAAGCAGGACCACCCTACCTAAAGGACGTCCGTTCAAGAGAAGAACTCCATTTGCGAAAAATAAGGGCAAGAAGATTGTGAACAGATAGCTAGCTAAGATCGATTGTATTTAAATTGTAGCCTTCATTTCTCGATTGTATTTCGACATATTGAAATGATATTTTTTTCTGTTCTAGTGTCCTCATGAATATTTATTTATGTTTATTATGGTATTGAATTTCTAACTCACAAAAAGTATTGAATTTGTTAATATTTTTTGAACTCATGAATATTTTTAAATTTCATGGGCACTTTTTGAATTCATGAATATTTTTTCAAATTTGATGATATTTTTTCATATTCATAAATGTTTTACCAATTCACAAATAAATGCAACTAAGAATCCAAAAAATATTGATGATATTTTTAAATAAAATATTTGATGATATTTTCAAATAACAAATTTGATAATATTTTTTCATATTCATAAGTATTTTCAAATAATAAATTTGATCATATTTTTTCGCATTAATAAATGTTTTCAAATTTGATCATCATTTTCTAAAAATTATTAGACGCAACTAAAAATAATAAAAAAGTTACTTATGGCGCACCCCCCGCGCGAGATATCCCCCTCCATCTCAATTGCTATCCCCCCTCGCCAGACCCCCCTCCATCTCGATTGCTATCCCCCTCGCCAGATCCCCCTCGCCGCCGCCGACCCCCCGCACCCTTCCCCGCTCCACCGCTACTGACGACCCCCCGCACCCTCCCCCGCTCCATCGCCGCTGACGCCCCCCCCGCACCCTCCCTTGTCTCCTCGCTCGGTTCCCCCGAACGGAATCGGCCGAGCGCACCATCCACCCCTCCCTCCCCTCGAGCTAGACCTAGGGTTCCAGCCGCCGCTGCCGGCCCTCCGCTAGACAACAAAAAATCCATTTTTTTACTAATGGCGCACCTCTAGTAGGTGCGCCATTGCTATCCAAAAAAAGATTACTAATGGCGCACCGCCAGGAGGTGCGCCATTGCTATCAATTTTTTTACTAATGGTGCACCGCTAGGGGGTGCGCCATTGCTAACCCTCCCCCACTAAAATCCCCAATCCCCTTTGTCGGTGTCAAAACCGGCGGATCTCGGGTAGGGGGTCCCGAACTGTGCGTCTAGGCGGATGGTAACAGGAGACAAGGGACACGATGTTTTTACCCAGGTTCGGGCCCTCTCGATGGAGGTAAAACCCTACTCCTGCTTGATTGATATTGATGATATGGGTAGTACAAGAGTGGATCTACCACGAGATCAAGGAGGCTAAACCCTAGAAGCTAGCCTATGGTATGATTGTTGTTCGTCCTACGGACTAAAACCCTCCGGTTTATATAGACACCGGAGAGGGCTAGGATTACACAGAGTCGGTTACAATGGTAGGAGATCTACATATCCGTATTGCCAAGCTTGCCTTCCACGCCAAGGATAGTCCCATCCGGACACGGGACGAAGTCTTCAATCTTGTATCTTCATAGTCTTGGAGTCCGGCCAATGATGATAGTTCGGCTATCCGACACCCCCTAGTCCAGGACTCCCTCAGTACCCTTTACATGAGGATTCTTCCGCGGAAGAACAACTCATATTCGCCTTGTCACAGGGTGCCGAGCACAACCTTATGACGTATGAGGCGTACAATATCAACGGCTACACATTCTACACCGAGGGAAAGGACATGAAGAGCGATGGTTATCAGAACTCCCGGGGTAACGATGGAATCCTACACCGGTAATGACAAGGATAGATACTACGGAAGGATCGAGGAGATCTGGGAGCTGAGCTACGCTGGAGAGAAGGTCCCGATGTTCCGTGTCAGATGGGCCAAGAGCAACCTAAAAGAAGACCGGTATTTCACCACCATGGTTATATCTGAAGCCAAATCCAAGACCGCGGGCGCAAATGTCACCGCAAAAAATGAGCCATGGGTACTAGCTTCCCAAGTGGACCAATGCTTCTTCATTACCGACCCGTCAAACCCAGTCGTGTTGTCGTGAGGAGAGGCAAAAGGAAGATCATCGGAATGGATGGAGTCACCAATGAGCAAGACTTCGACAAGTACGGCGACCCGAAGATGGAACATGACGACGACGATGAAGTACCAGCATACGCCACAAGAAGAAGCAGGACCACCCTACCTAAAGGACGTCCGTTCAAGAGAAGAACTCCATTTGCGAAAAATAAGGGCAAGAAGATTGTGAACAGATAGCTAGCTAAGATCGATTGTATTTAAATTGTAGCCTTCATTTCTCGATTGTATTTCGACATATTGAAATGATATTTTTTTCTGTTCTAGTGTCCTCATGAATATTTATTTATGTTTATTATGGTATTGAATTTCTAACTCACAAAAAGTATTGAATTTGTTAATATTTTTTGAACTCATGAATATTTTTAAATTTCATGGGCACTTTTTGAATTCATGAATATTTTTTCAAATTTGATGATATTTTTTCATATTCATAAATGTTTTACCAATTCACAAATAAATGCAACTAAGAATCCAAAAAATATTGATGATATTTTTAAATAAAATATTTGATGATATTTTCAAATAACAAATTTGATAATATTTTTTCATATTCATAAGTATTTTCAAATAATAAATTTGATCATATTTTTTCGCATTAATAAATGTTTTCAAATTTGATCATCAATTTCTAAAAATTATTAGACGCAACTAAAAATAATAAAAAAGTTACTTATGGCGCACCCCCCGCGCGAGATATCCCCCTCCATCTCGATTGCTATCCCCCCTCGCCAGACCCCCCTCCATCTCGATTGCTATCCCCCTCGCCAGATCCCCCTCGCCGCCGCCGACCCCCCGCACCCTTCCCCGCTCCACCGCTACTGACGACCCCCCGCACCCTCCCCCGCTCCATCGCCGCTGACGCCCCCCCCGCACCCTCCCTTGTCTCCTCGCTCGGTTCCCCCGAACGGAATCGGCCGAGCGCACCATCCACCCCTCCCTCCCCTCGAGCTAGACCTAGGGTTCCAGCCGCCGCTGCCGGCCCTCCGCTAGACAACAAAAAATCCATTTTTTTACTAATGGCGCACCTCTAGTAGGTGCGCCATTGCTATCCAAAAAAAGATTACTAATGGCGCACCGCCAGGAGGTGCGCCATTGCTATCAATTTTTTTACTAATGGTGCACCGCTAGGGGGTGCGCCATTGCTAACCCTCCCCCACTAAAATCTCCAATCCCCTTTGTCGGTGTCAAAACCGGCGGATCTCGGGTAGGGTGTCCCGAACTGTGCGTCTAGGCGGATGGTAACAGGAGACAAGGGACACGATGTTTTTACCCAGGTTCGGGCCCTCTCGATGGAGGTAAAACCCTACTCCTGCTTGATTGATATTGATGATATGGGTAGTACAAGAGTGGATCTACCACGAGATCAAGGAGGCTAAACCCTAGAAGCTAGCCTATGGTATGATTGTTGTAATCGTTGTTCGTCCTACGGACTAAAACCCTCTGATTTATATAGGTACTGGAGAGGGATAGGGTTACACAGAGTCGGTTACAATGGTAGGAGATCTACATATCCGTATTGCCAAGCTTGCCTTCCACGCCAAGGAAAGTCCCATCCGGACACGGGAAGAATTCTTCAATCTTGTATCTTCATAGTCTTGGAGTCCGGCCCATGATGATAGTCCGGCTATCCGGACACCCCCTAGTCCAGGACTCCCTCAGTAGCCCCTAAACCAGGCTTCAATGACGACGAGTCCGGCGCGCATATTATCTTCGGCATTGCAAGGCGGGTTCCTCCTCCGAATAATTCATAGAAGATTGTGAACACCAGGATAGTGTCCGGCTCTGCAAAATAAATTCCACACACCACCGTAGAGAGAATAATATTTACACAAGTTCAATCTGCTGACGTATTTTGTGGCGTGACATCACACCACTACCAAGCCTTTACTTGAATCGTTTTTATTATACCACCTCAGCGCGTTTAGCGAAGCGGTTTCCTTGGCACGTCTTGTCGAAGCAGACATCGTGTTCCCCTTATTTCAGGATTCCCATCAATACGGACGTGGGTAACCCAACCGTGCCCGTTGCCACGCCTCCTCCATCAAAGGTGAGTTCCAAACGGTTAAGGGGACGGCTCTTGGTATTCGCCCTCTTTATAATGAGACCAAGGCTCGTTTCTTTTCTTCAATCCTCAATCGCATCCGCCCCTCGCCCCGAGCTCCAAACACTCAGGGCTCCAGATTCGAGCGCTTCAGAACTTCGATGATGTCCGTCTCCGACTTGTAGGGCCGGTGGATGCCCTCCTCCGTCACGGAGGAGGACGTGCTAAAGATGAGAGAAGCCAGGTACTTAACCTACGAGATTTCGCATAGGCTTCCTGCCCAAGGGCAGGTCATTCCTACTCCCGAGCCTGGCGAGAGCATCGTGTTCGTGTCCCACCTCCGTCGGGGTTTAGGCTTCCCGATGGATCCTTTTGTGAGAGGGCTCATGTTTTACTATGGGCTAGAATTTCATGACTTGGCTCCGGAGTCCATCCTCCACATCCCATCATTCATTGTCGTCTGCGAAGCCTTCCTCCGCACTAGCCCTCACTTCCGTTTGTGTCTCAAAACCTTCAACATGGAGCCGAAGATGACCGAGGGGCGTCAAGCAGAGTGCGGTGGGGCGGTTGTAAGCAAGAGGGTCGATGCTCCATGCCCATAGGGCTCTTTCCAGGAGGAGCTCGGTTTGTGGCAGCAGGAGTGGTTCTATATTACCGCCCCCAGGGGCAGCAGGCAGAAGCCTCCGCCCGTCTTTCGCTCGGGCCCTCCACAGTGGCTGATGTCATGGGTCAGCGAAGGGCTTAATTGGGGGCCGTCAAAGGACGTACCCCTATTGCGGAGCCGGATTTGAGACCTCCAAGAGAGGGAGATCAATCTGGTCGTAGTGATGCAAGTTATGCTGATTCGGCATCTTCTGCCCTGCAAACGTCGCCCCCTCCGCCTGTGGGAATTCAATCCAGAGGGGCCACGAGCTCTCCAACACTTCATGGGTACGACACCCGTGGAGATGTATAAATTGTTCTTCGGCTCACAAGAAGTGTGTCCGGAGTTGACCGAGGATGCCGGCCTAAGCTGCAATCGCCCGGATGCTCAGGTAAGTAGCCCTGTGTCCGGACACACCGTTTGTTTGCGTATTCTTGAATTTGCCTTTTAACCAATCGTCCTTTGAATAGGAGTGGATAGCGCAAGCGAAACTGATACGGTGTCCGGCCCCCCTCCCGGAGACCGCGCCGGATCCCGTGCTGGTCAGGATGCTAGAGATTGCGTCTTCAGAGGAAGGCAAAGGGGAAAACAGAGAAACTACCGCCTCTACCAAGGAGGCTTTCGAGAAAGGGGGGATCGAGAATCCCTCCTTCCAAGGGGAGAAGAGGACCGCTTCCGAAAACCCGGAGGCCAAGGCCTCAAAGCGGGGGAAGAGATCTTCACCAGAGGGTCCTGCGTCTGGGGAGGCCCCGGCCGCACTATCTCCCCTAAGGAATCAGCCCTCCTGCGAGCCGTAAGTAGGAAAAGGGGAGTTTTGTAATAAGGGACATCCCTATTTTTGCTTCTGAGGATAACTGAAGTTTTTACCTTGTAGTTCGGATCTTCGTCCTTCTCAGCTGAGCTCGTCTTCTGGGGACCTTCGTCCGGAGATGATGGAGAGCGAGACGCCTCCATCTGCCGCACTGTCAGGCGGGGCGGACGACCCTGAGGTGTCGTCACGGAGGGTATCCCCGAGTCCGGCAGGGCCGGAGAGTTCGGCGCCAACTGGTGTACGGCCGGGGGAGCTGAAGGACTTGCTTGAGAAGGCGTCTATCTCAGAAGATCACCGTATATTGATGAGTACGGTGATTGAAAGAATTTCATCCGCCGAGGGCGGGTTGCGTGATGCCATCAAAAGTTTGCTGGCGGGGTTTGAGGTACGTAAAAATGACATACCTTTTGACAGTTTTACACATAAAGTGCGCCCTGTATAGATAGTAGCCCCTGAGACTCGGTATGTTGTCGAAAGCGACAGCGTGCCGAGGATCATAATCTCAGGTATTAATTCTCGCCTTTCCTACACAGGTGGCGGATAGTCAGGTGGCCAGCCAGATTGACGGAGTTGCCGAACTAAAGCGGCAACTCGACGTTGTGGATGCGGACATCGCGCTGGTCAATAAACGACTTGACGAGTCACAAGGTAGGTTGTTTCTCCGTGGTCACCTAGTTAGGGAGCTGTTGCTCATTCCTTACAACATGTATGCTTAATGCAGATGGTGCCGCTGCTGTGGAGGACCTTCGAGCAAAGCTTTCTCAAGCCAAGGAGCAGGCCAGAAGGAATGATGCGGCTGCCTTGAAGGCGGCCGAAGAGCTAGAAGCCGAAAGGGCTGCTCACTGCCGAAGCAGGGAGGAGATGGCCGAAATGGCCGTGAAGCTAAAAGATGTAACCGACCGCTATGAGGTTCTTGGAAAAGAACGCCGAGCGGAGCAAGAAGACCTAAAGAAGGCCACCGCCGAAGCCAAGGATGCCCGTTCTGCAATGAGGGCTATAAAGGAGGAGCTGGGTTAGGCCGGAGACATTGCGGCTGGCAAGCCCTTTCTGCTGCGCAGGAAGTTCACAGATCCGAAGTATGCTCAGCTTGGCCAGCTGTGGGATCCGGAGGATCCTTATATGGATTTAGCGGCGAGTGCGGCAGATGCTGTTGTGCACTTCCGAAGTCAAAAGGATCACGGGACGGAAGAGCTTTTTTGGTCTCAATTCCACAGTCTGAGGCGTTCACTTCCGTTGACCGATCGGTTGGCTGAGTGGGCTGAGCTGAATAGATTGTCCGGACTTGCCATGACGGATGTAGTGGCTCATATCTGGCCGGATAGGCCCAAGCCGAAGAGTTATTTTGGCTTATTGCAGCAATTCCTTGGGGCGGTGCAACATATCAAGGCGATGAAGCGGTTGACCTGCATAGAGGGTGCACGGATGGCCCTCGCCCGCGTGAAGACATACTGGACGGAGATGGATGCCACCGATGTTGCAACCCGGGGTTCGGACGAGAGCCGGTTACCCGCCGAGCACTATTTTGGGGAAGTTTTGCGGGGTCCTCGTGCAATAGAGTCGCAGTGCTCAAAAAATGTCATTTTCAAATGATCTTTATGATTTGTAAAACGATATTCATAATATAAGTGCTTTTTATACTTGTGTATTCAAGTATTGAATTATCTCCTGTGCGGCCGTTAATGTATACTTGTGTATAACCTGAAAGATGGCAGTCTTCGGCTTCAGCCCCCACGCAGATGGTGCGGGGGTGTTTGCAAAATAGCGCATTTTCACACTTAATCCATCGTCTTGGTCCTATGAAGGAGGTGGTAGCGTAGCAAACGAGGCAACCAGACTATAATGCTTTATCACTTTCACTTAGCCATAGGAGTTCGAAGGTGGGGCTACGATATAGCCCCTAGGGGCACCGCGCTCTCCGAATTCGGGGCGCGTATGTGCCTGACCGGGAAACGGTCCTTCGTCAAAGCGGAGGAATTCTAGACATTCCGGTAGTCGATCGAGTGGTTGACCAGTCTCTCGCTGTATCATGACAGTCAGTTTTCGGCTTTCTCTACTGAGGTGCTCACCCGGCCGAACCGGGGCACTATCATAGTAGTTCTCCTGGTGACGCGTTAGCCGGTGATACGGAACGTAAGGCAGCAAAACACAGGAGACGGGCAAACCCAACATTTGACCAAAGACATGATTCGGAGCTGATGCATATAAGGCCTAACTCGAGACGCCGAACACTCCCTAAGGTATTCGGTCTTTATGATAACGGGCAGAACAATGCCCTAAGCCCCTAGTGTCCAGGTACGGGCGAAATTTTTTGACGCGGCCGATGCCAAGACGCCAACCTCCTCATCGGTTATGGTGGAAAACCGGGGGATGTGAATCAACAAGAGACAGTAAGAAAGGTTTACGCAGGGTCTTAATCTGAAAAGAATCCTTGCGACGGGTCCCTGCTGCACGTCTGCGCCTGTGTCTCCGTTGTGCTGTATCCTGGACGGGTGTAGCATGCTGTTCATCTGTAAAAGAGAGGAACTTAGTTTGAAAAGAAATCGTGCAAAAAATGTAATGAAAACAAAGTATGAATGAATGAATAAAGTTGAGCTTTTATTGGCTCTGTATTGTTCATACGCACAACCCCTTGTGAAGGGGTATGCGGCTAGGGAGCCCCTAGTTTATTTATGCCGGACTCGCCTAGCCGTGTCCGGGGTCTTGAACGACCTTTTAATGAGATGATGCCGCGCGGACCGGGCATTTTAAGTGTAAGAGACGCGTAGTGCGGTATTGCGTTAAAGCGGGCGAAAGCTTCACGTCCCAATAGTGCTTGATGGCTACTTTTGAATGGGCGACATGGAAGATTAGCTTTTCGCGACGGAAGTTGTCGGGTGATCCGAACACAACTTCTAGTAGTAAGGAGCCCATGCACTTGGCGTAAGGGCCTGGCGTCACTCCTTTGAAGGAAGTGCGGCTATGGCGAATTTTAGTAGTGTCTATCCCCAACTTGCGGATTGTGTCCGGATATAGCAGGTTTAAATCGCTGCCGCCATCCATTAGGACTTGTGTAAATTGTAGTCCGTCGATTATAGGATCCAATATCAGAGCAGTCCATCCTGCGTTTCAAATACTTCTGGAATAATCCAGGTGGTCGAAAGTAATTGGTTTTGACATCCAATCTCGGGATTCCGCTGGGGTGGACCATGCGACGCGTACTTTAGCGGGTGCCGCACTATTGTTCCGTGTTGTCACATGGAGTGAGTTTACTGTTTTGACTTCTTGCGGGAAAGTCTTTTGTCTTCCGGTGCTCTGCTGGTGGGGTTCATCGTCGTCCTCGCTTGGCGTGTCGAGCCCCTTGTGTTCGGCGTTGAGTCGGCCGGACTGCTTGAAGACCCAACAACTTCGGTGGGTGTGGTTTGCAGGCTTCCCGGGGGTACTGTGGATTTGGCATATCCGATCCAAAATTTTGTTGAGGTTGGATAGCTCGTCACTGTTGTCCTTAAGAGGCAGTGATTTGTTGTTCGGCCGTGAGCTTTTGAATCCGGCGTTGACCGCCGTGTTCTTTGGGCCATTTTCTTTATTTCGGCGCTGATCCTTTCTGCACCGTGATTTTCCATTTCCATCTCTGATCTCGGATGTACTCGGGTCGCTAGTGCTGCATCTTGCCAGCCAGCTATCTTCCCCCGCGCAAAAGCGAGTCATGAGGCTCGTTAGCACGGCCATTGTTCTTGGCTTTTCCTGGCCGAGGTGTCTGGCGAGCCATTCGTCTCGGACGTTATGTTTAAAAGTTGCTAAAGCTTCGGCGTCCGGACAGTCGACTATTTGGTTCTTTTTGGTGAGGAACCTGTTCCAGAATTTGCGCGCTGACTCTCCGGGCTGTTGAGTTATGTGACTTAAATCGTCTGCATCCGGAGGGCAGACATAAGTCCCCTGAAAATTTGCTCTAAACGCGTCCTCGAGCTCTTCCCAACTTCCAATGGTATTTTCTGGGAGGCTTTTGAGCCAATGCCGAGCTGGCCCTTTGAGCTTGAGGGGTAGATATTTTATGGCGTGGAGATCGTTTCCTCTAGCCATATGTATGTGTAGGATGTAATCCTCAATCCAGACTCCAGGGTCTGTTGTTCCGTCATATGCCTCTATGTTTATGGGCTTGAATCCCGCAGGAAATTCATGATCCAGCACCTCATCGGTGAAACATAGTGGGTGTGCGGCGCCCCTGTATTTAGGTGTGCCGTTATCTTCGAACACTTGGCGTGTTGTGTTGCTTCTTGGGGCCCTCTTCTTTGGCCCATAAATGGACCTGATCGGGCCATCCTTTTTGCGAGGATCTTTACGTGTGTCATGCGCCGGCTTGTGTGTGGCGCCGCTTGCAACTCTTGGCCTGTCATCTGGTCGTCTATCCGGCCAGGCAGTCTCTTTGCTTTTTGATTGTGGGGGCTCTAAGGCCTCCTCGTCGAATTCGGGCATTAGCTTGCGCTTCGGGTAGCTCTTTGCTTGGTGGCTATTGCCGTATTTGTCCGCGGTCTTGAGTACTTTGCTCCACCTCATTCTGAGTATGTCTTCCGCTGTTTTGAGCTTTCGTTTCTGCTTCTTCAGACTTCTTGCAGTGGCGACAATCCTTTTGTGAAGGTTCTTATGCTCCGGTGGTGTGTCCGGCGTGAGATCGTCTAGACTGTTATTCTCGCCGAGGATGGGTTGATTGTCCGATTCATCCTGTTCGGATGGTTGCTTGGTTGCATGTTCGTCGTCCACTGGTTTGCCCTGCTCTACGGCTGGGTCATTATGGGTGCTGTTGTTATCGTGGCGGGACTTGGGGCGGCGCTTGCGTCGCCGTTTTGGTTGTTTTTCGGGGGAATTATCCTTCGCCGCGTCCCGTTGTTCCTCGTTATCGCTCCCTTTTGGGGTGTCCACCATATATATATCATGAGTTGAGGTGGCTTTCCAGTGCCCGGTAGGCGCTGGTTCTTGGTCGTCTCCGGCATCGTCGTCCATACCGTTGATGTCTTCAGAGTCGTAGTCTAGCATGTCGGTTAGATCGTCGACAGTGGCTACAAAGTGGGTGGTGGGTGGGCTTTGAATTTCTTCGTCGTCCGCATCCCAACCGTCCTGACCGCAGTCCGGCCAGGGCTCTCCTGACAACGAGAGATACTTTAGTGAATTCAGGATGTCGCCAAAGGGTGAGTGCTGAAAGATGTCCGTAGCGGTGAACTCCATGATCGGCGCCCAATCGGATTCGATTGGTAGGGGCGCAGGAGGTTCGGAGTCCGGCGAGGAGTCCGACACCTCGGGGTCACGGGGTTTACAAGGGACAAGGTCAGTATTCGGCTCCATCGCTGTAGAGGTTGCAGCCCCCGAGGCGGTGTCTAGCCACCCGTCCTCGATCTGCGTGGTTGGCTCCGAATTAAGGATCAGAGCGGACTCATGTGCGGCCTCCAGGGCACTGTCCGGCATCAGAGCTAAATCATGCCCATCGTGACAGTGCGGCGCGCTCGGCTGTGGCTCGAATCCATCGAAGATCAAGTCTCCGCGGATGTCAGCCGTGAAGTTTAGGCTTCCAAATCTGACCTGATGGCCAGGGGCGTAGCTTTCGATCTGCTCCAGACGGCCAAGCGAATTGGCCCGCAGTGCAAAGCCGCTGAACACGAAGATATGTCCGGGGAGAAAAGTCTCACCCTGGCTGCGTCGTTGTTGATGATCGAAGGAGCCATCAAGCCTATCGGTGACGACATAGAGGAACTCTCAATGAAAGCACCAATGTCGGTGTCAAAACCGGCGGATCTCGGGTAGGGGGTCCCGAACTGTGCGTCTAGGCGGATGGTAACAGGAGACAAGGGACACAATGTTTTTACCCAGGTTTGGGCCCTCTCGATGGAGGTAAAACCCTACTCCTGCTTGATTGATATTGATGATATGGGTAGTACAAGAGTGGATCTACCACGAGATCAAGGAGGCTAAACCCTAGAAGCTAGCCTATGGTATAATTATTGTAATCATTGTTCGTCCTACGGACTAAAACCCTCCGGTTTATATAGGTACCGGAGAGGGCTAGGGTTACACAGAGTCGGTTACAATGGTAGGAGATCTACATATCCGTATTGCCAAGCTTGCCTTCCACGCCAAGGAAAGTCCCATCCGGACACGGGACGAAGTCTTCAATCTTCTATCTTCATAGTCTTGGAGTCCGGCCGATGATGATAGTCTGGCTATCCGGACACCCCCTAGTCCAGGACTCCCTCACCCTTTCTTCCCCAATCGATCACATCTCTCTCGATCAGCCCTCCCACCCACTGCGCTGACCCACTGCGCCGCCGCTGCCCCGACCCACTGTGCCACCGCTACCCCCGCGCCCCCGCTGCCTCCCTCTCCCCTTCCTCCCCCTCTGACCCCACCCCGACACGTCTTCGTCTCCACACCGTTGAGCACCAAAGCAGGCCGGAGAAGTCCAGCACGACGAATCGGACCGTCGTCAACCCCACCCCGACAGTGTCTACGTCGTCTCCGTCGTCTACCAAGGGAGGCCGCTCGTCGCTCACTGCTTGCAGTTCGTCCATCGCGCGGAGGGGCCGCTCGCCGGTGCTGCCGCGAGAGGGGGCCAAGGGAGGCCGCTCGACCTCGCCTTCACCGCCGCCCAAGAAACCCTCGCCTCCCCCTCCTCCGCCCGCGAGGAAGCCCTCCCTTGCTCCGGTCCCCGACAAGATCATCGACCCCGACACCAACTCCGTCCCCTGGTAAGCTCACCACGCCCACCCAACTCATTAACTCCCCCGACAGTGACACCCACCCACCGTCTCCTCCCTCCGCTCGATTCGATCTGCTCCGCCGCATCCTAGCTGCGTGCCGTGCTACTACTGCTGTTCGCCGTCAGCCATCTTGGCTAGTCGCTAGATGCTGCTGGTTCCCTTCTAGAGACTCCAGAGATTCATGGGAATTTAGTGGGCGCAGGGATTTTACTAGGATTAGTTGCTGCAGTTTGCTAGTTCGAGGTCCTTGAGTTTACCACCAGAGCAAAGTTTGCTAGTTCAAAATATGCTCTAGAGCAAAGTTTACCACTAGAGACACGTAATTGACTTGTTCCTGGCCACCATATTAGCTTTGACTATCAGGGCTAGGCATCAATGTTGTACTCAATACTTCAGGGAAGCTAGGAGTGTATATTGCATAGGTGGTTTTAACATCTCACTCCCTGGCAACCCATAAGTGTCGATATACTTAGATCTGAAGTTAGCTTCTGTAATGGACTTAGTGGTGGTCTGCTCACCGAGTTGCTTTTTTCTATCAGTGCTAACTGTATAAATTAATGTTGTACTCAATGTTTCAATTGCTGGGTGGTTGTGATTTGTGAACAAAACACAATTAAGGAGGGTTGTCTTGAAAAAAAAACCGATTAGATTTTTTGTTGAGCATTGCAATGTTCATTTGTCAACATATATTGTTTTGAATCCACCATCGAGTACTTATGAAATATTGTGAGGTGTTTTGAATCTGTTGTCGAGTATTTTGATTTGATTTAGCTGTAGGCTTATAAAGGGAAAGATGTAAAACAACACTGCTGCTTATTTACTTGTTAATGGCTTCTCCGTACAATCTCAGCATGGGATGATGAGGAGATCCTTATGTCCATGTTCTGATGCATCTAGACTAGCTGATTCATGTGTATCATATTCCTTCTATACAATTGAACATCCATCAATATAGTTTTTTGCCCAAGCTGGGTGGTCCTCTGGTGGTAAACTTTGCTCTAGAGCATCAAGTGATGCTAATTCGGAGCAAATGTAAGTTAATGGAAGTTTGCCACGATTGGTACAACAAGTGTTGTGTTCAACTTTTCCTTGGTATGTGTTGTGTTCAGCTTTTTTTGGTTTGGTATATGCAAAAAGTAGAGGTTTTCCCCTAATTGGTACAAGTGTGTTATAACAAGTGTGACCTGATTGCATAGTTCCCTTCCTGTAGTGCACACACTCATTGCTGGAGTTTCAGTATAACAAGTGTGGTATAACAAGTGTCAGTATAATCAAAAAATTTGGTATCTTGAATTCTAGACAAGATAATGTGAGCTAGCCTGAAGGTGATGCACTGATGCCCAACCAATAAAAGAAAGAAAATAACCCCGTGAACGCCTTTATCTTTTATTTAGGCAGAAAAGTGCCACAAAGCAAGGATAAGATTGCTGGAGTGGACTCTCTTTCCTTGTTATTTGATTATTTGTCAATATTTTGAAAATATTATGGGGGAACAATGGCTGGTCTAACTAGTTTATCTTTGTTGCAACATGCATTTATTGACCAATGCCATTCTTTTGGTATGCAGTGATTATGGCATCTACTAAATCTTGAACTGGATAGTATTATCATGTTATATATTTCACCGTTTTGAAAAACGTTATATATATATATTCATACTGATGTTGACTCTATAAATCATACTTATTAGACATGTTTTACGTGTTGATCCATCAATTGATCACATTGAGAAAGACTTGTAAAGATGATGATCATCTTTTACAGAAAACAATTTCTGTAAACACGTTAGTAACTTTGCTAGTTTGCTAGGTTTTGTCTCCGACCATCGTGTCGTGATGATTTTGCAGGTACCCTAAGAGGCCCTTGAGTTTGCTGGAATGTTGATCAACTTCCGTTCCAGCAAATTCGGGTACTCCGTATGTCCTATTTTCAGCAAAGGTCATGCTGAAATTTTCCGTGAATTTTAGCATGACTTTGCTAAAAATAGGACATATGGGGTACTTGCACTAATGCATGGGCCGGGTATCTTAGTACTTAACTAAGTAGGATCAACTTCCTCTTGCATTATACATATAGAAGTGTGATATGTTTACTGTCTCTTGGTGTATTAGAATTCTCCTTCCCTTTTCAGGGTATATTATTAGAAGATACCCATATATATCAGTCAACCTAGGGTGCCTCGGCATCGATAAACCCTAAATGATGAAAACTTAACTTAGCATTTAGGGTGCCTCAGCGTAGATAAACCCTAAATGATAAAACCTTGGATTTTAGGGTGCCTCGGTGTCGATAAAAACCTAAATGATGAAAGCTTAGGCTTTTAGGGTGCCTCGACGTCGACAAACCCTAAATGATAAAAGCTTAGCTTTTAGGATGCCTTGGTGTCGACAAACCCTAAATGAGGAGACAAGAAGAAGGGGGTTAGGAAGGGACTTGGACTTTAGCAACAACACACTAACAGGTTCCATCCCAAAACACCTAGGCAATATCACAAACATCTCTCAATTGTTCCTTGACAATAACCAATGTTTTGGCGACATTCCTCAAGAATTAGGTTATTTGGTCAACTTAGAGATCTTGTTACTTGACAATAACCAACTTTTTGACCAATTTTTTTTCCTATTTAGAGCGAACATGGCCCACAACGATGAGGCTGGCGGTTCGGGCGGCAAGGCATTCTGGGAGCTGTCCCAGGAGATGGAGGAAGAACCTCACCGCTATGAGGACGCCGCGGAAGACACCGATCCTAACTACACAACCCCTAGTGGCGTCGGGGATGACACCACTAATGGTGCCGCCGAGGATGCCACCACTGATGATGGCAGCGCACGCACAGATGGCAACCAACCGAAGAGGCAATGGAAGGACCGATGCCCGAACGTGCTCGACACCGTCAAGGAGGAATTTACTAAAGTGTCCTCCGAGGGGCATCCAACGGCGCCCAAAGAATTAGTCAAGGGGTACTCGGTTCAGCTCGGGTGCATTCTCCGGAGCACCGTCTCGATTAACACTGAGAACCTAAGGCATAAGGACCAAGGGAATTTGCGCAACCTCCTCTTCACGAAGCTGCACGAACGATACAAGTTCCCCGGTGACATCGCAAACACACACCTCTCAGGGAATAAAGTGAACAATGCCGCCCTCACGAAGATGAGCACGATCCTGTCTACTTGGAGAAGCGCGGTGAAGAGAATGACTGACAAAGGTGATAGTTATGAGAAGATCAAGGAGAAAAATCCTTCGATCAACGAAGATGACTACAAGGAGTTCAAGATCAAGTGCGAGAGCAACGCAATTGTGGAATCAAGTCAGTGGGGGAAAGATATGCGGGACTTGAACTTAGGGGTCCACCAACTCGGTCCCGGCGGTTACAGAGTAGCGGAACCTATATGGGACAAGGAGGACGCGGAGCGTGCCGAGCAAGGCCTACCGCCCCACTTCGAGAAATACCGTGACAAGTAGACCAGGAATTATGTCAGGGGCCGGTACAAGGTGGACCCGGTAACAAAGGATCTTACCACGGATGCGAAGACCAAGGCGCTTGAGCGTGTTCTGGTAAGGAATACACCCCCGCGTAATTAGCTCCATATGGTTACATTCTAAGTAATGAAGCCAAATTTCTAAATGGTTCACATTCCTTCCGCAGGACACTGAAAGCAGTAGCGCGGGGTTGTCTCAGAGCTCCCCTTGGGACATCACTTTAAATAGGGCGTTGAACGTAATGAAAAACAAGGATAAGTTCAGTAAGCCGTCGTCAGCTGGTCATGTGGCCGGCAAAGGCTTGTCCACGAACAGGTCGTCATACTATAACACTGGTGGGCGAAAGGAGAGAAAGACCAGCTCAGAAAGCCAGTCGCACGAGGTTCAAGAACTCATGGCACAAGTGGCGCGAATTCCGTAGATGGTCCAAGAGCAAGTGCAACACCAACTGGGAACGATGCTCACCGCCATTGTGCCTACCTTGATTGAGGGGCTGCAGGCATGGATTGCGGGCAGCCAATAGGGGCCGCCCCGGTTCCCAGCTTCACGGCCAGCAACTTGCACAACACATAGGCGGCACCATTGGTGTCTCCGGCTGAGGCGGTATTGGTGTCTCTGGCACCGGCGTGGGCATTGGAGCTTAATGCACCCGGGTGTGTGAAGAATACGCCGGCCGACACCTCGGCAGCAAGCGGCCCCTCCGTCACTTGCCCGCCCGCTATTGGTGGTGCCTCGACATTAGCCGACCTCGATGCAATCACGGTAACTAAGCCTCTCGGCCGATGACTTCATCTCCTTGCCTTTGACTGGGCATCCCTGACGCCCTACATGTTTTTGCAGGGCGCTGGCGCCGACGTTCCATGCATTCTCCTGCACTTCATGGGCGGCGTGTTGATCGATGTCGCCAAGGGCAGAATCGTTCAACCGGGCAACCCCGTGTCCACGGTAATCCGATGCCACCCACCGTGTATAGGGTTCAACTAGTTCGGGTGCTGCCAGGCTGCGACGACTTGCTACCTCCGTTTCGACCCACTGGGGCCGACAAAGATGATGTGATGACCCTTAGCGCCTACTTAAGCTGGCCCCTGCTTTGGCCGAAGAGCCAAATTCGTTTGGGGGCGGGGGACACCACCCCAGAGACAACACCGCCAGTCATGCTGGAGCCAAGCCATGGCAAGACCGCTGCAACGCTACTGGACATGTCGGACATGCATATGGCACAGGATCTGGACGACGACGACGATGACGGTACATTTACCAACGTCGATAAGTATTTTGCCGAACATGGGTACAGTGACGAATTCTTGGGGCCTCCTTCTCAATAACCCAACCCTGCAAAAGATGACCGTGATCTAGCTAGTACCGCGGAGAAACCTAATTGCAACAGGCGTCGTCTGGCGTTCAGTTCTCAGGAGACGCCTCTAGCTGCCGCCTTCACCGAGCCTCAGATAGCTGAGGTGCGAAATATTATTAGCCCCAACACACTTAAGAAGGCGGTCTCTAAGCAGACTCCATCCCATTATAGGAGAAGAAGAAGGGATGGAAAAGAAAGACTAACAAGGGCGGTGCAAGCCAGCCGACACCGAGTATGACCCGTGCTCAGGATGAGCCACCTTCACCTAAGGATATCTCGAGGAGGGTGCATGTGGCGGGTAGGCCGATGCTACCGACTACTCTGCTCAATGCTGCAACCGGTGCTATGCGGAGTCTGCATGACAGTGTTCTTTCTTTGGAGAAGCGGCATCTCTCCGAGAATGATATGTGTCGGGGCCGTCTGCGGCCGCCGGGCACCTATGGGGCACGGGGGGCCCCTTCTAGTCCGGTGAGGGGGGCGGAGGCCGCGCGCAGAGCGGATCGAGGTCCCGGGCGCGCGCCGGGGAGACGGGCAATTTTTACCCAGCTTCGGAGCTCTCCGGAGAGATAAAACTCCTACTGCTGCTTTGTGTTTTTATTTGATCTTGCTCCAATGTGAGCGCACGGTGGTGTGGTGTGTGTGTCCCAAGATGAACCGAACCAACCTCTTCTACGTGCGCATGGGCCTCCCTTTTATAGTCTAAAGGGGGCACCAACAGGTGGCAGCGTAAGAAGAGGGGGTAGGAAGGTAAAAACGCAGGTTGGTGTAACAGTGACCAACAGTGCCCCCTACCTAACTGACGGCAGGGGACAAGGGCATTTAATGCCCTTCCGGTCGCCCCAACAGTACAGAGAAGCGACCGTAAAGTGAGCCACTGGTTGCCACGATGGCGTCCCTGTCAGCTCCGCTTGCCACCTCGCCCCGCATGGCTGTGTAGTGCCTCGCCACGTGCCTTCGGGGTGGCCTTGTGATGACACGTCGCCGGATGTGCTGGAGTCTGGTTGGCAATCTTGCCGCGGCAAGTGACTTGCCGCGGTCCTCTTCTTGTCGTGCCGGCAAGCTTGCCGGCCGTCGGGCCTTGCCGGGACACGCGGGGCGCCGCGGCAAGTCCTCTGGAGGCGCCTTGGTCGGCCTTCCCGGCAAGCTCCTCTTGCCGGGGCCTTTGTTTTCTTCCCGGCAAGCTCTTCTTGCTGGGGCCTTGGTTGGCCTTCCCGGCAAGCTCCTCTTGCCGGGGCTTTAGCTTGAGTACTCTGTTCTTGAATGGCATCAAAAGTAGCTGCGGAGGATCTTGGCGGACGCCCGGCAAGCCCTGTCGCGGGTCGTTGCGACTGCCCGTGCACAAGTTCGGGGTACTAAGGTACCCCCCTACTTTAGTACACCGTCAGAAGCCCCCGGGCCTGGGCTATACACGGTGCCGAGCGTTGTTGGGCCAGGCCCAAAATAGTGCACGGGCACGCGTGGCCTGGGTCCACACAGAATCGAACTCCGCTTCCACCGCGCACGCTCGGAGTGGCACGCGTCAAACACGGCATCGTGGGCGACGTGGGCGGCGCGTGCGGGGCTGAGCCTCGCGAGCATGCATCAAGCCATGATGAAGGGGACGACCCACGCCCTCCTACCTAAACGGAGGTAGGCGTGGGGGCGTGGTGCATTTACTGGACGGGGCCAGTGCGCGGCTTTTGAGGCGTCCGCTCCCATGTTCACGGGGTGGGGCGAGACCGCCTCACCCGTCCACTCGGCGCTGCATCCTTGCCACGCGGCTCCCATGCGCTTGGGGTCACGGACAGTGAGATTGGGGAATCCGGGCCGGCGTGAGCAGAGGTAGCGGGTCGGCCCCGATTCCCCGCTCTCCCGTGCCTTGATTCGCCGAGCGGGGCGGCCGGGCTCCCACCCTGCTCCTTTATAAAGGGCAGGGAGGGGGGCACAGAAGCCCACACTCCTTCATCTCCTTCTTTTCTTTTTAGCTTCTGCTCCCCTTCCTCCGACTCGTCATGGAGAAAGGGAACCCTGGCCCTTCGTCGGTGGCGGCGAGGGTTGCCGCCAGACAGCGCATCCTTCCCTCTCTCGCCCCTGCGGCGGCGGAGCCGGCCGCGAAGGGGAGAGGGAGGGGGCGAGGCCGAGGACGAGGTCGAGGGCGTGGCCGAGGCACTCGGGGGAGAGGCGGCCGGGGTGGTGTGCCATCCCCGTCTCCGCCGGCGGCTCCTCTCCTCGAGGCGGTCCATATTGGGGACGACCCCTGGGAGTTCTTCGTCAAGCTGCGCTGGGCACCTCGTCGACGCCTCCGTCTTCCGGCTCCGTTTGCGAGTGCGATGGAGCCGGACCCGCCCGAGATGCTGGAGTTACGCATGAGGGGCTGCGGGATCAGCGACACTCGAGTTAGTGTCATATCCCCAGCCCCCGGCGTGATGTACTTCGATCGGGGGTGGAAGACGTTCGCCCGCATCCATAGCTTGACGGCGGGGTTTACCCTCCATTTCAAGTTGATGGAGGGCAACCTTCTCGCCGTCAAGGTCTTTGGGGACTCCGGCATCCGGGCGAGATGCTGCGTGGACAGCTCCTCCGATAGCAAAGGTCCCTCCTCGAGCGAGAGTGACGAGGAGGGGAGCGACAGCGACGACGAGGACGGCGGGTCCGACTAGGCGTCGGACGCTGCCTCGCGCGCGCCACCGGCGACCCCATCATCCGGGTCGCCGGCCTTCTGAACTCCCCGGGGCCGTCTCCTTGGGCGGCTGGCGTCGGGAGGCGGCGGAAGAGGAAGAGGGGCGGCGGCAAGGCCGTCAAGTCGGAGTACGAGGGCGAGGTGCCCTCGACAGCGTGCTGACGTCCTGCCGCCCTGTCTTCGAGCTCTGCCTCCGGCGCCTCCGTCTCCGCCAAGCTCCTGGCCGGCCCCCGGGAAGTTCTCTTGGTGTCTTCTGGCACCCGTAGCTCGCCTAGGCGCTTCTTTTGCCCTCCCCGGCAAGCTTCTCTTGCAGGGGCCTCCTTGACCTACCTCCTGAAGAGAGAAACAGGAGAGGGATTACGGGCATCTTATCTTTTAATTTGTAAGCCTTCGGGCCTTAGCTGTATTTAAAGCTTGTAATCCTCTCTATCATGTTTTTCATCCTCCATGGACTTGCACTAAATTGGGATGTTTTTTAATGAAAAGAGGGAAAAGCTTGCCGGATTAAGTCCTTTACTTGATTGTGTGCCTTGTACGTTTTCACCCTACGCTTTTAGGGAACTTGCCGGCGCGGGCACCTTGCCGTGAGCGCCGAGTGCGGAACATTGGCAACGGAACTGCAACCGACAGGAAACCTTGTCGTGGAGCTAGTCGCGGCTTACTTAAGTCGTTGAGCGGACTCGAAACGACAGTAAGGCAACAAGCTACGAGTTGGTTCTCTGCCGGCGGTGCCGCGACCGACAAGAAACCTTGTCGTTGAGCTAGCCGCAGTTCACCCAATATTGTCGAGCGGACTCGAAACAATGGTCGGTGCGCGACTAGCTACGAACTGTTTCCTCCGCGCACAGGTTTTTTTCATACAAGGCATGATCGTTCAGAGACGCGGCCTCGCTTTCCCCAGCCCACAAGAGGATGCATGACGAGGGATGAAAAACTTATCTAGTATTACAGCCCCCGGCGACTCTGGCTTGCCGAGGGTGAATCTTGATATTCGCAGCCCCCGGCAACTTTGGCTCCGCCGGGACCTAGGTGCCGGTGCGCCTAGCTCTGTCCTTGCCGCCAGCGTTGTAGCCCCCGGGGACCCTGACTTGCCGTGTAGGGATCTTGGCAATCGCAGCCCCCAGTGAAATCGACTTGTCGGGGCCTCTTCGCCAGTGCGCCCTTCGGGTTTCTCCTTGTCGCTGTTATTATAGTCACAAAAATAACTAAGATAGCGCTGTAATAAGTTACTCTTTGCAATGTAACTTCAAGTTGGGCAATGCGACGCCATGTTTCGCCCTTTGTATGTTTACACTCTACGCTTCTAGGGAACTTTCCGGTGCTAACACACTTGCTGAGTGCGGAACGTCAGCAGCCTGCTGGCGGTGTTGTACCCGGCAAGAAACCTCCTCGGGCCTGTTGCAGCGCACTTGCATTGTCGAGCGGACTCGAAAACAAAGCAAGGGCGCAACCTAACCACGAGTTAGCTCCTCTGCGCACAAGTTTCCCATACAAAGGGCGCCCCATGGCAGGGCTTGCCACGTTACATCCTCGACTTCATTACATTCCTTGTACGTTTTTTCCCTACGCTTCTAGAGGACTTGCCGGTGCTAACACACTTGCTGAGTGCGGAACGTCAGCAGCCTGCTGGCGGTGTTGTACCCGGCAAGAAACCTTCTCGGGCCAGTTGCAGCGCACTTGTATTGTTGAGCGGACTCGAAAACAAAGCAAGGGCGCAACTTAACCACGAGTTGGCTCCTCAGCGCACGGGTTTTTTGTACAAGGGACGAACGTTCGAGGAATATAACATAAGCACTTAAAACTAAAAAAAGAAAAAGCTATGCACTCAAGCTCGGGTGACTTAGCTTTTCTGTCTTCCGCGGTCCGGCGAAGCCGCGCTCCTCCCTTGACTTCCTCCCTTGTACGTTTTCACCCCCCCTCCCCCCCGCGCTTTCAGGGAATCTGCCGGCGCAAACACACTTGCTGAGTGCGGGACATCAGCAGCCCGCTGGCGGTGTTGCTTCCGGCAGGAGGAACTCGTCGGGCTAGTTGCGGCGCGCTTTCGTCGTTGAGCGGACTCGAAACAGATCAAGGGCGCAACTTAGCCACGATTCGACCCTTCTGCGCACAGGTTCTTCGTACAAGGTACGGATTCTCAGGGAATACAATGCAAAAGCTTGAAACTGGACGCTTTCTTCGCCCTACTGGCTGGTGAAGCTCGATGGTGCATCCTCGACGATAGCGCGGCACTCCGGGGAGGCGTGCTTGCCGGAGCAGGTACCAGAGCTGTTCTTGCCGGGCTTGGTCTTTGGCGGATCTACCTTTGCTTTCTTGCACTTGCCGGTGGAGCTCGATGGTGCGCTCTCGACGGCAGCGCAGCACTCCAGGGAGGTGCGCTTGCCGGAGTGGGCATCAGGGCTGCACTTGCCGGACTTGAGTTTCTCCTTCCCCCGGGGAGCTTCAGCGGCAAGTGGCTCGCGCTCTGCTGCGGCTGCTGCTTCCCGGTAGATCTTGTCGGCGCAGATGAGTGCATCCCTCTTGTCACCTTGGACAGAAATGACACTCATGGGGCCAGGCATCTTGAGCACATTGTATGCGTAGTGAGAGGCTGCCATGAACTTGGCAAGCGCTGGTCGGCCGAGTATCCCATTGTAGGGTAATGGGATATCAGCAACATCGAAGGTGACCCTCTCTGTCCTGAAATTCAGCTCGCTGCCAAATGTCACTGGCAGCATGATCTTCCCCTTGGGCTTGCTCCTTCCCGGGTTTATCCCTTGAAAGGTACCAGTTTCTTCGAGCTCGTCGTCGGGGATCTGGAGCTTCTTGAGTACTGCGGAGGAAATCAGGTTTAGGCCGGCCCCGCCGTCAACCAACATCTTCGTGACCTTGAGGTTGCGGATTGTTGGTGAGACCAACATCGGCAAGCACCCGACCGTAGTGTTGCAATCAGGGTGGTCCTCAACATCAAAAATGATGGGCGTGCCGGACCATTTCAGGGGCTTGCGCGCCTCGACGGGCGGCTCCGCCGCGTTCACCTCTCGCACGCACTGCTTGAGTTGGCGGTGCGAGGCGTGCAGAGAGGCACCGCTGTCGATGCACAGCACCTCTGTCGCCTTCTGAAATTCTTGGTCATCGGTCTCATCTTCCTCCATCTCATCCTCATCTTCGTCCTTGTCGCGGCCGCGGGGAGGCCTATCTCCTTGCCGCGGCTTGGCCTTGCCGCGGTGTCCTCCCCGGGCGGGAAGCTTCTTGCCAGATCCTCCGCCACCTCCCTGGGCTTTTTCCTTATCGCGGCGCTCGTACTCGGCTTTTTGCAGCTCCGCCAACTCTTCGACCTTCTTGCAGGTTTGGAGATCGTGGCCCTTGGTGCGGTGGATCTTGCAATACCGCTTGCCGGAGCCATCCTGCTTGTCGGCGGCCACCACAGCCTCGCCGGAGTCATCGGCCTTGGCCTTGTCGGAGCCGCCTTCGTTGCCGGAATGCTCAACAGCTAGCACATCCTTAGTCTTTCTCTTCCTATTGTTCCGTCTCCGGTTCTTCCTTGCCGGGGCGGTATCCTCACTGTCAGATCCTTCTGCTCTTGCAACCTCTCCGGGGATTTTCCTCCCCTCCTCAGCCCGTGCACACTTGTCGGCCAGAGCATAGAGCTCGCTGACGTCTCTGATCTTGCACATTGCCATCTCCTCCCTCATCCTGCGGTTACGCACGTTTTGATGAAACGCGCTGATAACTGCGACAGGGTGGACGTCTGGGATGTTGCGTTGCACCTGGCTGAATCTCTGAATGTACTTGCGCAGGGGCTCCCCCTCCTTCTGGACGAGCAAGTGGAGGTCACTCTCCTGGCCATGAGGCTTGTGGCCACCCGTGAAGGCGCCGACAAACTAATGGCACAGGTCCGTCCATGAGGAGATGGAACCGTCCGGCAAGTGCATGAGCCAAGATCTGACATTGGGCTTGAGTACCAACGGGAAGTAGTTGGCGAGGATCTTCTCATCGCGCCCTCCGGCAGCCTGCACCGCGATGGTGTAGATGCTGAGGAACTCCGATGGATGTATCCTGCCATCGTACTTCTCGGGCACGTCTGGCTTGAAGTTCTTGGTTTTGGGCCACTGGACTTGCCGCAGCTCGCGGGTGAACGCAGGGCAACCTGCCGCGTACGGCAAGTCGCCTGGCTCCCCTAGTGCATGCATGTCGACAGTGGGCCCGACACGCTGGTCAGATTGACGTCGCGTTTCCCTTCTGCGCTCGATGTGAGTGCGAGCGTCTTCGTGCTGCCGTTCTTGGAGAACATGGCGTTGATCGCGCCGGGTTCGCGGGTCCGACGACGCGGTGGAGTCGCCGTCGGGGTTGATCCGATGAGCCGGCGATCTTGGCCTTCGGGGCTGGGAGTGCACGGAGGTGGCCCCCCCCAGCGGGCTTGTCGGCGTCGGCTTGCGCTTGGACGCCTTGTCGGGGCCTCGATGCGCTCGGTTGCCGGGAATTGTCGCCGTTGGCGAAGGCGATGAGACTGTATATGGTCATCCTCCAGTCGTCGATCTTGTGCGGCGCCGGAGGGTAGTCTAGGAGCAGCTGGGCTCGGGCCAGCGCTTCCTTTGCTGTCTTGGGTGGCGGCGGCGACGAGCGGCGCGAGGAGCGGGATGTGCTCGGACTCCCAACTGGATTGGGAGGTGCAACACCCCGCTCTGGCGACCGTACCTCACTCGCGCCAGCATGCGGGCATGCATGCTGACCTCGAGCGTCTCGCGACCCGCCAGCTTGGCCTTGTTCCAACGCGAGCACGGTGCTAGGAGCACCGGGGCGTTGTCGACCTTGCACTTCCTGGGAAGGCTGTGGTGTCTGCATGGTCGCCGACGCTTGCGGGGCCTTGTTTTTGGATCTGGTGACGACGCGAGTCCCACCGTCGGCGCCCGCTCCTCCGCCGGCATCCACTCCACCGCCCGTTCGCTCCGGCGGTGGCGGCAGAATCGATGTAGACGGAGCGGCTACCTCCGAAGGCTTCTTCTTCGGTGGCATGTTGATGAAGGCGTTGATGCAGCGCGCGCGGAGACCGGATCGGATGCTCACGACCTCGACGCACCCCCTACCTGGCGCGCCATAGATGTCGGGGCCGTCTGCGGCCGCCGGGCACCTATGGGGCACGGGGGGCCCCTTCTAGTCCGGTGAGGGGGGCGGAGGCCGCGCGCAGAGCGGATCGAGGTCCCGGGCGTGCACCGGGGAGACGGCGATTTTTACCCAGCTTCGGAGCTCTCCGGAGAGATAAAACTCCTACTGCTGCTTTGTGTTTTTATTTGATCTTGCTCCAATGCGAGCGCACGGTGGTGTGGTGTGTGTGTCCCAAGATGAACCGAACCAACCTCTTCTACGTGCGCATGGGCCTCCCTTTTATAGTCTAAAGGGGGCACCAACAGGTGGCAGCGTAAGAAGAGGGGGTAGGAAGGTAAAAACGCAGGTTGGTGTAACAGTGACCAACAGTGCCCCCTACCTAACTGACGGCAGGGGACAAGGGCATTTAATGCTCGTCCGGTCGCCCCAACAGTACAGAGAAGCGACCGTAAAGTGAGCCACCGGTTGCCACGATGGCGTCTCTGTCAGCTCCGCTTGCCACCTCGCCCCGCATGGCTGTGTAGTGCCTCGCCACGTGCCTTCGGGGTGGCCTTGTGATGACACGTCGCCGGATGTGCTGGAGTCTGGTTGGCAATCTTGCTGCGGCAAGTGACTTGCCGCGGTCCTCTTCTTGTCGTGCCGGCAAGCTTGCCGGCCGTCGGGCCTTGCCGGGACGCGCGGGGCGCCGCGGCAAGTCCTCTGGAGGTGCCTTGGTCGGCCTTCTCGGCAAGCTCCTCTTGCCGGGGCCTTTGTTTTCTTCCCGGCAAGCTCTTCTTGCCGGGGCCTTGGTTGGCCTTCCCGGCAGGCTCCTCTTGCCGAGGCTTTAGCTTGAGTACTCTGTTCTTGAATGGCATCAAAAGTAGCTGCGGAGGATCTTGGCGGATGCCCGGCAAGCCCTGTCGCGGGTCGTTGCGACTGCCCGTGCATAAGTTCGGGGTACTAAGGTACCCCCCTACTTTAGTACACCGACAATATGGCATACCCGGTTTTCGTGGCCAAGGTGCCAGAGGGCAAGGGCTTTGTGGATAGCGCCATCGGGGGTACGATCGTCCTGCGGTTTGATGACATCTTCGCTATGTTTAACCTTCATCCGCTGCACTACACATTTTTTCGGCTATTTTCGCTGAGTATGGAGATGCGGATCATTAGAGACAAGACCCCGGACATCGTGATAGTCGACCCCTTCTACATGCGTGCCAAGATCTTGGGCAGCGCTGGGGACCGGCAAGTCGTGAGTTCACACCTCGAAGGCGTCATTCTGGCAAACCCAGATAAGGATAACTTCCTCGTGCCTTACTTTCCTGAATAAGTCATCCCCTCACCGCCCAGTAACATATGATTTATTAGATTTCGACCATTCTTTTTTTCTAACATTCCGTGTTTTGTGCAGTGACACACATTGCACACTCATCCTCTTAAGCCCAAAATATTCCATTGCCACGTATTTCAACTCGGACCGCTAGTAAAAGAAAGACTACACAAATATCAAGAAAGTTCTTGATGATGTTCTCCCTGGCTACGCTAGATCTGGAGGCACCTTCAGCAGGCCAATTCATAGGTACGGCAAGCATGTGTTCACCCACAATACGACGTTCCCCTGCGTCAAGCAGCCGCCTGGCAGTTAGAAGGATGCCTACTACGCCCTCCATCACATGTGGGCGATCATACGGGACCATAATCACCTTCTGCTACCAAAAAATCTCATAGATTGAGCCACACGCTTGTCGGCAATCTAGGACACGAACATTAGACAAGAATTCTTTCGCATCCAGTTGGAGTTTGCGAAAATCATCCATCAAGATGTCCTTCGTACCTCGGGGCAGTTCTGACTCAGATATCAACCGTCCAACAGTGAGATAGAAACAACGCTACAAATGCAGGCTGACAACGCCCGCGATTTCATGACCATCACGAAAGACGGAGGCTTCATCCACGCTCCGGTCCCTGAGTCGAGTCGAAAGTAGTGATGCTATGTAGTTCTGAAATGTCAATTGACTCATGTTGTAATATTAAACTTCAATGAACTTGTATGTCTCTTTGGTTTGGACAGTCGTTCAACTTATATGTAATCGATGTTATTTATTAGTAGGACCATGAATCGTGCTATTAGTGTGTTGCTTTTCTCTTCCGATCCTTTTGTTGCATACTTATATATTGCTTAGGTATTGTCTGTGAATTGCTACTAACGTTTTGTTTGGCTAGTGCATATATAGAGATGCCGTCGTATGTCGTGTACAAGGGTAAGGTTCTCGGAGTCTACGATGACTGGGAGGAGTGTTGGAGACAGGTTCACCGTTTCAGCGGTAACATTTACAAAGGGTACACAACTAGGGCGGAGGCGGAAGCTAGATATGCGCGCTATCTAGCGGGAGAGAGGAGGGAGCGTTGGAGGAACCGGATGAAGACCAGTTTCATCGTGATGATGCTCATCATGATGACCGCAGCTCTCTTCTATGTGATGGTAGTTTAGATGAACGATATCGACTTGTAATGTGAAGTCAAACTCGCTAGTCGCGGTCTCGAGACTTGTAATGTTCTAACTTTGTTAGGTATTTTAATTTCGGAGACTAATATGATGAATTGTATTCGGAGACTAATCTTCTATTGTATTCAATTAATCTGCTGCTTATATGTTGTGTTGTCTATATTCTGTGCAGTAATATGTTTTGTAACCTGTGCAAATATCAAAATAAATAAATAAATAATCCCTAATATTAATACTAGTGGCACACCACTCTGCACTTTAGTGGCGCACTGCAGTAAGCACACTAGTGGCGCATCATCTACAGGTGTGCAATTAGTAAGCCAGAGCACAAGGTTAATATGACCACCTGGGAGGCATACTAATGGTGCACCATGTGATATACTAATGGCGCACCAGGGGTGCGCCATTAGTATTAATTACTAGTGGCGTGATGCTAGTGGCGCACCTGTAGTGCGCCATTAATGGCCAAAACAGGTGCGCCACTAGCAGGCCTTTTCCTAGTAGTGAAGGAACCCGCCTTGGAATGCCGAAGACAATCTGCACGCCGAACTCATCGTCATTGAAGCCTGGTTCAGGGGCTACTGAGGGAGTCCTGGATTAGGGGGTCCTCGGACAGCTGGACTATATACTTTGGCCGGACTGTTGGACTATGAAGATACAAGACTGAAAACTTCGTCCTGTGTCCGGGTGGGACTCTCCTTGGCGTGGAAGGCAAGCTTGCGAATCGGGATGTGTAGATCTCATTCTTTTTAATGGACTCTGTGTAACCCTAGCCCCCTCCGGTGTCTATATAAACAGGAGGGTTTAGTCCGTAGGACAACAACAATCATACCATAGGCTAGCTTCTAGGGTTTAGCCTCTTTGATCTTATGGTAGATCAACTCTTGTAATACTCATATCATCAAGATCAATCAAGCAGGAAGTAGGGTATTACCTCCATCGGGAGGGCCCGAACCCAGGTAAACATTGTGTCCCCAGCCTCCTGTTACCATTAGCCTTAGATGCACAGTTCGGGACCCCCTACCCGAGATCTGCCGGTTTTGACAATGACAGGGCCCACAAGGGTGGGGGGCGCGCCCACCTGTAGGGGGCGCGCCGGGCACCCTCGTGGCCGCCTCCTTTGTTTCTTGACTTCCCCTCCAAGTCCTCTAGATCATATTTGTTCCAAAAAGATCACTCCCGAAGGTTTAATTCCATTTGGACTCCGTTTGATATTCCTTTTCTTCGAAATACTAAAATAGGCAAAAAAACAGCAACTCGGGCTGGGCCTCCGGTTAGTAGGTTAGTCCCAAAAATGATATAAAAGTGTAAAGTAAAGCCCATGAACATCCAAAACAGGTAATATAATAGCATGGAACAATCAAAAATTATAGATACGTTGGAGACGTATCATCATGCTTCACTTATATTATTTTGAGTCTTTTAGAACAACATGGTATTTGCTATGGTTATAAAATTGGTACTAGAATGATGGGCATCCAAGTTGGGTATAATAAAACTATCATAGAAAGTGAATTGGATTCTATGATCAATTTGATGCTTGATAATTGTTTTGAGATATAAAGGTGGTAATATTAGAGTCATGCTAGTTGGGTTATTGTGAATTTAAGGAATACTTGTGTTAAAGTTTGTGATTCCCGTAGCATGCACATATGGTGAACCATTATGTGATGAAGTTGGAACATGATTTGTTTATTGATTGTCTTCCTTATGTGTGGAGGTCGGGATCGCGCAATGGTTAACTCCTTCCAACCCTTCCCCTAGGAGCATGCATGTAGTACTTTGTTTTGATTACTTGTAGATTTTTACAATAAGTATAGGAGTTCTTTATGACTAATGTTGAGTCCATGGATTATACACACTCTCATCCTTCCACCATTGCTAGCCTCTCTTGTGCTGCGCAATTTTTGCCGGTACCATACACCCAGCATATACCTTCCTCAAAACAGCCACAATACCTACCAAATATGGCATTTCCATAGCCATTCCGAGATATATTGCCATGCAACTTTTCACCGTTCCGTTTATTATGACACGCTCCATCATTGTCATATTTCCTTTTGCATGATCATGTAGTTGACATTGTATTTGTGGCAAAGCCACCTTGATAATTCTTTCATACATGTCACCCTTGATTCATTGCATATCCCAGTACACTGCCGGAGGCATCCACATAGAGTCATATTTTGTTCTAAGTATTGAGTTGTAAGTAAATAAAAAGTGTGATGATCTTCATTATTAGAGCATTGTCCCAAGTGAGGAAAGGATGATGGAGACTATGATTCCCCCACAAGAGACTCCGGACGAAAAATAAAAAAATAAAAAAGAGAAAGGCCATAAAAAAGGGGGAGGCCATAAAAAAAGAGAAAGGCCATAAAAAGGGGGAGGCCATAAAAAAATAGAAAGGACATAAAAAAGAGAGAAAGGCCCAAAAAAATGAGAGAAAAAGAGAGAAGGGACAATGTTACTATCTTTTTACCACACTTGTGCTTCAAAGTAGCACCATGATCTTCATGATAGAGAGTCTCCTATGTTGTCACCTTCATATGCTACTGGGAATTTTTCATTATAGAACTTGGCTTGTATATTCTAATGATGGGCTTCCTCAAATTGCCCTAGGTCTTCGTGAGCAAGTTGGATGCACACCCACTTAGTTTCTTTTGTTGAGCTTTGATACACTTATAGCTCTAGTGCATCCGTTGCATGGCAATCCCTACTCACTCACATTGATATCTATTAATGGGCATCTCCATAGCCCATTGATACGCCTAGTTGATGTGAGACCATCTTCTCCTTTTTGTCTTCTCCACAACCACCATTCTATTCCACCTATAGTGGTATGTCCATGGCTCACGCTCATGTATTACGTGAAGATTGAAAAAGATTGAAAATACTAAAGTACGAAACAATTGCTTGGCAGAAACCGGGGTTGTGCATGATTTAAATATTTTGTGTGATGACGATAGAGCATAGCCAGACTATATGATTTTGTAGGGATAACTTTCTTTGGCCATGTTATTTTTAGAAGACATGATTACTTTCTTAGTATGCTTGAAGTATTATTGTTTTCATGTCAATATTAAACTTTTATCTTGAATCATTTGGATCTAAACATTCATGCCACAATAAAGAAAATTACATTGAGGAATATGCTAGGTAGCATTCCACATCAAAAATCCTGTTTTTATCATTTATCTACTCGAGGATGAGCAGGAATTAAGCTTGGGGATGCTTGATACGTCTCCAACGTATCTATAATTTTTGATTGTTCCATGCTATTATATTACCTGTTTTGGATGTTTATGGGCTTTACTATACACTTTTATATTATTTTTGGGACTAACCTATTAACCGAAGGCCCAGCCCATATTGCTGTTTTTTGCCTATTTCAGTGTTTGGAAGAAAAGGAATATTAAATGGAGTCCAAATGGAATGAAACCTTCGGGAGAGTTATTATTGGAGCGGAAGCAATCCAAGAGACTTGGAGTAGACGTCAGGGAAGCTTCGAGGTGGCCATGAGGGTCCAGGGCGCGCCCTACCCCCTGGGCATGCCCCCACCCTCGTGGGCACCTCGTGGGCACCTTGGGGTCCCCCCTGACCGACTTCTTTCACCTATATATGTCCATATACCCTACAAACACCGGGGAGCACAATAGATCGGGAGTTCCCCCTCCGCAAGCCTTTGTAGCCACAAAAAACCAATCGGGACCCTGTTCCGGCACCCTGCCGGAGGGGGGATCCCT
This sequence comes from Triticum timopheevii, assembly GCA_963921465.1. NCBI lineage: Eukaryota > Viridiplantae > Streptophyta > Magnoliopsida > Poales > Poaceae > Triticum > Triticum timopheevii. The sequence goes on from OY997262.1 coordinate 421,258,504, forward strand.
CACCAATGGCCATCTTCATCATCCTGGCGCTCTCCATGATGAGGAGGAGTAGTTCACCCTCGGGGCTGAGGGTATGTACTAGTAGCTATGTGTTTGATCTCTCTCTCTCTCTCTTGTTCTTGATATGGCACGATCTTGATGTATCGCGAGCTTTGCTATTATAGTTGGATCTTATGATGTTTCTCCCCCTCTACTCTCTTGTAATGGATTGAGTTTTCCCTTCAAAGTTGTCTTGTCGGATTTAGTCTTTAAGGATTTGAGAACAGTTGATGTATGTCTTGCCGTGCTTATCTGTGGTGACAATGGGATATTCACGTGATCTACTTGATGTATGTTTTGGAGATCAATGAGGGAGTCCTGGATTAGGGGGTCCTCGGACAGCCGGACTATATGCTTATGTCGGACTGTTGGACTATGAAGATACAAGATTGAAGACTTCGTCCCGTGTCCGGGTGGGACTCTCCTTTGCGTGGAAGGCAATCTTGGCAATTCGGATGTGCAGATCTCCTTCTCCATAACCGACTGTGTGTAACCCTAGCCCCCTCCGGTGTCTATATAAACCGGAGGGTTTAGTCCGTAGGACAACAACAATCATAATCATAGGCTAGCTTCTAGGGTTTAGCCTGTACGATCTCGTGGTAGATCAACTCTTGTAATACTCATATCATCAAGATCAATCAAGCAGGAAGTAGGGTATTACCTCCATATAGAGGGCCCGAACCTGGGTAAACATTGTGTCCCCCGCCTCCTGTTACCATTAGCCTTAGACGCATAGTTTGGGACCCCCTACCCGAGATCCGCCGGTTTTGACACTGACATTGGCGCTTTCATTCAGAGTTCCACTGTGTCCTCACGGTAAGGCTTGATGGCTCCTTCAATAATCTACAACAATGCGATCCAGGGTGAGGTTTTCCTCCCCGGACAGATCTTCATATTCGGCGGCTTCGCACTGCGGGCCAATTCGCTTGGCCATCTGGAGCAGATCGATAGCTACGCCCCTGGCCATCAGGTCAGGTTTGGAAGCCTAAACTACACCGCCGACGTCCGCGGGGACTTGATCTTCGACGGATTCGAGCCCATGACAGGTATGCTGTACGGTCACGATGAGCATGACCTAGATCTGCCATCGGACTGTGTCTAGGAGATCGCACCTGCAGCTGCTCCGGCTCTAAGTCCGGAGCAGATCGTGCCATCCGGGGACGGGTGGATAGACACCGCCACGGAGGCCGCATACTCATTGGCGATAGAGCCGAGCACAGACTTCGCCTCCAGTGAGGCCTGTGTCATCGGACCCTCGGACTCGTCTCTGGCCATAGGCTCCGAACCGCGCGCATCCGTGCACATCGAATCTAACTGGGCACCGATCATGGAGTTTACCTTCGCGGATATCTTTCAGCACTCGCCCTTGGGCGACGTGCTAAGCTCATTAAAATCTCTCTCCCTATCAGGAGACTCTTGGCCGAACTATGTCCGGCTCGAGGGGGAAGCGGACGACGAAGAAATTCTTTAGCCACCCACCACCCACTTAATAGCCACTGTCGACGACTTAACCGACATGCTCGATTCCGAAGACAACGCCGATATGGAGAACGATGCCGGAGAAGAACAGGAACCACCGCCCACAAGGCGCTGGACACACCCAAAGAAAGCAATGGCGATGACACAACGAAGGATCATCCCCTTAAAAGGCAAACAAAGCGCCGACGTCAGCGGCGCCGCTCCAAAGCCTGCCACAGCAAAAACAGCAATGAAGGCACAAGAAAGAACAATACCCCAGATGACTCTAAGGATAACGACGACCCCAGACCCAGCGATAGAGAAGGATGAGCCAGGGGACGGTGAACACAGTCCGGGGCCGCAGTCCTATCACGGCGATGCCGAAGACAAAACTCATAAACCTATCTCCGGAGAGGAGAACAATCCGGTCGACGATGCACGCACCATCCCGGAGAAGCACCGGGAACAAGAAAACCTCCGCAAAAGGCTTATCGCCACCGCGAGGAGCTTGAAGAAGCAGAAGCAAAGGCTTAAGGCCGCGCAGGATACGCTCAACCACAGATGGAACAAAGTGCTCGACACTAACGAAGAACACGGTGGCAATCGCCACACAAAAATCTACCCAAAGTGCAAGTTGCTGCCCGAATTCGAGGACGAGGCCGTAGAGCCCATCCCGCCAAAAAACAATACGGCCAATCAGCCGGACCGATCACACCGTGGTCGAGACAGAGCGGCTGATGACGCCGCAGACAAGTCAGCACACGATCTACGTGAGCACCTTGACAAGAGAGCTGGTATGGCTATATCCATTTACGGGTCTAGGAAACATGTTCCTACACAAGATCATGGCAACCAAACTGTCCATACTGATCAACTACCAGCTCAGAATCAACATCGAACAATACAACCATCGGACCCACGCCACGACATATCCAAATACAGGGGCGCCTCACACCCCCTGTGCTTCACCAATGAGGTGCTGGACCATGAATTTCCAGAGGGGTTCAAACCCATGAACATCGAGGCATACGACGGAACAACAGACCCTGCAGTCTGGATTGAGGACTTTATTCTTCGCATCCACATGGCTCGTGGAGACGATCTCCACGCCATCAAATACCTACCCCTCAAGTTGAAAGGACCAGCTCGACACTAGTTGAAAAGCCTCCCCGAAAATTCCATTGGAAGTTGGGAGGAACTCGAGGATGCTTTCAGGGCTAATTTTCAAGCGACATATGTCCGACCTCCGTATGCTGACGATTTAAGTCACATAGTCCAATAGCCCGAAGAGTCAGCCCGTAAGCTTTGGAACATATTTCTCACCAAGAAGAACCAAATCGTCGACTGCCCGGATGCCGCAGCCTTAGCGGCTTTCAAACACAATATCCGGGACGAATGGGTCACCAGACACCTCGGCCAGGAAAAGCCGAGGACAATGGCAGCCCTAACAAGCCTTATGACCCGCTTTTGCATGGGCGAGGACAGTTGGTTAGCCCGTAGCGGCACCAGCGACCCAAGCACATCCGAAATCAGGGACGGTAATGGGAAGCCGCGATGTAATAAAAACAAGCGTCGAAATAATGAAGACAGCCCAGGCAACACGGCGGTAAACGCTGGATTCAGGGGCTCTCAACCTGGTCAACGGAAAAAACCATTTAAAGACAGTAGAGATGGACCGTCCAGCCTAAACAAAATTCTAGACAGATCATGTCAGATTCATGGCACCCCCGAGAAACCTGCGAATCACACCAACAGAGAATGCTGGGTTTTCAAGCAGGCCGACAAGCTAAATACCTAACACAAGGGTATAGAGCTGCCAAGTGAAGACGAGGATGAACCTCGCCAGTCGAACACTAGGGGACAGAAAAAATTTCCACGAGAGGTCAAAACAGTGAACATGATTTACGGTGTACACGCTATAGAACCTGTCGCCCCCAAATTCAACCCATGGTCAGCGCAGGGATCATCCGACAAGTATCCGACATGGAGGTTCGGCTGCCTTGGTGCTCGACCCAATAATTAACAAATACCATCTCACCCGAGTCCTCATGGACGGCGACAGTAGTCTCAATCTGATATATCTGGACACTGTCCGCAGGATGTCGATAGACCCGTCAATAATCAGCCAAAGCAATGCTACCTTTAAAGGAGTAATACCAGGCGTAGAGGCCCGTTGCACGGGCTCTCTAACTTTAGAAGTTGTGTTTGGTTCTCCCGACAACCTCCGAAGCGAAGAACTAATCTTCGACATTGCTCCATTCTGAAGCGGCTATAATGCACTACTCGGAAGAACGACATTCACTCGTTTTAATGCAATTCTGCATTACGGTTATCTTAAACTCAAGATGCCCGGTCCACATGGTGTCATTACAATTAGCGGATACATAGAGTGTTTCCTCAATGCAGAAGAAGATGTGGCGGCTCTAGCAGCCGAACCACTGACAGGCCTCTCCAACCCAAGTATCTGATCGGTCGTCGAGATCATAGGACATGGCTAGATGTGTTCGGAGCACCACTATGTATAGCAGCTCAGATAAACCTGAGCTTGACTAATGGCTATGCCCCATATGTGGTGCCAGGGGCTACCCGCACGAAAAGAATCCATAGCTCGGTTGGATCCTATTTACACGTAAGAAATCAAATTTTCAAGGTTCATTAAGTTTAACCAACATTGTACACGGTCACACAAGATTATTCACCTGAGTTTTTCCTTCTTTTGATAGATAACTACCGTGCTACACCCCTCCAGGATGCGGCACAACAGAGACAAGGCGCATACGTGCAGCAGGGACCCGTTCCAAGGTTTCTTTTTAGATTAAGACCCTATGTAAACCTTTTTTACTGTCTCTTATTGGCTCACTCCCTCCTGGTACTTCAAATGACCAAGAGGGATGCCGGCGTTATTGGCAAAATTATTATTCGCCGATTTAAATTAGACGTCACAAGGGAAGCACCCAATGTGTTTTTGGGATCAATGGCCTCACCACAGTTGCCCTTTCGTCATGCCGAATTTATGCACGTATCCGAAAATTAAGGGATCATTATCGAGGGCGTTACTCAGCCCAGTATATGTTGTAAAGTCCGAATACCTTTGGGAGTGTTCGGCGTCGCGAGTTTGGCCTTATATGCATCAGCTCTGAATCATGTCTTGGCTCAATAGTTGGGTTTGCCAGGCTCCCGTGTTTTGCTACCTTATGTTCCGCTATATCGGCTAAGGTGGCACCGGGAGAACTACTGCGATTGTGCCCTAGTTCACCTGGATGAGCACCTCAGTAGAGAAAGCCAAAAACTGACTGTCATGATAAAGCGAGAGACTGGTCAACCACTCGATGACCCAGCGGATTCTTCGTGATTCCTCCGCATTAACAAAGGACCGGTTTCCCGGTCATCTATGTACACGCACCGTATTCGGATGAGCACGGACATACCAGGGGCTATATAGTAGCCCCAGCGTCAAACTCCTATAGCTAAGTGAAAGTGTTAAAGCTATATAGTCCGATTTCCTGGTTCGCCATGCTATCACCTCCTTAACGGACCAAGACGTTGGAACAAGTGTGATTATGCGCTTTGTTGAACACCCCTGCATTATATGCGTGGGGGCTAAAGCCGACGACTGCAAACTTTCAGGTTATATACATACATACATAAACATTCGCACAGGAGGCACTACAGTACTTCACGGGCAAAAGTATAAATATAGCCTTTATTATCAAAAGCATTGTTTCTACAATAATGATACATGTCACTGGAACATGGTATTCTTTGAGCACTGAGCCTCTATTAAACGGGAACCTTATAGAACCTCTTCAAAATAGTGCTCGGGCGAGTCCTGACCCCCGGGCGGACCCCTGGTTGCAATATCGGTGGCCTCCATCTTCACCCAGTATGTCTTAACACGGGCAAGAGCCATCCGTGCACCCTCTATGCACGCCGACCTCTTGATAGCGTCGATATGCGGCACAACACGAAGAAATCGTTGCACCAAACCAAAATAATAACCGGGCTCGGTTCCTTCGGCCACAAATAATCCATGACAACCTTCATGGCAAGACCGGATAACCTATGGAGCTCGGCCCACTCGGCCATTCGCTCATTCAACAGCAGCGGACGCTTTGGAGAACTGAACTGGGACCAGAACAATCTGCCCACCTCATGATCTTCCCGATCTTTGAAAAACTCTATCGCATCAGCAACACTCTTTGCTAAATCCAAGTATGAGTCTGCATAACTCCACAGTTGATCAATATAGGCATACTTCGGATCGCCGAACTTCGTTCGTAATAAAAAGGGCTTTCCAGCCGCGATATCACCGGCCTGCCGAAGCTCCTCCCACGCCACTCTGAGTTCAGAGCGAGTTTCCTTTTCTACTTGCAATGCCTTCTCCAGGTCAGCTATTTTTCGTTTTGTTTTCCCTTTCGAGAAGCTCATAACGGCTGGTGGCATTTTGTAGCTCAATTGCCATATCGGCTATTTTACCCTCACTTTGGCGATGAGTAGCCTGTTCGGCTTTTAACTATTCGGCTGCCTTCAGGGCAGCCACATCACTTCTCCTGGCTTGCTCCTTGGCCCTGGCGAGTTCCGCCCGCAGGGTCTCCACGGCGGCAGTTCCATCTGCAATCACAACATACCATTAATACTAGCATCATGCTCTTCTAAATATTTGCCGATCATCCTAATATACATACCATGTGCCTCGTCAAGCCACTCGTTTACAAGCGTGATGTCCGCATCTGCCAAGTCTAGTTGCCGCCTCAATTCGGCAAATTCAGCAGTCCGGCCAACAGCCGGATCTGCAGCCGCCTGCGCACAAGAGCAATGCTATCATTATTTGAGACTATGATCCTCTGTTCGCCTCTTCTGGATGGCAACCAGAGTCTCAGGGGCTACTATCTATACAAAGTACACCTTGTGTGTGCGGTACAGCCAAATATATATATATATATATATATATATATATATATATATATATATATATAATTACTTCGCGTACCTCAAAGCCTCTTAGCAGGCTCATGAAGGCTTCATTCAACCTGACTTTTGCGGATGAAATCCTCTCAACCACCGTACCCATTAAGGTACGATGTGCCTTTGGGATAGCCGCTTGATCCAAAAGACCCATCAATATGTCCGGTGGTGCACCGGACAATCCCGGGCTTATCCCATCAGTTTCCTTAGAAGCCGAGAACTCCGGACCTCATGTGGCCGAAGAATTACCTTCTGGACTTTGCGGATCAGGGGAAATCCTCCGGGACGACACCTCAGGGTCGTCCGCCCTGTGAGGCGGAGAAGCAGGAGGGGGCGTTTTGCTCTCCATCATCTCCGGAAGAAGATCCCCCGAGGACAAACATTGTGGAGAGGGGCTACGAGCCGGACTGCAAAACATATGTCTCGGTTGTTATTCCCAGAAAAGGAGTAGGTCATATTTACCAAAGTGAGTTTGTTCACTTACGGCTCGGTTGATGGCTGGCCCCCTTGCGGGTGTTGTGCGGTAAGAATGCCCTCCGAGGCAGGGCCCCCTGGTGAAGGTTTCTTCCCTCGTTTGGAAACCTCCGTTTCCAAGTCTTTAGGGGCGGTCCTTTTCTTCCCTGGGGAGAGGGGATTCTAGATTATCCTCCCCAGTCATCCTCCAACATGGAGGCACTAATTCCCCCGGTTAGGATGCGTAATGTATGAAGCCCGCTTTCGGCTTCTCTACTCCTCCCCTCGTCTTCTCCTGATGGCACCTGATAAGGTGCGCGAGCCAGCATCCTGGTTAGAACAGGATCTGGCGAGCCTTCGGGAAGAGGGGCTGAACACCTAATCCTCTCCGCCTTTCTTATCAAGTCAAGGCCAAGGGAGGTTTTTCAGAATAATGTTGTGATGAATATAATGATAGCATGTTCGGTCGTGGAGTTAGTTACTTGGGTATCCGGACGGTTGCAATTGAGACCCGCATCCTCGGTGGTGTCCGGACACTTTATTCGTGATGCGAAGAATAATCGATACATCCCTTAGGGCGTCACGCCGAAGAAGTGTTGAATAGTTCGCGATCCTTCTGGGTTGAATTCCCACATACGGAGAGATCGACCCTGGCATGGCAGGACCCGACGAACCAACATTACTTGAATTACTTTGACGAGACTGATATCCCTATTGAGGAGATCTCGGATGCGGCTTTGCAATGTCAGCACATCATTAACTGGTCCCTAGTCCAACCCCTTGTTGACCCATGATGACAGTTGTGGTGGAGGGGCAGAGCGGAAGGTTGGGGCGGCTGCCCACTTTGTACCTCGGGGTGCTGTGATGTAAAACCACTCTCGTTGCCATAGGTCGGATACCTCCGGGAAGGAACCCATTGGCCATAAGGCGTCGACACCTTTGCTTATTATAGCGCCTCCGCACTCCGCGTGTCGCCCATCGATCATCTTTGGCTTCATGTCGAAGCTTTTGAGCCATTATCTGAAGTGGGGGGTAATGTGGAGGAAGACCTCACACACGACGATAAACGAAGAGATGTGGAGGATGGAATCTGGAGCTAGATCGTGAAAATCTAGCCTGTAATAGAACATGAGCCCTCTAACGAAGGGATCAAGACTAAAGCCTAACCCTCAGAGGAAGTGGGATATGAATACGACACTCTCGTGGGGTTTGGGAGTAGGGATAACCTGCCCTGGAGTGGGTAGCCTATGAAGAATCTCGGCGGTCAGATACCTAGCCTCCCTGAGCTTTTTGATGTCCTCCTCTGTGACAGAAGAGGCCATCCACCGACCTTGAAGGTTGGGTCCAGACATAGTTGAAGGTCCGAAGCGCTTGGACTGAACCCTGGGTGTTGGAACTCGAGGTAGGAGAGGGGAAGGATCTAGCGTGGAAAGAAGAGGACAAGCCTTGGCCTCTTTATAAAGAGGGCGAATATCAAGCGTCCTCCGCGTGGCCGTTTGGAGCTTGCCTAAAACCGAGGAGTCATACTAACAGCACGCTTGGGTTACCCACGCCCGTATTGACGAGAATCCCGTGATAAGGGGAACACGATCTCTACTTCGACAAGACGTGCCAATAAAACCGCCTCGCAAGACGTGTAGTGGTAGGTTGAGAAAAGTGGTTTGCATAATGACCAGGCCGTGGCGTGATGTCATGCTATGAAAAATTGTTAGCAGATTAGATTTGTGAAACATTGTGCTCTCTACGGTGGTATGTGGAATTTGTTTTGCAGAGCGAGACACGATTCATGTGTTAAAAATCTACCTTGGAGTATTCGGAGAAGGAACCCGCCTTGCAATGTCAAAGACAATCTGCGCACCGGACTCATCGTCATTGAAGCCTGGTTCAGGGGCTACTGAGGGAGTCCTGGATTAGGGGGTCCTCGGACAGCCGGACTATATGCTTATGCCAGACTGTTGGACTATGAAGATACAAGATTGAAGACTTTGTCCCGTGTCCGGGTGGGACTCTCCTTTGCGTGGAAGGAAAGCTTGGCAATTTGGATGTGTAGATCTCCTTCTCTGTAACCGACTCTGTGTAACCCTAGCCCCCTCCGATGTCTATATAAACCGAAGGGTTTAGTCCGTAGGACAACAACAATCATAATCATGGGCTAGCTTCTAGGGTTTATCCTCTACGATCTCGTGGTAGATCAACTCTTGTAATACTCATATCATCAAGATCAATCAAGAAGGAAGTAGGGTATTACCTCCATAGAGAGGGCCCGAACCTGGGTAAACATTGTGTCCCCCGCCTCCTATTACCATTAGCCTTAGACGCATAGTTCGGGACCCCCTACCCGAGATCCGCCGGTTTTGACACCGACAATCAAATTGCGGGTTCAATGAACTTATGCATAGGGGTTGACACACGTTTTCGTCTTGACTCTCCGGTAGAAACTTTGGGCACTCTTTGAAGTACTTTGTGTTGGTTGAATAGATGAATATGAGATTCTGTGATGCATATCGTATAATCATGCCCACCGATACTTGAGGTGACATTGAAGTATCTAGGTGACACTAGGGTTTTGGTTGATTTGCGTCTTAAGGTGTTATTCTAGTACGAACTCTAAGATAGATCGAACGGAAAGAATAGCTTCGTGTTATTTTACTACAAACTCTTGAATAGATCGATCAGAAAGGATAACTTTGAGGTGGTTTCGTACCCTACAATAATCTCTTAGTTTGTTATCCGCTATTAATGACTTTGGAGTGACTCTTTGTTGCATGTTGAGGGATAGTTATATGATCCAATTATGTTATTATTGTTGATAGAACTTGCACTAGTGAAAGTATGAACCTTAGGCCTTGTTTTCTAGCATTGCAATACCGTTTGTGCTCACTTTTACCACTTGTTACCTTGCTGTTTTTATATTTTCAGATTACAAATACTCATATCTACCATCCATATTGAACTTGTATCACCATCTCTTCGCCGAACTAGTGCACCTATACAGTTTGCCATTGTATTGGGTGTGTTGGGGACACAAGAGACTCTTTGTTATTTGGTTGCATGGTTGTTTGAGAGAGACCATCTTCATCCTACGCCTCCCACGGATTGATAAACCTTAGGTCATCCACTTGAGGAAAATTTGCTAGTGTCCTACAAACCTCTGGTCTTGGAGGCCCAACAACGTCTACAAGGAGAAGGTTGCATAGTAGACATCAATCCACGGGCGCCTATGAGCAGTGCACTTCAGGCGGGCATTACAGTATTCACCTGCAAAAGACCCAAAGGGGTAGGAGCCTGTGCGTCGCCCAAATTTGCCGTGGGAGGAGGCCGGTGGACTGCATCACCTATCTTTTCTGCAAAAATAAGAGAGTAAAAGAGCAAAAGTACAGTGGACTGCATTTCCACTTCTACTTCACTTCAGAAGAACACAAAAAACACAAATCTCATCGATGTGAACAACAAACTGCAGTGCATTGATTGTCCTTCGAAAATCAAAAAGTGAACTGCAACAACCTCAAACACTGGTGTGGTTGCCTGTTCGTCAGTGGGGAGAAGAAGTAGGGGAGTCCGGTGCATCAGGGAGAATCTCCAGGCCGGGAGGGTGGGCTGCGGCAGAGCTGGGGGTGAACCTCATGGGGGTTGGTGAGGTGAGCCCTGGCAGGGCCTGAGATGAGGCCAGGACGAGGAGGAGAGGGGAGGGGCAGGCGAGCACCATGGTGGACTGGGTCCTGATCACCGAATCTCACCGGGAAATGGGGCGGGGCAGCACCGTACAGGGGGGAGCCGAGCCGGGTTGAGATGGGTGGGAGAAGGCAAGTCGGGCTCCGCGGGAGGCCATGGCAGCAGGGCGGCCAACAGAGGCTGATGGTGAGGCCACGACTGCGGGTGGACCCGTTAGCAGGACCCACACTCGAGGTAGGCTTCGCTGTGGTCATGGCTAGGCCATGGTACTAGCAGGGCGGCTCGATGTCAGTGCTGTTGTGGCTGTCCCGCGCGGCGGCGGGGCAAATCGACGGAGAGGGTGGGAAGGGGGCAGCTCTGCTCTGCTCCCTGTAGCCAACCCTTGTAGCTGCAGCCACAAATCTAGAAGGTTGAGCGCCACCGTCGAACCAGTTGCCTTCGTCAGCCGAGATGCGTGAAGATCCATGGGAGGTGGTGGAAGGTGCGCGCCGGCTCGGGGGTGGTGATTTGGGGAAGAACCCAGGCCGATCGCTGCCATGGTAGAAGGTGTGGAAGGGGAGGGAGGGTCTCCGGCCGCTACCGCAGTAGAAGGTGTGGAGGGGTAGGGGCGAGTCTCCGGCCGCTGCCGCGGTAGAAGGTATGGAAGGGGAGGGTAGGTTCTCCGGCTAGTGTTTAAACAAGTGTTAGCAGAATAAGGTTTAGTGTTAGGAGAATAAGACTCTTAACTGTGTTAGGAGAATAGACCCACCCTGGACTATTCTGTTACTAGTAACAGAATATTATTCTGTTACCATCCGTCCCTATAAGGGCGCGACGCGCAGACAACAGTAGAAACTCTCCGACCCGTCCCCAACCTAACCCGCCTCCTACCGCCGGAGGCAGCCGTCGAGGGCGAGCGAGCGATGGCAGCAGCTGGAGCGAGGGAGTCCGCGGTGCCATGACGGGTAACTCCTCCGACCCACGTGCTACCGTCGGTCCACCATCTGCACGCCTCCCCATCGATGGGCTTGCTGGCCCCTCCCCGCGCGCCTGCCCTTCGACAGCCACCGCCCCCTTCCTGCGCACCTCCCCGCCAACGGGTGCCGGATCTTCCCTGCGCGCCTCCCCTCCGACGGGCTCGCCGGCCCCTCCCTGCGGGCCTCCCCTCCGACGGCATCGGCCCATCTCCACCGACGGGCCCTGGCCCCTCCCCGTTCGCCTCCTCGCTGGCGTTTGCCTTCTCCTCCCCACGCATCTCCCCGCGGGCATTCGCCGGCCCCTACACGTGAGTCTCCTAGCCACCGGGCCCTCCCGTGAAGCTCCCTGTCGCCATCGACGCTAACTGCTACCCGAACGGGATGGATTCAATCACTACTGGTAAAAAGCTTATAGACAGAGCAATAGCAGTAGTGTGGGATTGGAAGCCGCGCTACTACTAAAGCTACTACTATTTAGTAGTAGCGCGGGTAAAATCAATGCGCTACTACTAAAAAATAGTAGTAGCGCGGGTCTACCAATCCCACGCTACTACTAAATATTCCCCAGGACAACTTATAGTAGTAGCGAGGGGTATAAAAGCCCCGCTACTACTGTTTTCTAGTAGTAGCGCGTCCTGCAATTTGTTGGGGAACGTAGTAATTTCAAAAAATTTCCTACGCACACGCAAGATCATGGTGATGGCATAGCAACGAGAGGGGAGAGTGTTCGTCCACGTACCCTCGTAGACCGTAAGCGGAAGCGTTAGCACAACGCGGTTGATCCTAGTCGTACGTCTTCACGATCCGACCGATCCAAGTACCGAACATACGGGGCCTCCGAGTTCAGCACACGTTCAGCTCGATGACGATCTCCGTTCTCCAATCCAGCAAAGCTCCTGAGATGAGTTCCGTCAGCACGACGGCGTGGTGACAATGATGATGCTCTACCGGCGCAGGGTTTCGCCTAAACTCCGCGACGATATGACCGAGGTGGAATATGGTGGAGGGGGGCACCGCACACGGCTAAGGAACGATCCGTAGATTAACTTGTGTGTCATGGGGTGCCCCCCTGCCCCCGTATATAAAGGAGCAAGGGGGAGGGGGCCGGCCAAGAGGAGGAGGCGCGCCCAAGGGGGGAGAATCCTACTCCAAGTAGGATTCCCCCCTCTTTCCAAGTCCTACTAGGAGAAGGGACGGAAGGGGAGGAGAAGGAGAAGGAAGGAGAGGGAAGAGAAGAAGGAAAGGGGTGCTGGCCCCCTAGTCCAATTCGGTTTGGGCTAGGGGGGCCGCGCGCCCTACCTTCTCTCTTCCACCACTTGGCCCATGAGGCCTGTTGCTTCTTCCTCGTATTCCCGTAACTCCCCGGTACCTCCGAAAATACCCGAATGACTTGGAACCTTTCCGAACTCCGAATATAGTCGTCCAATATATCGATCTTTACGTCTCGACCATTTCGAGACTCCTCGTCATGTCCCCGATCTCATCCGGGACTCCGAACTCCTTCGGTACATCAAAACTCATAAACTCATAATATAACTGTCATCGTAACGTTAAGCGTGCGGACCCTACAGGTTCGAGAACAATGTAGACATGACCTAGAACTATTCTTGGTCAATAACCAATAGCGGAACCTGGATGCTCATATTGGCTCCCACATATTCTACGAAGATCTTTATCGGTCAAACCGCATAACAACATACGTTGTTCCTTTTGTCATCGGTATGTTACTTGCCCGAGATTTGATCGTTGGTATCCAATACCTAGTTCAATCTCGTTACCGGCAAGTCTCTTTACTCGTTACGTAATGCATCATCCCGTAACCAACTCATTGGTCACATTGCTTGCAAGGCTTATAGTGATGTGCATTACCGAGAGGGCCCAGAGATACCTCTCTGACAATCGGAATGACAAAACCTAATCTCAAAATACGCCAACTCAACATGTACCTTCAGAGACACCTGTAGTACTCCTTTATAATCACCCAGTTACGTTGTGACGTTTGGTAGTACCCAAAGTGTTCCTCTGGTAAACGGGAGTTGCATAATTCTCATAGTTACAGGAACATGTATAAGTCATGAAGAAAGCAATAGCAATATACTAAACGATCAAGTGCTAGGCTAACGGAATGGGTCATGTCAATCACATCATTATCCTAATGATGTGATCCCGTTAATCAAATGACAACTCTTTTGTCCATGGCTAGGAAACATAACCATCTTTGATAAACGAGCTAGTCAAGTAGAGGCATACTAGTGACACTATGTTTGTCTATGTATTCACACATGTATTATGTTTCCGGTTAATACAATTCTAGCATGAATAATAAACATTTATCATGATATAAGGAAATAAGTAATAACTTTATTATTGCCTCTAGGGCATACTTCCTTCAGTCTCCCACTTGCACTAGAGTCAATAATCTAGTTCACATCGCCATGTGATTTAACACCAATATTCACATCTGTATGTGATTAATACCCATATTTCACATCATCATGTGATCAACACCCAAAGGGTTTACTAGAGTCAATAATCTAGTTCACATTGCTATGTGATTTACACCCAAAGAGTACTAAGGTATGATCATGTTTTGCTTGTGAGAGAAGTTTAGTCAATGGGTCTGTCATATTCAGAGCCGTATGTGTTTTGCAAATATTCTATGTCCACAATGCTCTGCACGGAGCTACTCTAGATAATTGCTCCCACTTTCAATATGTATCTAGATTGAGACTTAGAGTCATCTGGATTGGTGTAAAAGCTTGCATCGTTGTAACTTTTTACGACAGGCTCTTTTATCACCACCATAATCGAGAAACATCTCCTTAGTTCTCACTAAGGATATTCTTGACCGCTGTCCAGTGATCTACTCTTAGATCAAAATTGTATTCCTTTGTCAAACTCAGAGCAAGGTATACAATAGGTCTGGTTCACAGCATAGCATACTTTATAGAACCTATGACTGAGGCATAGGGAATGACTTTTCATTCTCTTTCTATTTTCTGCCATGGTCGGGTCTTGAGTCTTACTCAACTTCACACCTTTGCATCACAGGCAAGAACTCCTTCTTTGACTGTTCCATTTTGAACTATTCAAAAATTTATCAAGGTATGTACTCATTGAAAAATCTTATCAAGCGTCTTGATCTATCTATATAGATCTTGATGCTTAATGTGTAAGCAGCTTCACCGAGGTCTTGCTTTGAAAAACTCTTTTTCAAGTATCCTTTCATGCTATCCAGAATTTCTATATCATTTCCAATCAACAATATGTCACCCACATATAATATTAGAAATGCTACAGAGCTCCCACTCGCTTTCTTGTAAATACAGGCTTCTCAAAAAGTTTGTATAAAACCATATGCTTTGATCAACTCATCAAAGCGTATATTCCAACTCCGAGAGGCTTGCACCAGTCCATAAATGGATTGCTGGAGCTTGCACACTTTGTTAGCATCTTTAGGATTGACAAAACCTTCTGGTTGTATCGTATACAACTCTTCTTTAATAAATCCATTAAGGAATGTAGTTTTGACATCCATTTGCCAAATTTCATAAAATATGGTAATTGCTAACATGATTCGGACAGACTTAAGCATCGCTACAGTTGAGAAAATCTCATTGTAGTCAACACCTTGAACTTGTCGAAAACCTTTTTGCGACAAGTCGAGCTTTGTAGATAGTAACACTACTATTAGCATCTGTCTTCCTCTTGAAGATCCATTTATACAATATGGCTTGCCGATCATCGGGAAACTCCACCAAAGTCCACACTTTGTTCTCATACATGGATCCTATCTCAGATTTCATGGCCTCTAGCCATTTTGCGGAATCTGGGCTCATCATCGCTTCCTCATAGTTCGTAGGTTCATCATGGTCTAGTAACATGACTTCCAGAATAGTATTACTGTACTACTCTGGTGCGGAATGTACTTTGGAAGACCTATGAGGTTTTGTAGTAACTTGATCTGAAGTTTCATGATCATCATCATTAGCTTCCTCAATAATTGGTGTAGGAATCACTGGAACTGATTTCCGTGATGATCTACTTTCCAATTCGGGAGAAGGTACAAATTACCTTATCAAGCTCTACTTTCCTCCCACTCACTTCTTTCGAGAGAAACTCCTTCTCTAGAAAGGATCCATTTTTAGCAACGAATATCTTGCCTTTGGATCTATGATAGAAGGTGTACCCAACAATTTCCTTTGGGTATTCTATGAAGACGCACTTCTCCGATTTGGGTTCGAGCTTATCAGTATGAAACTTTTTCACATAAGCATCGCAGCCCCAAACTTTAAGAAACGACAAATTGGGTTTCTTGCTAAACCACAGTTCATATGTTGTCGTCTCAACGGATTTAGATGGTGCCCTTTTAATGTGAATGCAACTGTCTCTAATGCATAACCCCAAAACAATATTGGTAAATCAGTAAGAGACATCATAGATCGCACCATATCCAATAAAGTGCGGTTACGACATTCGGACACACCATAACGTTGTGGTGTTCCAGGTGGCGTGAGCTGTGAAACTATTTCACATTGTTTTAATTGAAGACCAAACTCGTAACTCAAATATTCGTCTCCGCGATCAGATCGCAGAAACATTATTTTCTTGTTACGATGATTTTTCCACTTAGCTCTGAAATTCTTTGAACCTTTCAACTATTTCAGACTTATGTTTCATCAAGTAGATATACCCATATCTGCTCAAATCATCTTGTGAAGATCAGAAAATAACGATACTTGCCACGAGCCTTCATACTCATTGGTCTGCATACATCAGTATGTATTATTTCCAATAAGTCAGTAGCTCGTTCCATTGTTCCGAATAATGGAGTTTTAGTCATCTTGCCCAAAAGGCACGGTTCGCAAGCATCAAATGATTCATAACCAAGTGATTCCGAAAATCCATCTTTATGGAGTTTCTTCATGCGCTTTACACCGATATGACCCAAATGGCAGTGCCACAAATAAGTTGCACTATCATTATTAACTTTGCATCTTTTGGCCTCAATATTATGAATATGTGTATCACTACGATCGAGATCCAACAAACTATTTTCATTGGGTGTATGACCATTGAAGGTTTTATTCATGTAAACAGAACAACAATTATTCTCTGATTTTAAATGAATAACCGTATTGCAATAAACACGATCAAATCATGTTCATGCTCAATGCAAACGCCAAATAACATTTATTTAGGTTTAACACTAATCCCGAAAGTATAGGGAGTGTGCGATGATGATCATATCAATCTTGGAACTACTTCCAACACTCATCGTCACTTTCCCTTCAACTAGTCTCTGTTTATTCTGTAACTCCTGTTTCGAGTTACTAATCTTAGCAACCGAACAAGTATCAAATACTCGGGGGCTACTATAAACACTAGTAAGGCACACATCAATAATCTGTATATCAAATATACCCTTGTTCACTTTGCCATCCTTCTTATCCACCAAATATTCAGGGCATTTCCGCTTCCAGTGACCATTTCCTTTGCAGTGTAAACACTCAGTTTCAGGCTATGGTCCAGCTTTGGGCTTCTTCGCCGGAGTGACAACTTGCTTGTCTTTCCACTTGAAGTTCCCTTTCTTTCCCTTTGCCCTTTTCTTGAAACTAGTGGTCTTGTTAACCATCAACACTTGATGTTCTTTCTTGATTTCTACCTTCATCGATTTCATCATCATGAAAAACTCGGGAATCATTTTCATCATCCCTTGCATACTATAGTTCATCATGAAGTTCTACTAACTTGGTGATGGTGACTAGAGAATTCTGTCAATCACTATCTTATCTGGAAGATTAACTCCCACTTGATTCAAGCGATTGTAGTACCCAGACAATCTGAGCACATGCTCATTAGTTGAGTGATTCTCATCCATCTTTTAGCTATAGAACTTGTTGGAGACTTCATATCTCTCAACTCGGGTATTTGCTTGAAATATTAACTTCAATTCCTGGAACATCTCATATGGTCCATGATGTTCAAAACATCTTTGAAGTCCCGATTCTAAGCCATAAAGCATGGTGCACAAAACTATCAAGTAGTCATCATATTGAGCTAGCCAAACGTTCATAACGTCTGCATCTGCTCCTGCAATAGGTCTGTCACCTAGCGGTGCATTAAGGACGTAATTCTTCTGTGCAGCAATGAGGATAAACCTCAGATCACGGATCCAATCCGCATCATTGCTACTAACATTTTTCAACACAATTTTCTCTAGGAACATATCAAAATAAACATATGAAAGCAACAATGCAAGCTATTGATCTTACAACATAATTTGCAAAATACTACCAGGACTAAGTTCATGATAAATTTAAGTTCAATTAATCATATTACTTAAGAACTCCCACTTAGACAGACATCTCTCTAGTCATCTAAGTGATCACGTGATCCAAATCAACTAAACCATAACCGATCATCACGTGAGATGGAGTAGTTTTCAATGGTGAACATCACTATGTTGACCATATCTACTATATGATTCACGCTCGACCTTTCGGTCTCCGTGTTCCGAGGCCATATCTGCATATGCTAGGCTCGTCAAGTTTAACCTGAGTATTCCGCGTGTGCAAAACTGGCTTGCACCCGTTGTAGATGGACGTAGAGCTTATCACACCCGATCATCACGTGGTGTCTGGGCACGACGAACTTTAGCAACAGTGCATACTCAGGGAGAACAATTCTTGATAATTAGTGAGAGATAATTTTAAAATGCTACCGTCAATCAAAGCAAGAATAAGATGTATAATAGATAAACATCATATGCAATCAAAATATGTGACATGATATGGCCATGATCATCTTGCGCCTTTGATCTCCATCTCCAAAGTACTGTCATGATCTCTATCGTCACTGGCACGACACCATGATCTTCATCATCTTGATCTATATCAATGTGTCATCACATGGTTGTCTCACCAACTATTGCTCTTGCAACTATTGCTATCGTATAGCGATAAAGTAAAGCAATTATTTGGCACTTGCATCTTATGCAACAAAGAGACATCCATAGGGCTTCTGCCAGTTGCTGATAACTTCAACACAACATGATCATCTCATACAACAACTTATATCTTATCACGTCTTGACCATATCACATCACAACATGCCATGTAAAAACAAGTTAGACGTCCTCTACTTTGTTGTTGCAAATTTTACGTGGCTGCTACGGGCTGAGCAAGAACCGTTCTTACCTACGCATCAAAACCACAACGATAGTTCGTCAAGTTAGTGCTGTTTTAACCTTCGCAAGGACCGGGCGTAGCCACACTCGGTTCAACTAAAGTTGGAGAAACTGACACCCGCTAGCTACCTGTGTGCAAAGCACGATGGTAGAACCAGTCTCGCGTAAGCGTACGCGTAATGTCGGTCCGGGCCGCTTCATCCAACAATACCGCCGAACCAAAGTATGACATGCTGGTAAGCAGTATGACTTGTATCACCCACAACTCACTTGTGTTCTACTCGTGCATATAACATCAACGCATAAAACCTAGGCTCGGATGCCATTGTTGGGGAACGTAGTAATTTCAAAAAATTTCCTACGCACACGCAAGATCATGGTGATGGCATAGCAATGAGAGGGGAGAGTGTTCGTCCATGTACCCTCGTAGACCGTAAGCGGAAGCGTTAGCAGAACGCGGTTGATGTAGTCGTACGTCTTCACGATCCGACTGATCCAAGCACCGAACGTACGGGGCCTCCGAGTTCAGCACACGTTCAGCTCGATGACGATCTCCGTGCTCCGATCCAGCAAAGCTCCGGAGATGAGTTCCGTCAGCACGACGGCGTGGTGACGATGATGATGCTCTACCGGCGCAGGGTTTCGCCTAAACTCCGCGACGATATGACCGAGGTGGAATATGGTGGAGGGGGGCACCGCACACGGCTAAGGAACGATCCGTAGATCAACTTGTGTGTCATGGGGTGCCCCCCTGCCCCCGTATATAAAGGAGCAAGGGGGAGGGGGCCGGCCAAGAGGAGGAGGCGCGCCCAAGGGGGGAGAATCCTACTCCAAGTAGGATTCCCCCCTCTTTCCAAGTCCTACTAGGAGAAGGGAAGGAAGGGGAGGAGAAGGAGAAGGAAGGAGAGGGAAGAGAAGAAGGAAAGGGGGGCCGGCCCCCTAGTCCAATTCTGTTTGGGCTAGGGGGCCGCGCGCCCTACCTTCTCTCTTCCACCACTTGGCCCATGAGGCCCATTGCTTCTTCCTCGTATTCCCGTAACTCCCCGGTACCCCCGAAAATACCCGAATGACTCGGAACCTTTCCGAACTCCGAATATAGTCGTCCAATATATTGATCTTTATGTCTCGACCATTTCGAGACTCCTCGTCATGTCCCCGATCTCATCCGGGACTCCGAACTCCTTCGGTACATCAAAACTCATAAACTCATAATATAACTGTCATCATAACGTTAAGCGTGCGGACCCTACGGGTTCGAGAACAATGTAGACATGACCTAGAACTATTCTTGGTCAATAACCAATAGCGGAACCTGGATGCTCATATTGGCTCCCACATATTCTACGAAGATCTTTATCGGTCAAACCGCATAACAACATACGTTGTTCCTTTTGTCATCGGTATGTTACTTGCCCGAGATTTGATCGTTGGTATCCAATACCTAGTTCAATCTCATTACCGGCAAGTCTCTTTACTCGTTACGTAATGCATCATCCCGTAACCAACTCATTGGTCACATTGCTTGCAAGGCTTATAGTGATGTGCATTACCGAGAGGGCCCAGAGATACCTCTCCGACAATCGGAGTGACAAAACCTAATCTCGAAATACGCCAACTCAACATGTACCTTCAAAGACACCTGTAGTACTCCTTTATAATCACCCAGTTACGTTGTGACGTTTGGTAGTACCCAAAGTGTTCCTCTGGTAAACAGGAGTTGCATAATTCTCATAGTTACAGGAACATGTATAAGTCATGAAGAAAGCAATAGAAATATACTAAACGATCAAGTGCTAGGCTAACGGAATGGGTCATGTCAATCACATCATTATCCTAATGATGTGATCCCGTTAATCAAATGACAACTCTTTTGTCCATGGCTAGGAAACATAACCATCTTTGATAAACGAGCTAGTCAAGTAGAGGCATACTAGTGACACTATGCTTGTCTATGTATTCACACATGTATTATGTTTCCGGTTAATACAATTCTAGCGTGAATAATAAACATTTATCATGATATAAGGAAATAAATAATAACTTTATTATTGCCATTTGGGCATATTTCCTTCACAATTCACATGCTACTACTATAAATCGACGGGATCAGCCAATGTGCCTCACTTTAGCAGCAGCGAACCACCCGTGACCCGCGCTACAACTAGTGGCACTGCACCGCACCACAACCTAAGTGCGGGTTATCTCCCCTGCCCCTTGCCCCTCCCCCTCCACCGCACCTCCCCCAACCAATCTTGCCCGGAAAAAACGACGCGAGCTCCCTCCCTCCATCGCGTAGCTTCCTCTCCTCTCCCTCCCCATCCTCCTCCTCTCCATGCGTCTGAACTAACCAACTAGAGCCTCCCCTCTCCTTCCCGCCGCTGGCGACCAGAGGCTCCCCTACGCGCGCACCCGCCCTGCCGTCGCCTCCCCGTCCCGCGGCTCCATCCCGTGGCCCATCGCCGGTGAGCCACCGACTGCGAGGTACAAGGCAGGCGCGGCGCTCGGCACACCACTGGTTCGGGGCTCCTGATCTGCTTTCTGTTTTAATTTTTTCCCTGGTGCTGGGTTCAGGATTTTTATAGTTACAGTTGGACACTACTAGGGAAACCCCTATACACAGAATCTTAGCAGCAGCGCGGCTCAAAAAGGTGCGCTGCTGCTAATTAGCAGTAGTGCTGGTGAGGAAAACCCGCTACTGACAAGTGTTTAGCAGTAGCGCGCTCTGTGTAACCCGCGCTGCTACAAATATCGACCGACAGTGCCCCCCAAACTCCATTTAGCAGCAGCGCGGTACCGCTAGCTGCGCTACTGCTAAAGCTGTAGTAGTAGCGCGGTTTTTCTGAGGTCGCTGCTGCTAATTTTCAAATTGGACACACTTTTTGTCCCGATTAGCAGTAGCGCTTCTGCCGAAAGCACGCTGCTGCTACTTTCTTATCAGCAGCGCGTTTTACGTCCCGCGCTACTGCTAATCCGCACAAACCCACCACCTTTTCCCCACCGCCCCCCTCTCCCTCCTCTCTTCCCTTTCCCCTACCTCCCACTCTCACTCTTCTTCTTCCTCAACACTTCTCCCCCATTACTCTCCCTCTTCTACCTACCTTTCTCTCTCTTCATTACTCCTACCTAACTACACCACCTCCATTAATGCATCTCCTTTCTCTTTTTCCTTCCCCCTCCACTAGTTGAAGTTGTCTCCTCCCAAATTAGGTAGCTAGCTAGATGTAGCATTTAGTTAAGTGACCTATTTGCCCCCTAACTAGATCTATCTTTGTCAAAAAGAGCTTTGTGCACTTTTGATCTCCCTACATCATCATCTCCACCGTGTGCTCAATCTCGAGATAGAGGTGATTAAAATTTCATGCTTTTGCAAAATGGAAATATGTTTATGTGTGTGTGTGATATGTTTATGGAAATTGTGTGTGTGGCATGAGTTGACGCCAAATTGTGATTTTGAGTTGCCTATGTTTTGCCAAAATGTCGATTTATTTCCATTTCGGCGAATTCCGGGCAAACTCTAGATCTATATATGTCCTATTTTTAAGGAAGGTCATGCCGAATTTTTGTATGACTTTGATGCATGCACGGATTTTTATAATCAATTTGTTTATTATTACCGTGCAGAGTTGATGATGGTCAGTGGAATGATGGTGGACAGGTGGTTGTGGTCGGCGGTGTAGGACATGAAAGAAAATAACCGGACAGAGGTTTTATGTTTGTGTCGAAAATGAAAGGAATAGTTTGGCTCGACCCCCATGATGATGGTCGTGTCAAAGCGCACCTGCTCATGACTGGTTTCATGGATGGCTATACTTGGTGGATAATTGAAGATGAGGATGACGATGTTGAGGATGCCGACGGGGCAGGCAATGATGACACGGGGCAAGACGAAGAGATGATCGATAATGGCGGCGGGGAAAAGGCCGGACATGGCGGCAGAGAAGGGGCCGGACATGGCGGAGGAGAAGGGTCCGGACATGGTGGTGGAGAGAACGACATGGACTCCACGCAGCAGAGTTCGTCGGTACTAAGTTCAATCGTGCGGGACCCTCATGTTCAAGCATTGCTTCGCAAGGAGACGAGTACTGAGAGAGTTGCTTCTAGAGAGGAGGCTAAGTTGGAGCAACTGGTGGTAGACTCGAACACTCCATTGTATGATGGTTGCAATCCTAAGGTGACCCGCTTGAGTTTCACGCTCCAACTCCTGAAGATGAAGGCTAAACACAAATGGACCGACACTAGCCTCGATGAGCATCTCAAGTACCTAAAGGATGTTCTTCCCGCGGGTAATCTATGTCCTATTAGTGTTGATGAGGCCAAGAAGATCATGTGCCCTCTTGATCTGCCACACGTTAGATACCATGCATGCATCAATGATCGCATAATTTATCGGAAGGAGCACGCGGACAAAACAAGCTGTCCGTTGTGCAATGCTTCTCGATACAAGAAGGCCGGGAAGAAATGTCCCCAGAAAGTTGTATGGTACTTACCGATCACTCCCCGTCTCCAGAGGTATTTTATAGATCCCAAGGAAGCAAAGCTAATGCGCTGGCACGCGGAGAGGAAGAAGCCCGACGATGGAGATGATCCGAAGCTGAGACACGTCAAGGATGGAAGCCAGTGGAGAGCGTTTGAATAGCTTCTATCGGTATTTTGAATGTGATGCAAGGAACATTGTGCTCGGCGCGTGTACCAATGGCATGAATCTGTTTGGCAACCAGAACACCAACCATAGCACATGGCCCGTGTTTGTGTGGATGTACAACCTCCCTCCTGGTTGTGCATGAAATCGAAGTACATTCACATGAGCATGCTTATTCAAGGGCCGAAACAACCAGAAATAATATTAATTTGTATCTGGGGCTACTTCAAGAGGAGTTAGACACGTTATGGAAAACACCGGCCAAGACATTGGACGCCAGCAAAGGCGAGTATTTCAACATGAGAGCCGCGCTGATCACGACAGTGCAGGACTATCTCGGTTACGGATATGTGGCAGGCCAGGTGTGCCATGGATATTGCGGATGCACGCGGTGCATGGATGATACAACGTCTCAGTAGCTAACGTCAAGGAAAGATGGCGGGTCTAGGAAAATTGTGTACATGGTGCATCGAAGATGGCTCAAACAGGACGACCCGTGGAGAAACCGTGGAGATCTATTCAATGGTCACGCTGAGCATCGAGGACCTCCACGTAAGCGGAGCGGTGCCGAAATCGATGAGCTGTTGAAAAACTGGAAGGAGTGCCCCGTGCCGGGAAAGACGATGAGAAAGGCGCCGGAGCCACTGCTGAAGGTATGGAAGACGAGGTCTGTGTTCTGGGACTTGGAGTACTGGAACAAACTCGATACACCTCATTGCCTTGATCAAATGCATATCTGTAAGAATGTCCTAGAGAGCTTGCTCGCAACACTGATGAACATGCTGGATAAGACCAAGGATGGGCCGAAGGCAAGAAAAGACTTGCAAGATTTGGAAATTAGGGAAGATCTGCACATGCTGCCCCGTGGAATGTCAGACGAGATAGAGACGGAGACAGAGGCACGGGAGAAGAAGGGCAAGAAAATAAAGAAAGAGATTATTGCCCCCTTCTTGCTTCACCTTAAGTCAGGCTGAGATCGATCAATTCTTTAATTGCCTTACCAGAGTCAAAGTTAGTTCCGGTTACTGTGGCAAGATAAGAAGATATCTAGACACAGACAAGAAAAGGTTCAGCGGGATGAAGTCCCATGACTGTCATGTGATGATGAGCAGATACTACCTGTTGCCCTTAGAGGGATAATGGTCAAGCACGTCCGTGACATGCTTATTGGTCTCTGCAACTCTTTCGACGTCATCTCTCAAAAGTCGATCAGTGTGAAGCAGCTCCGAAGGCTACAGGAAGAGATTGTTGTGATACTGAATGAGCTTGAGATGTACTTCCTGCCCGCGTTCTTTGACGTGATGGTGCATATGTGTGTCCATATTGTGGATGACATAATGGACCTGGGGCCGTCATTCCTGCACAACATGATGCCGTTTGAGAGGATGAATGAGATCATCAAAGGGTTCGTTCATAACATGTCCCGTCCGGATGGAAGCATCGTCCAGGGGTATGTGACACAAGAGTGCATCTCTTTCTGCGAGAATTTTCTATATGGCGCAGACCAGCCGCCTGGTGTTAGTGTTGGTTTGCCCGTTAACAAGCATGATGGGAGGCTCGAAGGAGAAGGTCACTGCAATGGTCGCAGGGAACTGCACGTGGCATACTCAGATCGACGCAGCGACTTTGACAGAGCAAACTAGTTAGTGCTACAACACCTAGACGAGGTAGATCCTTTCGTGGCACTACACAAAGAAATTATCGCAAAGAAGTATTGTGATGGGGCGGGTATGCAGGACGGACGACGAACTAAAGAGCACAACTCCACTTTCCTGCATTGGTTCAAAGAGCATATTATTGCTAATCCCCCGGAGGAGGGCTCTAAGGACGGATTGCTCATATACGCCTTAGCACATGGCCCCTCGCCCAACACGTTCTACACGGAGGCCAAAGATATGGACAGTGATGATCAGAACTCAGGGGTGACAATGGAATGCATGACCGGCAACGACAACGGCGCAACTGAACGATTTTGTGGAAGGGTCCAGGAGATCTGGGAGCTTGACTACTCTGGACTGCACAACACGACGATGTTCCGTGTCAGATGGGCTAAGAATGTCGAAATAGAAAACTGGATTTTCACTACCATGACTATACCCGACGCCAAGAGCGCTACCGTGAACGCTATCGCAAAAAACGAGCCATGGGTACACGCTAAGCACGTGACACAATGCTTCTTCATAACCGATCCACGCAATCCCAGCCGTGTTGTCGTGAGGAGAGGCAAAAGGAACATCATTGGAATGGATGGAGTCGCCAACGAGGAAGACTATGATCAGTACAGCAATCCAATGAGGGAAGATGACGATGATGATGAAGTATACGTCAAAATAAGAATCAATACTACATTACCTAAGAAAAATCATACTCCATGGAAAAGGCAAAGTCACAATGAGGGGCTCAATTATTCTTCGACGAACAAGAAGGGAAAGAAGCTGACTCAAAAACCGAAAACGTCAACGCTGAGGAACCGTATGTTATCGGTCAAATGATGTAATATATATATATATATATATATGGTGTGGTATATATATATATGTTCCTATTTTGTATACATATTTAACCGTCAAATGATGCAATATATATCGCCTTCCCTATGTTCACTGCTCTCGGGAAATAAAAGTTGGATAAAATAAGTGGGAGAAAATAAAGGAAAAGAAAAAGGAAAACTGGTTATTGTAGTAGCAGTTTACTGAAGAAAGAGCTACAGTCAGTGAAGGTAGCGCGTTTGTTCTAAATCACTACAGCTAGTGAAGGTAGTAGCAGCACGTTTATTCTAAACCGCTACAGCTAGTGAAGGTAGTAGCAGCGCGTTTTCTCTAAATGCGCTACTGCTACGTCCACTTAACCCAAAATTACCACTCTCCCAGCTTCATCCCGCCTCTTATCCCCCAAATCCCCACTCTCTCTTGCCCCGTCGCACCGCCTTGCCCCGGCGCTCGCCCCCGACCTCGGCGCTCGCCACAGACCCGGCCCTCGCGCCCGACCCCGGCGCTCGCCCCCGACCCCGACGCTCGCCCCCGACCCCGGCGCGCTCGCCACCGACCCCGGCGCGCTTGCCACCGACCCGGCCCTCGCCCCCGACCCCTACGCGCTCGCCGCCGACCCATCGGCCCTCGCCTCCCTCCTCTGCTTCCTTCCCTCATCGCCCCCGCACCCTCTGTAAACCCGCCCCTCCGCCCCCTCTCTTTGCTAGCTAGGGTTCTTCGGTTAATTTACTTAGGTTTTAGTTAGGGCAGTAGGTTAATTAGGTTATCTATTTAGTTATGAATTTAGCTAGGTTTTAAAATAGGACAGAAATTTAGGGTTAAGCAATTGTAGTTAAAAGAAAAGGCAGCATTTAAGCAATTGTCCAAATCAACATCCCTTGTTAAAGCAAATTTAGGTAGGCTGAATTTATATGCTAATTTAAACTGGACATGTGATATGTGGATATGTCATGTTTTGGACATGTCATGTTTGGAATTTGAACATGTCAGTTGGTAAATGATCCGAGTGGCCTATGTTACGCCGGAATGTTGATTCATTTCCGTTTCGGCGAATTTCAGGCGCTCGATATGTCCATTTTTTAGCAAAGGTCATGCTGAAATTTGCCGTGAATTTTGGCATGATTTGTGCTAGATAGTTGGCATATCAAGTGCTGGCACATAGATTTCTTTTTTATGTCATTTCTCATTTTTTTCATACTTTTAGAAATAAACGAGGACACTTAATCATAGGAAACATGTCGAACAACGAAGAAACTGGGCCTTCTGACGAAGATGCAGACGAGATGGATTATGAGGGTGAACAAGAGTACCTCGACTATTTGAATGCTAAGCAAGGTTTGCAGGTCGGCCTCGATGATGGTACTAATGCTGACATTGACACCGACGGCGCTGGCACCGATGGCGGCGCCGGCACCGATGGCGGCGCCGACACCGATGGTGGCGCCGAGACCGGCGGGGAAGGTACTGGCGAGGAAGATACCGGCGGGGAAGGTACCGGCGCCGATGCCGCTACCGAAAAGAGGAAGCATAAGAAGCAGAGGATACGAAAACCTAACAAACTAGGGATTGGACGACTTGTGATCACAAAGATGGCACCTGGCAAGTTTGAGCCATTAGAGCCGGAAGAACCTCGCAAGTGCTATGGGAACCAAGTAGGATGCATCCTACGGGAATGCGCGAGCATCAATAACGATGACTTAAGGAGTAAAGAACATTTGACGCAGTTGCTCCTAACGAAGTTGCACAAGAGATTCAAGTTCCCCGACCGGGATGATAACATAGAACAACCGTGGGATGATCCGAAGATGAAAAAGATAAACAATCACGCCATGGGCATGTTCAGCAATGATTTGGCCTCCTGGAAAGGGAGGGTGAAACGAGCTATTGAGGCTGAGGAACCCCTGTCCAAGATTCTGGAGGAAAATCCGACACTTACGGAAGAGGAGTTCGAAAATTTCAAGGACACTTGCGCTACCGAGGCAGCCAAGGCCAAGGCTGCAAAATTCAAGAGCCTTCAGCAAAGGAACACAGGGAAGAATCACCTCGAAAGCCGTGGCTACCTCGGTAAAAGGCCCATATGGGATAAGGAGGACGCGGAACGTGAAGCCGCGGGTCTCCCAGACCCCTTCACGAAGTTCACCAACCCCTTGGAGCGTGACTTCATCATGGTCCGCTACAAGTGGGACAAGGAGAAAAAGGTTTTTTACATGGACCAGATCACGAGGAAATTGATTAGACTACTGGAGATGCATCACCAGCTTGCAGCCGAAAGCCCTACTTCTCCGATGAGGCCCAAATGGGACACCCCTCTCAACCGGGCCTTGAACAAACTTAAGGGACTCCCTTTGGGCCAGCGGCCGCAATATGCTCGTGTGCACGGAGCTGGAGATGGCGCCACGTGGAAGGTGTTTTACAACAAGGGCCCGGAGGCGAAGAAGCAGAAAAAGAAGTTTAGTCAGGCGGACATCGACGCGAAGGTAAAGCTTGCAGTCGAGAAAAAAGTAGCTGAGGACGCGGAAAAAACAGCCGAGGAGAAAAATGAGTTGCTACAGCAGGCAGTCAATGCCGCTGTAACTGCCTGCAGAAATGATTTTGCTACTAACTTGGTCCCAGCTATCGTCGACTGGATGAAGGAAAATCCAGACAAGACGGTACATGATTTCCCGATGCCCAGTTTCGTTGGGAGCAACTCCATGAACAACAACAACACCACATCATCACTTGCTCACACAATTGGGCCTCCTCTCGCGGTCGCTCCCGCTCATAGCAGCCCGTCCTCAGTCTCTGGCGCCCTAGGTGGGCCTTCGTCTTAGGCTGAGCTCGACACCGTCACGGTAATTACATGTCGCACCAACACACACACACACACACACATATATATTATATATATATATATATATATATATATATATATATATATATATATATATATAGAGAGAGAGAGAGAGAGAATATTCCATTTTCGTTGCCTTTCGGATGTTTTATGCCACAGACATATGTGTTTGTAGGGCGAAGAAACCCCGTGCACCATACTCTACTTGATAAAAGGCCAGAAGGTCGACGTGGAAAATGGGTGATATTGAACCCCTTGAAACCCACGTTCCACAACCAGCCTATCCCTGCTGGGCACTTCAGGGTTAGCTTGTCCAGTGTGAAATCAGGGCACGAGGCGTTGCCTCTTCCAGTACAACATGTGGGAGAGGACGACGAGACCCCGCCGCAGATTGGGAGCTACAAGGGTTGGGTGCTGCTATGGCCGAAGAATCTTATTCGTCTGGAGCCGGCCGAGAGCACACCAATAACCACACATCAACAAGCATGTGCGGAGACCACCACCCCGCCTATGCAATTACCAGCTCCTGTAGTGCCGAGTGAGAGCGGCGGACGACGTGATGAAGGGGGTGCAATAGTACTGGCTGATGTAATCGGTCCTGTAGAACAGAGAATGGATGATGAGACGGAGGTCGACCCTATGGGTTTCCTCAATACAAACGCGTATGACTGTGACATAGATCTGATGAGTCAACCATATGATGAATCGGGCTATCAGCATGCTAATGAGGATATGGCTGATATGCCCGGGCCGGAAGGTCGTTGGAAGGATTGCAAAAAGTCTCTCTTCATGAATTCATCACAGGACACGCCTGAAGATGTCGCCTCAACACAGGCTCAACTAGCCGGGGGTCGTACAGTGCTTAACCCGGGAACCCTGGGGCAGGGGTTAAGGAAGGGTCTGGAAGGTGTGTCGAAGAAAAAGGAGAGGAAGAGATCGGGGAAGATAACTGCCTCCAAACAAGCCAGAGCAAATAGCAGCCAGACGATGCATTCTGAAGAGCGTGTACTCGTGAAAGGTGCATCCATGTTCCATCTCACGGGCGAGCCGATGCTACCGCCGAAACCGCTGGAGGCACTATCATGGGATCTCAGGAGACTGCACGACCATGTGCTACCGACTGAGGAAAGCCTACTAGCCTCAAACGATCTAGGATATCCGACATACACGGCTCCTGTGCCTGAGGGGAAGTGCTACGTCGAGACACGGCCCGTGGAGGTGTTCTTCCTGCGGTTTGACCATATCTTTGAGATGTTTCTGACAAGGCGGCTCGATTTTACAATCGTCCGCCTTTTTGCGCTACATATGAGCTCCGTCATGAAGAGTGAAGAAGTCTCAGAAATCTGTGTGGCGGATCCGTACTACATGCACGAGTCTTTCTTGAGTCTTGGCGACTTTGAGCGTGAAACTGCTAGGGACTACCTCCAAAACTTCATGGTACATAATAAGGACCGGGAAATTGTCCTCGTGCCTTATCATCCAAAGTAAGTCAGTTTCGGACAACCCTTTCGTACATTTCAATCATTCCTTCTCTCTCATATGGGGAATAATGGTGTCTTTTCCCCGCAGCAACGGACATGCCGTCCTTATCGTTCTTTACCCGCAAGTCTCCGACGCCGTGTATTTTGACCCTTCCAGCGACTACGAGAAAAAAGACTACACTCACATAATGAATATTCTAGATGATGCTCTCCAAGGCTTCAGCATTAGAGGTGGCCACATGCAGATCAGGAAACAAAGGAACAAGAAGATGGGTTTCGCGCATAAAACTAACTTCTCCTGCATCCATGTCCCAAAACCAACCAAGAAGGATGGATTCTACATCGTCCATCTCATGATTCAGTTCAACACGGATCACCAAAAGCTTCGTATGAGAAGCAGAAATGATGATCATGTCCACAAGTGGCTAGAATCTCATGGAGAAGTGGATTATAAACTTAGAGATGACTTCTTTCGCATCCAAAGGGACATTGCGACGATCATCATGAAAGAAGTCGTGGATGAGAAGGGATGTTCCACCACGGCCCTATATCACGAGCTGACGTCCGAACTCGCATAGGCATGCAACGTCTAGAACTCACGCCGTTCAAGAAGCTAGGGTCCATCCTCGATGATATGGAAGGATGGAACTTCTAGTGATTTATGATGCCGATGATGATGATATGTGTCGGTTGAACTTGTATACTTTTTGTAGCGATGAAACTTTGTGATGCCCACGGTCCTTGCCGAACTTGCGTAACGCTACTTTGTTAGTTTGCGGACGATG
Organism: Triticum timopheevii; assembly: GCA_963921465.1. NCBI lineage: Eukaryota > Viridiplantae > Streptophyta > Magnoliopsida > Poales > Poaceae > Triticum > Triticum timopheevii. The sequence goes on from OY997262.1 coordinate 421,289,463, forward strand.
ACCATCGTACCTCTAGTTAATTAGTTTGCGTACTGTATGTTGCATCTAGTTGCTAACCCTTTTTTTCGGTGTCGCTCTAGTATATTTTGTTGCATATATATGATTGTACATCCTTTTCATGAACATGCATCTCTAACAGGTACCTAGTTTCTTGATGGCGAGATGGAAGTGCTATGTCGTGTACAAAGGGAAGGTTCCGGGGGTGTACAACGAGTGGCCTGAGTGTCAGGCGCAAGTGAATGGGTTCTCGGGCGCCAGCCATAAAGGCTTCAAAAGCAGATAAGAAGGAGAAGCTAGTTACTTGAGGTTCACGCTAGCGCAAGAGAGGACTCGTAACCGCCGCCTTATGTACTGCATAGTTCCGCTCTCACTCATAGTGATAGCTCTTCTCGCGTATACCTTTGTTTAGATGAGGGACGTTGTAGTTGCAAGTATTTGAGACATGCATTTATCGCTATTTTTGAGATGATGACAAGATACCACTTTGTATTGGATGATGATTATGATGAGACTATTTGTATGTATATGCTATGATTACATTTGTGGTCTCGCGGGCATTTGTATGTGTATCATGATGACATTTGTATGTGTATCATGATGACATTTGTATGTGCTAAAGATTCTTCTATAAAGCTTGTTCAAATACAAAACAAATATGCGGAAAAAATATATTAAAATTAGCAGTAGCGAGGGAGAAAAATTAGCAGCAGCGCAGTAGTATCAGTAGCGCGCACAGGGGAAGCGTGCTATAGCTATTATCAATAGCGAGCTCCACAGAAGAACACTGCTGCTACACTTGTATATCAGTAGCGCGGGTGCGCACGCCTGCTGCTATGGTTTAGTTGTAGCGCCTTATTAGTAGCGCGGCCTCCCGCGCTACTGATAACCCTAAAATCCGCGCTGCTGCTAGGCTTTTCCCTAGTAGTGGGAGGCGGGTTGATAGGATTTGGATCTGTGCGGACAGGAGTTTTAGGGAGGGAGGGAGGGAGCAGATTTAGGAATCAGAATGATTGATTAGCTGATGGTCAGTGTAGGAGAAGTAGGACGATTAGCTGAATGATATCGAGGCCACCCCTGTAGCTAGATCCCGTCGCCTGGGGAGAGGAGGCGCGGTCGGATCGCTCCGCTGCCTTGGCCCTGGGGAACTGCTTTCGCTTGGGGATGCGAGATCAAGGCAGCTGGGCTGCTTGATTCAAGTCAAATTAGCACGGGGCTGATTCTGAATTCCTAATAGCTACAGTACTACAGATAGCCATATATTCAGGCTATGGTTTAGAGTCTGCATCGCATGAAGAGAACTTAGTTCAATAGAAACCCATACATAGTAAGGAGGTTCCATCAACTGCCCAACAATGCTGTATTTATGAATCGTTTTGCTAAGTCTCAGTCAACTTAGACTTCGTTATGTCTCAGTCGATAGTATCTTCCTTTGATTTTCCATGGAGATTCGTGCAAAATATTATTTTCAGTTTTTTTTTCTTCTTACATGCTATATCACTTGACTTAGACTTGGTTAAGTCTCAGTCGACTGAGACCTAGCCACACCCATTTATGAAATCATATCCGGACTGTTGTTTCCTAAGTTTATTACTCAACTTATATTAAACTGTACTTTGCTTCGAAAACTTTTTGGCTGCTATCAGAATCAAGTTGGAACATTTCAAAACCAAAAGTCACAGTGATTTTGTTATGCAAGTAACTTGATATAGCATCTGCTGCATCTGGGTGGAGTTGTGGTTGTTAACAAACACGCTATGTGATCTACAGTAAACAGTAACTCATATGTATTTTTCACTCTTAGAACAGCATGTTTTTCATTTGATATACAAAAATTAACTTACATCCCTCTCTTCATCTGTTTCCTCGAAGTCCCTAGACGTCTTTCTCAAGTGCCCTCTTCCTGCAACCAAGCAGGCTGTTAATCCCAACAACAGAATTTACAACAAGAAGCTTGAGTGATGTATTTCTTGAATGCCTTGGTATTTTTCAGTTAGTTCTAGAGGGATCAGTTGCTAGTTTGTAGCATTAGAGAATTGTGAAGCGAAGGACGCAAATCATGGATTAAGAATAGAAGATGGCATTGAGTATTGACACAATTAATATAACCATGGTATATAATCATGGACCATCATTCAGTTCTAAAGAAGTTCAGTAAATGTGTACGTCCCATTCTGTAAATACAATAGTTTACAAAAAATGTAGATACAACAACCTGACCTTTGTTTTCTTTTTCACAAGAAGCTATTTTTGGCTTACATGAAGGGATGCATGGTCTTCATCTTGTAGGTATGACTCATCCTCGCAATCTTACTTCGCCTTTGTTTCCATCAGCTTCTTGATCTTGAAATTTTAAGATAAATTGTAAGTACTCAGTATCATGTTCTTAAGCAAAGCTACTATTTTTTGGTTGAATTATAGTGTTTTCTCTGACCTATGTATAGTGTCAATAAAAATCTATATTACAAGATGGAGATACATTTTTTGGTGGCATCTTACATCACAGTAATTTACAACCAAGATATGCCTACAATGTCTTTTTGATAGCAACGATAATGCATAGCTGCAGATTTTGTCGAATACACATATGTATTTTGTATGCATGACAAATACTGGGGTCAAATAGAATAACAAGTAAATCATTCATTTTTTCTTCGTATTTACTTGAAGGACTGCATGTTCTTCATCTTTGTATGCCCCATGTATTTGCTTGCAAGCTTCAATATTATCATCTATCTAGTCTGATTTATACACTACATTCCTAAGCTGAAATATTTTTTGTAACTGAAATATATAATTTGAGTTTCATTCAGTTATTTGTCACTTTTTAACTGAATATCTTTTTGTAACTGAAATATACGTGTACTTACAATGGCTGTCTCATAGGGCCCTTCCCAGCGAGACCTAAGTTTAATTGAATATCTTTTCTGTCGATGGTCGTAGAATTTTATGCCCCATGTATTTAACTGAATATCTTTTATGTCGATGGTCGTAGGATTTTATGTCTCAGGTATTTACAACAGTAATCTTTTAAATTTAGTGTTTCTTGAACATGGTCAGGGACTCAGGGCAATGGATAAAATCTAGATGCCAAGTTGACTTTTTTCCTGCGGATTTTCTTATCGTGAAGATGCACAAAGGGTTAATAGCTCAAGCATTGGATTGTTGGCAAAATAGAAGTTCGTTCACCAAAGGAAGAAAGTAGTTCCACCGATTCTAAAGCTACTAGAGATACTCAAAACTTTGAAATTAGTGGCGATGACGACAATGATCGTAATCACAAGCACCGAAGACCACTGCCACGTTCTTGCACTATAGTATTATCTCAATCACAGCATTGAAATAGTATGATCTATTACTTCACATTTTCTGTATCATGAGCACCATGGCCACGTTGTGCCAATATATGTGTAGCCTTGAAAGGTGTCCTCTTAAGTGTAATTACCATTAATGATTTGAGTTGCAATTAACGTTCTTGACAATACGCTCCAAAATCCTAACTGAGTAGCGTCAATGAGTGTCAGATTCAGATCCAACTATGATGTAGCACTTGCTTGCCTAGATTATTTTGTGTACTGCAGCATTTTATTTTATTTATTACAAATTAACTACTAGTAGCGTGGGAAAAATTGTGTGCTACTAGTATTTAGGATACTAGTAGCGCCTGGTATTCTAGACGCGCTACTACTATTTCGTTAGTAGTAGCGCGGGTTCAAATAGTAGTAGCGCGTGTGATATCCGCGCTACTAGTAAAATGTTAGTAGTAGCGTTGGTTTACCCCGGGGTACTACTAACTTTTAGCTATAGCGCACCAATTTACCTGCGCTACTAGTAGCCTTTTTCCTAGTAGTGAATGCCTGCTGCCGAGATCCAGCGCCCCCCACCACCATCTCCCGATTCACTGTCTGCCGCGCATGGCGTCGACCTTCCTTCCTTCCTATTAATCTTCTCTGCCAGCCGGCTGTGGCATCCCATGTGCTGCAGCTTCCAGCATCGTCCTATGCCTTGTTGGCGCACAAGCCATTTGCCTCAGCCACCCCAGTCCGTTCACCATTTCTAGCAGAGTCCGTTCAACACTAGCGTGCAGCTACTCGCCTCCTGGATTCAGGTTCTTTACATGCTCAAATGGGAAGCCTGTCTTTGTATCAGGCTACTCTTCTTACAAACACCTGAACCGGAACTTAAACTCGTGTGTTACCGTCCTCTCATCTTGTCTGTTGTACTCTCAGGGATGCATTCATGGCTTCATTCAACAAGTGGACTATGGGAAGATGTTGATCAACAGGTCTGTGGTATTAAGGTTAGCTGCTAGTACATATTATGGAGTTGGGGACATGAGGGAGCGAGTGGTACATGGATCGATGGGTGTAGTCTTTGTAGGTTGAGTAGATTCTTCAAGAGTACTGAGGTTTCTTCAGGAGTACTGAAAAGCTTTATTGTTCTTGGAAAAATGATCATTAGCTAAAAATGTTAGCTCTGTCATTCCATAATTATTGATTTACTTGTTTGGTCTGATTTCATGGTATGGGCAAAAGGAAACAAATCTTGCATCGTTTGGATATGGTACATAGACATGTTCCTCTTCAGCCGCCAACTCCACACTTAGTTCGCTAGCTGATTATAGGGAAAACAAAAGTTGGTAAGTTCAAAATGTTTAGTCCTATAAGTTCATCTACTCTATGTAGGATTTTGTCTTGTGAGTTCATCTACTCTATGTGTTTGGGCAGTACAAATATGGCTACAGTATATTACTGCTATGTAGATTTTTCTCTTGTGAGTTCATCTACTCTACGGTATGAGTTCATCTACTCTACAATATAAGTTCAATTATGAGAAAGAATTAGCAAAACTGAAAGAAAAAATGTATGTTATCAGAACTGAAAGCAAATGGTTTTTCAAACTTTTGGATGAGATCTTGCTCAGTTTTCTGGCTAAAAAAAGACAACATGGATTTACCATGTTCTACCGGTGTTGCTACTTTGTACTGATCCTGGAAGCCTATGAGCGGTACATTTTCCTAAGCGGGTAATGACCGCAAACTCCTAGTTATGATGGCTTTTAATATAGAGCTAGGCCTTGTCACTACGAATTTATTATGCACCTGATCCAAATTATTCTGATGTTCTGGGCCTCTGGGGCATGGGTCCAATATGTTAGTTTCTATGCTCCACTGGTCCTCTCCACCACGAGCCCCAGCGTGGATCACCTACAACGGCCAAATCCCGGCGTGCCCATCCACTGCTCATGAACCCCACCTCCATCAACTCCACTTCACTGGAGCCGTCAGTCCGCAGGAGTAGGGGTAGCAGGTTCACCCAACGTATGGCGCCTTCTTCCATCTCCAAAAATCTTGTTTATTGAGTTCAATTCTTCGTTGCATGTTTCACTAGCTAAAAATGTATGGTGTTCTGAAATTGCTTGCGAACCACTAGCTGAAAACATAATCCCTCTTCTAGTAAGTTCTGGTCAGAGTTCAGACTATACCAAATGTCCAAATTACATGGTGTGATCTTCTGTTCTTTCCGTTCATTTCAAGTTAACTGTAGCTGAACTTGTGTTGTGTTGATACTGAACTTGTGTTTTGGCTGATTCTAAACTGATGCGTATCCAACATTGGTGTTTAAACAATTTTTGGTCCATTGACTATTTGAACTTGCAACCTTACTGCCTTGAACTATGGTCTAAAAAAACTGAACTCATGCAGGTACTTGGTGGTGCAGACTTGGTAGCGGTGATATTTTGGTTCGATTATATATACTATTTTCTTGTAGGAGGTTCAAATATTGTCGTGGAGCAAGTTAAACAGTTTAGTACACCTGCGTCAGTCGGCCATCATCTTCTGACATCTAGTATCGAAGTCTCTCCTCCCCGTCGCCGCACACATAGGGCGGGCAGTCGAGCACCTCCTCAGGTGAGATGGGCGGCGAGGCCCTACCATCTTCCGGTGATGGCTTGCCGGCACACCCTGCAGATTCACCTCTCACCATGGGACAGAGTCTTCATGGATGAACTAGATCATCGCCTACAAGCTCTACTCCAGGCCATCTCCCTCCTCTCTTGTTTTCCATTAAAAATATTGTAGAATTTTAATTGGCTTCCGTGCGTAAATAAGCATTAAAAGCGATGCATCATTGACATTAATCCTCTAACAAAAGAGTACATATGAGAACCTGCTCCTGGTTCAGAATAGCATGCATTCATACAATTCTTGAAAAAAAAACCGAATTTCAGTTCAGGACACTGGCTCCGGCAGCCGCAACGCCCCATCTCCCCTGGCTCCCACACCACCGTAGCATCTCCTCCCGGCGGGGCTCCGCCACCGGAGCGACCTGGCCGTTCACAGCCACCACCCTTCCGTTCACCTGTACAAGATGTCTAGGCTGAGGTACGTGCTTGCTCGTGTCAAGTGATTAAACAGAGAGGGCTGGACGAATGGACGCTAGCTCGGATGTATTGCTTAGAAGTGGTGTTTGAAACCATTTTGAAGAGTGAAATCCATAGATGTTTTTGTATTGTTATACATAAAGAAACCAAAAAATTCAGTTCACCTTTGTGTGTGTTTGCAGATCATCTTACATGTCAATCACCAAACCGACACCCCTGGTACCCACCGCGACTTGTGCTGCTGGTGCTAGTGTGGATGTGTACCAAGTTCAACTACCAGTCTACGTAGAGTTCAGGTATGTTGTCGTGGACGACCAAGTTCAGGGATGCCTCTGTCCCTAAGGCAAGTTGAGGCACTGTAAGCAGTTCTTTGTAATAGTCCTATTTAGTACTACGTGTTAGCATTTTTTAACTCTCTTCATTTCTTTATAATAGGGTAGTTCAATTTTGCTAATTCCTACAGTTCTCTAGTTAGAAAACTAGTGGTTCATTTTTTTAATTCTTGTGGTTAACAAAATTATTTGACCACCATCGTTGGTTGTTCTTCTTCGACATCTCCTAAAGTTCAGCTTTCGTCATCTCATCCTTGCATCTCTACGTATGTTTAATCGTTGCTCGCTTAAGAGTTCACAAATGAAGATTTCGAACAACAATCTCTAAATATTTTCTTGATCACTAAACATGACCAATTTTAGCATGTTTCCTGAAATATTTTAGCATGTTTTATGTTTCCATCGACAAGTTCACACACTACTGTCTCGGATGTTCAAACATTTGTTTCCCTGATGTTCAGATATTATCATCTAGGAATACATGCTGTAAATTCAAGAGAACATGTTCATGTTGATTACTCCCGTCAAGTGTAAAATTTCACCAATATACAATCTATAACTTCAATATCCAGTACATTAGTTTAGTAGTTGGTACTAACTACTCCGGTTTTTTTCTCGATGTACCTATGGTGTCTAGTTTTTTCTTTTAGTCCAATTTCTAAATTTCATCCAGTTCAATTCGTATTGTAGCTCCAATTTAGTCCACGTGGTTAATTGTTCGCTGGTGTGTGTGCAGGGTACCATGACATTGAGTAGGCGTGAAGTGCATCACTCCAACACGCCATGCTCCAGTGCATGTCAACGTCGTCTCCACTGCAACGGAAGCTGCAGATTTTGGTCTGCTCTACCTGCCTTGCTAGTGTTTGCTTTAATGCCTCAATGGTGCACTGTGCATCTTTTGCACTATGAACACAGAGTCTGATTAGTTTGTTTCTACTATTAGTTCAAAATTGTTCGCTTGTATATGCTACTGTAAGTGCCTATGTTGAACCACACTATTTAAGTTTGTTTTACACATAGAACTTCAACTAGAAACTTTTGATAAAGTAGGCCCGCTTTGTTTTTGAGAAAAGTTCAACTATGATTGTTTGAAAAGTACAAAAATGAATGTCTTGAATAACATAAAAAACATAAAAAAATATGTGTTAAATGCCTTAGACCTGAGTCCTCTAAAGCTAATTAATAGTCTGTATAATAGCAAACTTTAAGATGTCTTTCATTTCCTTATCTTATTTCAGTGAGAATTCCTCCAATAAACTGATGTTCTTATTTTAGTGACACACTCAGTTTAGTTCCCATATTTTACTTCAGTTCAATAGATAAATTATAAGAAGTAAAAATAGCTCCTTGAGTGTACCGATTTGCAGCAGTGTAGTTTGCTTCCTTTAAAATTCAGTTAGTTCACCTCGGTAGGCAACTCCCGCGCCAAAGCCGCCCTGAGGGCGTACAGGATGGCGACGTGTTTGTATTTTCCTTCGAGATTTTTTACAAGTTAAAACATATATCAGTCAAGTGTATAGGTACATAAGTTCAGTGCATAGATGATGGTTCAGTTTTGCAGGAACGAGTGAGTGTCTTCATCCAAGACATGAGCGACGAGTCAGCCATGGCATCATAAACTGGTTTAGTTCCACTTCACCGGCCAAATCATGGTGCACCCAGCCCCCGCTCGTGATCCCCGCTCTTTCAGCTCCACTTCGTCGGTGCCGCCAGTCAATAGGAGTAGGAGCGGCGTGACTGTCAACCAACAAGAACAGAAGGTATTTGCTTGGAAAACTTAAAATTCTGTACACATTTGGGCAACATAAGTTGTAGCTTCTTTCAAAGTTCAAAGAGAAAAAGATATAAAGTTAAACTTGTTCTAGCAAACCATGTGTGAGAGATGGCTTGTAGGTGGTGGAGAGTGGAGACAGCTTGCCAGTTGCCAGAACGTCGCCGGCCGGATCTCGTTGCCATATGACTGATCTAGTTTGTCTCTCCCTCCGGGCACCAGCCTCCCCGAGCTCCGACGCCCACCAGCCCCATCCCGGTATCCCAACATCACCCCTCAGTTCTACACCATCTGGTGCGTCCGAACAGTGAGTCTATGTGCTGAAGTTTCTCTCGTCTTCTCTTGGATGTATTTGTCTAAATGGAGATCGTTGTCTTTTTTTCGTGGAGCTGGCACTGCTGCAGTATGGCCTAGTCCAGTCTAAGCCCTCCATGGTTGATGCTGCTATCTGCGCAGCCAGGCTCACCCTGACGAAGACCCCTCTCTGGACTTACAATCTAAATTATACTCCGTTCCTTTATGTAAGGTGTATTATTATTGGCACGGTGACCAAGGCACCGAATTGTAGACATGTTAGGACGAAATTACCCTTGGCAAACTTATTGGTTAGTGGAAGTAAATCAATTAGTCCAATAAAGTATGAGATAGATGCAATTGATAAAGAGATACTTTCCTTATTTTGCTAGAAGGAGAGATACAAACAATCAGAAGAGAGATACTTTCCCCTTTTCTGGAGGGCTAACAAGGGAATTTTGAGGAATTAGAAGAAATGCACCTTACATTCTGAAATTTTATCAAAAAACAAATACACTTTATATAAAGGAACATAGGGCGTAGTATGTGTTCTTTATTTACAATTGAAGTTCAAAAACATCATTGGCAAGGGTAATAAATGATTGTAGTCTTTATAATTAGGGGATCCAATGTTGGAAATTCAATTAAGATGCGTGTGCAAGTTCAAAGAATTATTACAAATTTTTTTAGAAGTTTGGTTTTGTGAGGAAAATGTATGATTTTCTCTCAATATTTGGTATGATTCATTTTGCCTCGGGTGCAACCCAAAACTAGACAAAAATTAATTTTGTTTACTGCCTGTAATGCTCTCTCGACCCTACCGTCTGTTTTGGTTGATGAACAAGTATAGACAAAAAATCTTGTACATGGAAAGTTCTTGCATTACTGTCAGGCAAGTTTGAAAGGATTCACATCAGTACAAACTCGAGTGGGCATGTATTACCATCCAAAACAAGTGCAAAAGGATTCACATCAGTACAGACTAGAGAGGACATGTATTACCGTCTAGAGTACATTCCTCAATTTACCAAGAAGTTCATGTATTACTATCCAGAAAGTATATATAACTATTGCTACTCTTCCCCCAATTCAATATACATATGGAAGTTTGTTGTCACATCCCTAGCTTCTCGCAATGCACTAGGCCAGATTCATGTGTGCATCATGTTTAAATTTTGCCTAAACTTGAAATGGGGATGTTCAAACCCTAGCACCAAGTGAAATCCAACTTGGATCACCATGAAATATTTTCAATGAACCCAAAATGCACTTTGGAAATGTTCATCATTTCTGATAAAGGTAAAAACCTCTGCCAAAAATGACGAACATATTTATAGGTCATTTCTGGATTTTTGAATTAACTCATATTGTATTTGAATTGGGGCATTTAAATCTTACAAATATTTTAAATGCTTTAATAATTCTGAAACTAGTTGAGGGCTGTTGGAAATAATTTCAACAGTGCACACAAATACTTTCAAAAAAATTTATAATGCTCTGGCATTTTTAATAAAGCCAAACAGCTGCAGAAAAATAGAAAACAGAAATAAAAGAGAGAGAGAGAGAGAGAGACTTACCTGGCCTCACCTGTCGCAGCCCAGCTGGCCAGCCCACCTGGCCGGCCGAGCCCAGCGCCGCTGCCAGTCATCTCCCACCTCTCACCAGTAGGACGAGAGGCGTGTGGCCGCCGTGCGCGCCCACGCGCCCCGGCCACCTCCTGCTTGCCGCTCCCCCTCGACGCACTGGCCGTCCCTGGTGATGCCATGCATCACCCCGGACCCCCTCGTCCACTCCCCCGTCCTCATCTCCTTCTCTCTCTCTCGTTCGACACCTCATGCCCGAGCGAGCTCGCCGACGCTGATCGTTCTACCCGTGGCCACCGGCCACCCCTCGCCCTGCCGCCGCACCCATAAGCACCGCCGCATCTCCCTCGTCCTCTGCACCGAGCTACACGACGCCAGAGGCCCTGCTTCATTGCCACCATCGTCGTCTTCGGCCTCGGCCGCCATGGATTGCCGCTGTTGTATTCGCGGCAACCAAAGCTTCCCTGAGCCCATTGAGCTGCTCTGCGAGTCCACCGTGAGCCCCTCTTCCTCTCCCCTCTTCTCTCAAGCTCGCGCTCATCCCCTAACTCCATTTCCCACCGCGGCCGGGAGCTTCTCGCCGCCGGCCATGGCATAGCCGTGGCAACATCCGCACACGCTCACAACAGAGCGCCTCACCATGCTTAGGAAGCCCCTAGGAGCCTAACGCACACACCCACTTCACCCTCCCGTGCACCGTAGCACCAATCCCGACCTCGCCCGAACTCCGGCCACCACCGCGTGCTTTGTTCCGGTGAGCTTGGGCTGTCTAGGCCCATCCTAATCGCATAGAAAGACGCGGGGCACTCCCAGCTTCACGTAGCACGCCTCCGCCATCGCTTTGGTCGCGGAGTGCGAAACCCGCGCTGGTCCGCCGCATCTGGCCTCGCGGCGTCATGTCGCCGGTGGGTTTGACCCCGCTAACCCGGGTTTGACCCCAGTTTGACCCCCCTGGGTTACTGACGTGTGGGCCCCAGGCCACTAACAAAACTAGATTAGTGTTAGTTTAACGCTAACTAAATTAGATTAGTTAGGTTAATATTAACTAAGCTAGGTTAGTTTAGTTAGACACTGACACTCGGGACCCATTGGTCAGTTTGACCTGGGCCGCCCGTTGACCTGCTGACGTCACTACTACGTCATGCTGACGCAGTAAATATTTTCTGGGATTTAAAATAAATCTAAATGATTTATTTATTTCAGAAAATATCCAAAACTTCTAAAAATCATATAAAATCAACCGTAACTCCAAATGAAACAAATTATATATGAAAAATTATCAGAAAAATCCAAAGAATCTGTTTATGGCACTTTCATGCATGTTTGAGCAACCTAAAGCTACTGTATATGACAATTTGATTTAATGGCATTTGAAATGTCATATATGGAGTTTGAATTTGAATCTTAGATTCAAACCAACTCCATTTAACCTGTTGCTAGTTGCATTAGCTCAAACCACAACATATTATCATGTAATGATCATGCATCATATTGTGCATTGCATTGATTGCGTTTCTTCTTTGTTTGTTGGTGCTTGTGCCCTCTCACTAGACGTGGTTCCGACGATGAGCTCGATGACACCGATGAAGAACTATACTATCTTCAGAAGTGCCAGTCAAGCAAAACCCCCTTGTTCATTCCGATACAATCCTACTCCCTCGCTCCTGCTCTCTTTTACTACATTAGGACAACAACGATTTATCTGTTACTTGCTGCGGTAGCTGAACCCCTTTATCCTCTGCATGACCTGTCATTGCCACAGTAAATAGATGAAACCCACTAGCATGAGTAGGAAGTGTTTGAGCCCTGTTGTGCCTACTCATTCATGCTTGTTTGTCATGCCTGCTACTGCTTAGAGTTGAGTCAAATCTGATTCATCGGGGATGAATCGGAGGTGTGTAAACATGTCCTACTATGTGTGAGCTAAGTGTGTGAACATGATTTGGTAAAGGTAGCAGTGAGATGCCATGTAGGAGTACATGGTGGGTTGTCTCATTGAAGCCGTCCTCAGGAACTGAGTTCTGTGTTTGTGATCCATGAAACAGTTACTACCATGCATTGGGCCCTGAAATATGACCCCGCTCGACTTCTTAACCACCCTCGTCCTCTGTCCAGGAGTTGCAAGTAGTTTCTGGTGTTTGTAGTATGCTGGAGGCCATGCGCAGCACTGACCCGAGGGGTGGGCTGTGATGCGGTACGCACGTGGCACGGTGTATCGGGCGCCCGTTTGGTGTCTCGGTAACCTTGCACACATTGTTCGGGGACGTATGTGGAAACTTCGTCCGGACTCCCTGCAGATGGAACCTGAATAGGCGATAAACCTGGACTAGAGACTTGAGTGTTTAGGTAGGTCATGGTCTACACCCACGCCGGCTTTCGCTTGAAGTCTGCCGAGCACATGTCGTGTGCAGACGCTAAGTGGTGGAAACATGTATGAAGAAGTACACCCCTGCAGGGTTATAATGATCTATTTGAATAGCCGCGTCAGTGGTAAAGGACCTCTGGGTTGCCTATACAGTTCATAGACAAGTGAAAGTGGATACTCTAAAATGCGCAAGATAAGCGTGAGTGCTATGGATGGTGTTCCCGTAGGGAGATGGGAGCAGATCCATAATGGCGTATTGCTATGGTGAATATGTGGACTCGTGTACGCCACCTCAATAGAGTTACATTGCAGTCGTGGTTCAGGATAGCCCCGAGTCAAAGCTGGCTTGATGCAGTTAAACCCCACCATCCCCTTTGTTGATAATGATGCATATGTAGTTAGATCTGATGTAAGTCTTGCTGGGTACATTTGTACTCACGTTTGCCTATTTTATGTTTTGAAGAGAGACTTCAGTCTCACTAGTAGTTCCGCGTGGACTTCGACGTTTAGCTTGTTACCTCAGCTACGATCTTGTGCCTTCGACAGGATCTGGTAGATAGTCAGACTTCTCAGCCTTTTTCATTTGTAGATGTCTGTACTCAGACATGTTAAGCTTCCGCTTGTGCTTTGACTTGTATGCTCTGAATGTTGGGTCGTGAGACCCATGTTTGTAATATCTCTCTCCTTGGAGCCTATTGAATAAATACTTGAGTTTTAGAGTCATGTTGTGATGCCATGTTGTATTTGCACATATCGAGCATATTGTGTGTATGTTATTGAAGTGCTTGGTATGTGTGGGATCTGACTAACTAGTTGTTTATCCTTGGTAGCCTCTCTTACCGTGAAATGTCTCCTAGTGCTTCCACTGAGCCTTGGTAGCTTGCTACTGCTCCGGAACACTTAGGCTGGCCGGCATGTGTCCTTCTTCGTTCCTATGTTTGTCCCTTCAGGGAAATGTCACGCGGTGTCTACCGAAGTCCTGTTAGCCTGCTATAGCCCGGTTTACCGGAGTCCTGCTAGTCCAGTTGCTACAGCCCGGATTCACTCGCTGATGACCGACACGTTTGTTGCTGGGTCATGTATGCATGTCCCTATAAGTTAGTGCCACTTTTGGTTCACGACTAGCCATGTCAGCCCGGGCTCCTTGTCATATGGATGCTAGCGGCACTATCATATACGTGTGCCAAAAGGCGCAAACGGTCCCGGGCCTGGTAAGGCGACACCCGTGGGAATACCATGCGTGAGGCCGCAAAGTGATACGAGGTGTTACATGCTAGATCGGTGTGGCATTGAGTCGGGGTCCTGACAGCTTTGGTATCAGAGCCTGACTGCCTGTAGGATTACCAAGCCAAACTGGTCGAGTTGAGTCTAGAAATTCTTTAGTTATATAAGGGAATTGATTGTGGGATGTAACCTAAGGCTCTTTTTACTCCTTATACTTTATGCCCTTCTGATCCGAGTCATCCTATATTTCCTACGGGGTTAAGGAACTAGGCTTTCTCTTCTTTCTATCAGGATCACGTGTTACTAATCTGTACACTTATAAAATTATTGGATTTAAGCCTCGGTTCAGTTCCTACTCTCTCCGTGTATTGATAGTTGATCTCGAAACCTTGATATTGTGCCTTTGAGTGGTTTTGCCACCATTTTTGTAGCATGTCTCAAATCTTTTTGAGCATTTACAACCGTTATGCAGTCCGAGTCATCCCAGGTTTCTAAATAGTCCGAAGCATTTGCAAAATCCCTTCCTCCCGTTTCGATGTCCCTTTGGGCCAGATTAACCACACTAATCGGTGAGTTGAGGTACTCTATTGCCTTGACATATATGTTGGAGTTATTATTATGACCCTAGGTGTCTTAGAGTGCCACCTAGTAATTGAACCATGTTTTGCGTTCCCAATGTGATGATTCTGGCCATTATTCTCGAAAGCATCCCGTGATGCCATTTAGTTAGTAGGTATTTCACTCCTGGGTTATGAACCCGAGATTCACCCTATCTACCTCATGTTGTTAGTGTTTGCTCGCTCCTTTAGGTTATTAGTAACCCTTGCGATAGTCCTCGATGTCCATGGTATTTCCTTCTTCCAAATACCATGTACTACTTATGGCAGAAGTTCTTCGCTAAACCAAAAGATCACAACCAGAGTGCTCTTGACGAGTTCTCGATTCTATGCTGTGACTCTGTCAGTTCTATCTTCTCTGCATGGGTTATCCGGAAGAAATGTGTTGAACTTGTTCGACATGCTAATCTATGCACCTACAACTCAGAAAATCATATGTTCTTTCGAGTTGTCCCTCTTTAGTCGTTTTCTGGCCTCGATTATCAATTAATAGTCAAGAGTATGCGTGCATTCGTTCATCGATGCCTATTATTATTGTGGTCCGTCAATCCATCCTATCATGTGATGACTAGGAGAAACAAACTCCAGTACCTCACCATATCCAGGATTGGGTCAAAGCAGTTGTATTCCCCAGATCAAATGCAATCAAGCTCTTGGTCTGTTCTACCCTGAAGAACTACCCACTTTATGTCAGGAATGTCATGAGAATTGCACTTTCTCTTATGAATTCTTGACGTAGTGATACTTCTCGCCATCATTATCCATTCCTTGGTTCCATGTTGTCGCAAACGGAATGCCAACAAGTGAATCGTGATGTGTGAAATCTATACTCCTATCAACTCCGTTGCTTGGTAGTTAAATGGACAACAACCTCATTCTTAGCATGTTGATTATTGAATCATCACCCTAAGGTTGATCCTGCTACCCGGTCCTTAATTCCGGTGCACTCTTCGATCAATGAGTTAGGATTGTGTCAATCCCTTGCTCGTTTGATCATATCGTCTTGCCCTGAAAAGCAAGATTGTTCTCGAGTTTAGTAACATATCGGTGGTTCATGATTTTCCAAATATCTTCTCGGAAGTGTTACTAGGTTGTCACCTGACCGCTATGTTGAGTTCGTGATCAAATTGGTTTCTTGTAAACCACCACTTCTCCAAGAATCCGTGTTGGGTACCCCTGAGCTAGTTGGTTAAGCTAAACAACAACTTGGAGAGTTGGAAGATAGAAGCTTGTCCGATTTAGCTCATTTTAAGGGATATCTTGTATGTGTGTTAAAGAAAGATGATATCTTTAGCAATTGATCCTTGTGACCAGTTGTTGGACCTATTTTCTTGCTAAAACTTAGATTTGAGTATGGGCTATCCTCAAATCAAATCAGAACCAACGATGTTCGTAATGTTGTCTTACTCGTGGATTTTCCTCGAGCATACACCATTATATCTTTTGGGTCTGACCAGTGCTATCACTTGTTCACATAATTATGGAATTCCTTCTTCATGGAAACCAAGATGAATTATTGTTGAGCCCATCAACAACATTTTTATCTTCTCCATGATTTTTTTGAACATTAAGCTAGTATTGGAAACTTTTGAAAGCATTTCTTCATGCTAGCTCATGAAGCATATGCATGGATGGAAGAAGTGACTTCCTCTAATTCATGTGCATTTGATGCAAGTTGCCGTCGTGAATTTGATAAAGTCAATGTTGCTTCCTTGGAATCATCCCAAGTTAGTCACACATGTGCAAAGTATACTATGGTTTGGTAGATTAATTACCTCCACTCCATATGTATTCTATAGCACACCAAGCCACTGGTTGATTTGTTCAAGGAGAAGAAGCTCCTTCTTAAGAGTATACCATATGCAAGGACTTTGATATCCTTGATGATTGTTCCCCACCTGAACTCGTTAGTGTTTTATTATAAGACTACTACGTGGTCATGCTTGTCTGAGACAGCGTGTTCACATATGTGTAGCAGAACCAGCTCATGTTTTGGAGCTTGCTAACGTAGTTCATTTACCGAGAATCTCGCAACGTCATCTTGTCGATTTGTGTTGCAAACTTCCATTTTTTTTCTTCTAGACTTGATGAGCTGGAATATTCTGACACCAACCAGATCTGAATCTCAGGCAGATATGATGGTTGGAACATCTCCCAAGAACTATAATATTGGTCTCTCTGTAATCCGGTAAGTGGATGTTGTGGCCAACACACCTAGTCAGAAGGCCTACTATTGTAGTATCTTGGTTGAAGAAGCTGACCACCTCCCCATAGGGATTTCGCAGGATTTACTCCCTAGTTGTCCCCTTATGGATTTTGTGTTTCCGAAGTCCGACCTTTTACTTGAAGTTCTAGATATCAAACCATATCTATGAATGGGATACGCTAGTACATCAAGGAGAACACTAGAAGCGGAGTGCTAAATGTCTCTCTGTCGATCGCCCAGATTTTGTTCCCTTGGCCTTGCTAAGGTGAAATCTGAGAAGAGATATCTTCCTTTGCATCTGCATCCTCCACCAATATCCATCATGGTGGTATGTTGTGTTGTCGGGATCCTTGTCACGGATATTGGTAAAACCTTGATAAATATGGAAATGCTCAAGTTCTTGAGAGCACGCGCAAGCACTATGTGTTATCACCGACACTAACTGGGATTGCCTTCAGTTTCCTCGGTTATGCTATAACTTTTCAATAGTGGACCCACTCTCTACTGTTGGGTTTCTCCCCAGTTACTAGAATCATTCCCTTTATTTGCATTTTGTTTCCAGCTCGCACCGTCATTGTGCCATCCTACCTTGGGTCCCATCCATATCCAACGATAAGCAAAATCATCCATTGCGTTGTCTTCAACAAGGTAATCCACATCATCCATTCTGGTCCGAGTATGCCATCCTTTCAGACTCTTTCAAACGATCACTCGAGATTTGCCTTAGGTTGGTATAAAGAGTCTTAATGATCTTTGAACCAAAGGTAATTCTTTTTGCCACTTAAGCGATGATCCTATGACTCACCTCCTCCAGATGTCTCATTGTGGTATCATGGCAACTCAACTCCTCGCTACGTTGAAAACCGTTCACCACTTTCCTAAGTATGAAATTGTTGTCTACCTAGTGAACCTTTGTTGTCTGTTTCACTCCATCCCTCTAGATGTATGCCTCATGTCACAGCTCGAGAGAGGTTTCAATGACTCACCCCGTGAGTTGATCCTGAGTTGTTCGATCTTCGAGAAGACCGATCCTTCTAGAGTTCTTCTTTTCCTCTTGTTGTCATGTAGTAGAGCTCTCAGAGCAAGACATCGAGACAATGATGGTGATCGAGTCAATGTTCTTATGTAGTGCAACCTAGATACTGAAGATTGTGTTAGTTTGTGCTCCCCCTTCATCTTACCCTATGTTTGAATCTCGGGACAAGATTCTCGTTTAGTGGGGGTGAGTTGTCACATCCCTAGCTTCTGGCAATGCACTAGGCTAGCTTCATGTGTGCATCATGTTTAAATTTTGCCTAAACTTGAAATGGGGATGTTCAAACCTTAGCACCAAATGAAATCCAACTAGGATCACCATGAAATATTTTCAATGAACCCAAAATGCCCTTTGGAAATGTTCATCATTTCTGATAAAGTTAAAAACCTCTGCCAAAAATGATGAACATATTTATAGGTCATTTCTGGATTTTTGAATTAACTCATATTGTATTTGAATTGGGGCATTTAAATCTTATAAATATTTTAAATGCTCTAATAATTCTGAAACTAGTTGAGGGCTGTTGGAAATAATTTCAACAGTGCCCACAAATATTTTCAGGATTTTTGATAATGCTCTCGCATTTTTAATAAAGCCAAACAGCTGCAGAAAAATAGAAAACAGAAATAAGAGAGAGAGAGAGAGAGAGAGAGAGAGAGAGACTTACCTGGCCTCACCTGTCGCATCCCAGCTGGCCAGCCCACCTGGCTAGCCTAGCCCAGCGTCGCTGCCAGTCATCTCCCACCTCTCACCAGTAGGACGAGAGGCGTCTGGCCGCCGTGCGCGCCCACGCGCCCCGACCACCTCCTGCTTGCCGCTCCCCCTCGATGCCCTGGCCGTCCCTGGCGATGCCACGCGTCACCCTGGACCCCCTCGTCCACTCCCCCATCCTCATCTCCTTCTTTCTCTCTCATTCGACACCTCGAGCCCGAGCGAGCTCGCCGACGCTGATCACCATACCCGTGGCCACCGGCCACCCCTCGCCCTGCCGCTGCACCCAGAAGCACCGCCGCATCTCCCTCGTCCTCTCCACCGAGCTACACGACGCCGGAGGCCCTGCTTCATCGCGACCATCGTCGTCTTTGGCCTCGGCCGCCGTGGATCGCCGCCGTCGTATTCGCGGCAACCAAAGCTTCCCCGAGCCCATTGAGCTGCTCCGCGAGTCCGCCGTGAGCCCCTCTTCCTCTCCCCTCTTCTCTCAAGCTCATGCTCGTCCCCTAGCTCCATTTCCCACCGCGGCCGAGAGCTTGTCGTCGCCGGCCATGGCGTAGCCGTGGCCACAGCCGCGCACGCTCACAACAGGGCGCCTCACCGTGCTTAGGAAGCCCGCAGGTGCCTAACGCACACACCCACTCGCCCTCCCGTGCACCGTAGCACCAATCCTGACCTCGCCCAAACTCCGGCCACCGCCGCGAGCTTCGTTCCGGCGAGCTTGGGCCGTCTCAGCCCGTCCCGATCACATAGAAAGAAGCAGGGCACTCCCAGCTTCACGTAGCACGCCTCCGCCGTTGCTTTGGTCGCTAGAGCGCGAAACCCGCGCTGCTCTGCCGCGTCTGGCCTCGCCGGCGTCATGTCGCCGATGGGTTTGACCCCGCTGACCCAGGTTTGACCGCAATTTGACCCACCTGGGTCACTAACGTGTGGGCCCCAGGCCACTAACTAAACTAGATTAGTGTTAGTTTAACGCTAACTAAATTAGATTAGTTAGGTTAGTATTAACTAAGCTAGGTTAGTTTAGTTAGACACTGACACTCGGGACCCACTGGTCAGTTTGACCTGGGTCGCCCATTGACCTGCTGACGTCACTAATACGTCATGCTCACGCAGTAAATATTTTCTGGGATTTAAAATAAATCTAAATGATTTATTTATTTCAGAAAATATCCAAAACTTCTAAAAATCATATAAAATCAACCGTAACTCCAAATGAAACAAATTATATATGAAAAATTATCAGAAAAATCTAAAGAATCTGTTTATGGCATTTTCATGCATGTTTGAGCAACCTAAAGCTACTGTATATGACAATTTGATTTAATGACATTTGAAATGTCATATATGGAGTTTGAATTTGAATCTTAGATTCAAACCAACTCCATTTAACCTGCTGCTAGTTGCATTAGCTCAAACCATAGCATATTGCCATGTCATGATCATGCATCATATTGTGCATTGCATTGATTGTGTTTCTTCTTTGTTTGTCGGTGCTTGTCCCCTCTTAGTATACGTGGTTTCGACGATGAGCTCCATGACACCGACGAAGAACTATACTATCTTCAAGAAGTGCCAGGCAAGCAAAACCCCCTTGTTCATTCCGCTACAATCCTACTCTCTCACTCCTGCTCTCTTTTACTGCATTAGGACAACAACGATTCATCTGTTACTTGCTGCGTTAGCTGAACCAATTTATCCTCTGCATGACCTGTCATTGCCACAGTAAATAGATGAAACCCACTACCATGAGTAGGAGTTGTTTGAGCCCTGTTGTGCCTACTCATTCATGCTTGTTTGTCATGTCTGCTATTGCTTAGAGTTGAGTCAGGTCTGATTCATCGGGGAAGAATCGGAGGTGTGTAAACATGTCCTACTGTGTGTGAGCTAAGTGTGTGAACACGATTTGGTAAAGGTAGCGCTGAGAGGCCATGTAGGAGTACATGGTGGTTTGTCTCATTGAAGCCGTCCTTAGGAACTGAGTTTTGTGTTTGTGATCCATGAAACAATTACTACCATGCATTGGGCCCTGAAATAGGACCCCGCTCGACTTCTTAACCACACTCGTCCTCTATCCAGGAGTTGCAAGTAGTTTCTGGTGTTTGTAGTATGCTGGAGGCCGCACGCAGCGCTGACCTGAGTGGTGGGCTGTGATGCGGTAGGCATGTAGCACGGTGTACCGGGCACCCGTTTGGTGTCTCGGTAACCCTGCACACATCGTTGGGGGCCGCATGTGGAAACTTCGGCCGGACACCCTGCGGATGGAACCTGAATAGGCGATAAACCAGGACTAGAGACTTGAGTGTTTAGGTTGGTCGTGGTCTACACCCACGTCGGCTTTCATTTGAAGTTTGCCGAGCACATGTCGTGTGCAGACGCTAAGTGGTGGAAACATGTATGAAGAAGTACACCCCTGCAGGGTTATAATGATCTATTCGAATAGCGCGTCCGCTGTAAAGGACCTCTGGGTTGCCTATACAGTTCATATACAAGTGAAAGTGGATACCCTAAAATACGCAAGATAAGCGTGAGTGCTATGGATGGCGTTCCCGTAGGGAGACGGGAGCGGATCCATATTTGTGTATTGCTATGGTGAATATGTAGACTCCTGTAGCCACCTCAATAGAGTTACATTGCAGTCGTAGTTCAGGATAGCCACCGAGTCAAAGCTTGCTTGATGCAGTTAAACCCCACCATCCCCTTTGTTGATAATGATGCATATGTAGTTAGATCTGATGTAAGTCTTGCTGGGTACATTTGTATTCACGTTTTCCTATTTTATGTTTTGCAGAGAGACTTCAGTCTCACTAGTAGTTCCACGTGGACGTTTAGCTTGTTACCTCAGTTACGATCTTGTGCCTTTGGCAGGATCTGGTAGATAGTCAGACTTCTCATCCTTTTTCATTTGTGGATGTCTGTACTCAGACATGTTAAGCTTCCGCTTGTGCTTTGACTTGTATGCTCTGAATGTTGGGTCGTGAGACCCATGTTTGTAATATCTCGCTCCTCGGAGCCTATTGAATAAATACTTGAGTTGTAGAGTCATGTTGTGATGCCATGTTATATTTGCACATATCGAGCATATTGTGTGTATGTAATTGAAATGCTTGGTATGTGTGGGATCTGACTAACTAGTTGTTTATCCTTGGAGCCTCTCTTACCGGGAAATGTCTCCTAGTGCTTCCACTGAGCCTTGGTAGATTGCTACTGCTCCAGAACACTTAGGCTGGCCGACATGTGTCCTTCTTCATTCCTGTGTCTGCCCCTTCAGGGAAATGTCACGCGGTGTCTACCGGAGTCCTGTTAGCCTGCTACAGCCCGGTTTACCAGAGTCCTGCTAGCCCAGTTGCTACAGCCCGGATTCACTCGCCGATGACCGACACGTTCGTTGCTGGGTCATGTATGCCTATCCCTGTAAGTTAGTGCCACTTTGGGTTCACGACTAGCCATGTCAGTCCGGACTCCTTGTCATATGGATGCTAGCGGCACTATCATATACGTGTGCCAAAAGGCACAAATGGTCCCAGGCCTGGTAAGGCGACACCCATGGGAATACCGTGCGTGAGGCCGCAAAGTGATATGAGGTGTTACATGCTAGATCGGTGCGGCATTGAGTCGGGGTCCTGACATTTATTCTCAAAATTGAAAATTGTTCCGCATGTATTGATAGATTTGTTGTTAATTATTGAAGTGTTTAGTTGTTACATGCTTTTCTATAACACTTGTTAGATTGCTCTCCAGAAATTGTATGTGTTCGTGAATTTGCTACCAGTGTAGCAACCCAATATGTATTTTATGACCAGTTCATAAAGAAAAGCTGAAACAATGCAGTGTGTGTGTTAAAAAAAATTAGTTTTGAATTGTATGGTAGTCCATTTTAGTATTGTTCTAGTCTCATATATACTTCAGTTCTAAATACTTTGCTCATTGTGATCAATGATAATACAATGTATGATGCAGTTTTGAAGCAATTCCCGATGTCTCTTCAGAAGCATTCATGGTCAAAAGCAACGGCAACCTCCGTTCAAGTTGAGCACTTGTCACCGTCCAAGTCGAGCACTAGACATCGTCCAAGTTGATCAATCATATGGGGGTACATAGCAGCGGGACATCGAGCTTCATGTCGGGCAGGTCCATCCTTGAAGCGTGGCTGCTCTGCCCATACCTGCAAGACTTTTTGTCTTTCATTGCTCATAAAGTGTCCTGAATGTTTTGAGTGATACTGGTTTCGCCCAGTTTTAAGCTTTGGGATGGTTGAAATTCTGTTGGAGCATCGGTTTGCTGCTCTGAGTTTTGTGTAATTTGGTGGTACACGTTAGTTTTATAGTATTCAAGTGATTCCGAATGAAACTCATCATTATGCAAACAAATTTGGTAGCAATAAAGTTAGAGGAAAAAAGCAAATTAAAATGAAAAACACAACAAGTTCACAGCTAAAAAATTTGTAAGTTCAACACAATGTCCCAAACAAGTTTGGGAAAAAAGCACAAACGAAAGAGAAACCCACGTAGAAATTCAAATGGTAAAGTTCAAGTCATAGAATAAGGTAAGTCCAGAACATCATTGTAAAAAAAATTTAGTTCAAAAAAATCAAACAAAACATTTTAATTAAAAATATATCATTTAGTTTGATGATATAAATCATGCAAGTACAGAGGCAACGATGCAGTAAATTGTTGCAAACTTACGAGGACAATATTACCCAAAAAACTGAGCAAAGTCTAGTGAGTGAAAACACGCTTAGTACAAACCCATGCAAACATCAGTACAAGTAATTTTTTCAAAATCGTTCAAAATTACTCTACAAAAAATAGCTCAATACAAACACACATATATATCAGTTCGAGTAATCTTTTTTTCACACGGAAAACAAACATGATCCGTCTTGCCGTATTCAAAATTACTCTTAAACGGTTGCAAAGTAGAGAAAACGTTCAATATGACTAAGTTCCGCATTTTCAATTTCTATTCAGGGGTATATTATTTGCCCCATTTCGACAAACTTTTTAAGAAAATTGTGTTTGAAATCAAATTTGACCGTATTCGAATTCATTTTTAAACCGTAAGGAATTAGAAAAATGTTTCAATACAAAAAAGTTGTGCATTTTTCATAGCTTTCCAACGCCATCTCATTTGCGTCAATCCGAGAAACCGTTTGTAAAAAAACGTGAAAATACATTTCCTCCATAATTTTATCCTTTTTCAAATTACTTTAAATCATATAGAATTTTTAAAAACTATATATATATATATATATATATATATATATATATATATATAGAAGATGCAGATTTTTACCAACTTTCAAACGTCATCTTATTTGCTCAATTCCGACAAACTGTTTGAAAATTGATTCCAAAATACGATTCACGTTTTCGGTTTTGAAAAAATGATTTTTTCAAAACTGCTCTTAAACCTTTTTTTGCAAAAATAAATTAAATGATTGTAATATAGATGTCAAGAGCTTTCGAATGAAATATTACACACCCCGTTTCGACATAAAAATTGAAAAAACAATTCAACTAAAGAAGATGACTTTCAATGGAAAATGAAAGCATCAGTTCAACCGCTCTAATTCATCAGTTCAACCGCTCGAATTCATCAGTTCAAGTACGGTAACAGAATAATATTCTGTTATGCGAAACAGAATAGCCCAGATGTATATATATAGGGAAAATCCATCCTACCACCTAGGGGTAGTTACCCCACATGTCTCATATACTACCATGTGGTAGTATATATATTCTATTTTGTTATTTTAAGTATGTTCATATATTATATATAAGATACTCCAAAGTGAGTTACATGAAATAATTGCAAGTTGGCCCATAATTTTTATTATATTTATAAAATACGTATATATTTGTACGTAAAAGAAGCATACTCAAAATATGGTACATACTACAAAAAAGTATTATATATACTACCTAAATATTCTTATATGGTACTACATACTACGCGTACATACTCTTCAATTTGATAGATACTACATACAACATACAAAACTCAAGTGGTGGTAACTACCACTGGTGGTAGATAAAATTTGGTCTATATATATAGTAGAAATATAGCAATAACACACTAAATAGTAGCAACGCTTTGACTATAAAAAGGAAAAGCCAACATGCATTATTTAGATAATCGATTGGAAGTTTATAAGATCTAGACTATTGAGAAGATGATATGTTTTTTCAAGTATTTTTGCAATTTTATCTTATTTTATAAACTCAAAAAATATTGAGAACCATTTCTAAGATTCTTGTGTTTTGTCATTGGGTGATTACAATTTTGTAATGAAGGCAACAATCCTGTATGATATATTACTCAAGGCAACTTATAGAGACAACATATACACTAACTTTAGTGTGGTAATAAAAACTATTTTTTTTATGAAATCAGGGACCTGAAACTACACCATATTAACATAACGATACATATATAAGGTGAAATACATTGTTTCTTACAAACATAAAATTATTGACTTCCCAAACGGGAACTTTAGCCATACCATCTTCAGCATATTATGTTGCCATCTTTTGGAGGGAAATTCGTTTATACGCTTACCTTAATCTTATAGCTTCCCAAACATGTTCCAAACCTATGATCTACTACATCCTATTCATACATTGCCAAGAGGAAAATAAGTCAATCCTTGTTGATATGGAGGAGCAGAATTTCCCATGCCACCCATTTCAACTCCAGTAGACCCCAACATTTGATGCTCACTCCAGACTGGCTGCTGATTTACTTGGTGACTTATCTCTAATTTCTTGCATGAGACATGGAACTGGGTGCTGGATGTCCCACGTGTCGGCGAAATTAAGAAGAACGAGTTCCGATGACCGAGAATCAGCTAGGAACCGCACGGTGGAGCATCTGCACTCTTATTTTATTTTATTGTGTAATAAAGAAATCTTCTCCACATTTCCTCTCAAGCAGTGCGAAACACGACAACCTAGTGAAGTATCCATACATCATGTATTATACATGGCCCACCTCACACTATCACCATATTTCTTGGCCTCCGTGTGACACCTAGCGTGTGTTATTATCGCTCCACGTCTCTCTCAAGGAGCGACGGGTAGACCATTTTGCCGTCGAATGCAATCGGTTTGCTCACACTCGCTCCCACATGTCAATGATATGCATGTTGACCGACAAGCCAAACATGACAGGTGTGCCGTGAGTGGGTCCAGTTTTCTCGTTTTGAACTTGTATAGTGTAGTAACACTTGGGTTTGCACCTTCATAGATCGATGCAAATCGAGCTAAAAAGGCCCTTCGTTTTCTACTAATCCCGTCAACCGTCCAGCTACAGTAGACCACTCACATATGGTTATTAGGGCTTATCTCCAAAATTTTGTATTACTACCATTTTGTAGGTCTCAATTTTATTGCCCACATTCACATGTTTAGATTTCAAAGCGCATGAAATTATTGTGTGCAAAGATTAAGAGAAAACTAACCAATGCATGTAAATGTTCTTGGTCATTGTATTGCTCACACATGCATGCGTTACAATAATTAATACGTGCATGATACTAGTAAACGCTCACGACCTAGTAATTCATTGATTGGTTTAGATATTTGAACTAGGCCCCATAAACCAGAAGGGAGGGAATATGTGTTATCTGGAACCATCCAAATACACTTGATGTTTTGCTACTACCGTCCAATCTTCGCGTGTGGCCGTGTTCTCGAATAAAAGGAGGTAGTAAGAGTGGATTCAAAGAAGAGTGAATTGATAGTTGCTTCGTCCAAGCAACTTACTATGAGAAAGGTGGGGCTTTCTGATTTGACTGCTCATTAGTCATTATTACTGCGACGCAACGATCGGGGTGAGTCTCCCATACAGTTGTGCACTCTAATTTGGTGCATGCACCCAGATGCTGGGTGTCCCACATGTCGGAGAAAGGAAGTAGAATGGCTTCTGACAAATCTATCAAGCTTTCAACATTTGTTTACATAATATATGTACATATAATTTTCAGCGAGATGCAATTATACAATGCTATAAATCTTTAAACTTTTGTTTCATGTCCCTTGCCTACTGGAAGGTTATCTAGTTACAACATTCCATCAAATACAAAGTAAACTAACATCCATGGTAATGCATCTCAATGATTCACATATCATTGCCAATTTTTATGTCACAATTGAAGACAAAGTTGTGAGAAGGTGTAAAAATAAAGAAACTAAATAAAAAGTGATCCATGTCGCCCGTAGGCATGCTTTCACTTCCTGGCCATGATGTTCATTGGTTGGCAGCTCTGTTAAAATCAACAATACATGTTGGCAAGGAAAGGAGTGGTTGGAAGCATGGAACATTCCGATCATTTTGTGCAGTTCCACTACAATAGATATGAGCATTCTTGTCCGCAAAGATATTGAGTATGCATTATAGTATGAGTATGTACTATAGTCATAGTGACACAGTTGATGAAACATAAACACACAAATAGAAGCCGGCCACCTTTGCAATCCCTGTTAAGACTAACTACTTGTTGGAGATGATTAGGCCTAGAGTTGGATGAGGAGGATAGGAACTCCAACCTCCCTTTGTGTTGTAGTTCCACTGAAATGTAGAAATGTTGATCGTGTGACATTTTGGTAGAACTACATAAAACACTCTTAAGAAAAAAAGTGTTTTGTGCAGTTCACAAAAAGGTCGCAATAGCAACAAGGTAAAATGGATATATCTATTTGCACAAAGAGGTAGAAAGGAAACAATTACTAGATAATAATAGTTGATGACACATACGTGCACAAAAAGAAGCATCATCCTTATCTTAATGGGAAGATAGGAGTAAAATGGTTTCTCTAAAACGGTGTGAGAACGAGATCGCAAAATGGAAAGGACGCCGGCCAAGCCACGTTTTAGGCAAAGAAGTAGAGAGCAATTTCATATGCAGGATTTTCTACATGCAGCAACATGGGTAGATGGGCAGTGGAGCAGGACCGGTTCCAGAGGAAGTTGTACCTGAGGTAGTGATCAACGGTGTGTGTGTGTGTGTGTGTGTGTGTGTGTGTGTGTGTGTGTGTGTGTGTGTGTGTGTGTGTGTGAGAGAGAGAGAGAATGGCCATCACCGTCTTGTGTGAGAGAGTTTGAAGAGACAAACCCCAGCAAGCAAGCTTTGAGGATCCTGCCTATATTATATATAGTGGAGTGGTTTCCTTTTTCTCTTGATACCAATCGTTTTATATTGTATACGTGCCATTGAAGAATACAACTTTATTTAAATATAACACGCCGCCATGTCAAGTAGCACTTTGATTCATTCGCACGTGGTGCCCAACCCTCCATTAAGTAAACAACAACTACACGCGTCAAATCATCATGTCGGCTACCTCTTCATACAGAAAGGAGCTCCACCATGTAGCCGCTCGTGTGTGGTTGGAAAAGAGGCAAAGAGTATGTGTGTCGGTGCGGGCACCTTATCTCTTCGTGCACGTATCCCACCTACATGTGTATTTGTGAGAGAGACACATTGACCTAGAGAGAGATGAGATTAGTTAGAGTTTTTTCCTGGTGGTTTCATGAGTGTATTTGTGTGCGTGAGAGGTAGACAGAGAATATGCGTCAATGGTATCTCAGAAAAAATATAACATATGCAATGTGTGTGAAATAGAGGCCTAGATATATCATATATAGAGGGGTGATCCACAAGAAGAGAGGGGAGGGATCAACGGCATGAGATATCAATAGAAACAAAGAGAGGGATGCACTGTATGGGCGCGGGATCAATAAAGAGAGCCAGCGAAAGTGTGCATGTGCGCGTAAGAGATATTGGGCGGTTGGCCTACTGTAAGGTGAGAGGGGAGAGGAGCAGTTTGTGTATCGCAAGGAGACCTAACTAGAGCGTCATGATCCGACAGCGCTTTGCTGTCCAGAGCTAACCGTCACCAGAGAATTAGAGGGAAGAGATTAAAACCACATAGGGCTGCTAATTATGAGGATTATAGGAACTAGGTCAAGCTCTAGTTGATCAATTAGGACCAACTAGAACTAGAGTCGGATGAACTAGAGGAGGCTCCAAAACTTGTATGTAGAAAAGGGCCAATAGCTCAAGTATATATATGTTGTAGGGGAGGAAGGGCTACCAAGAGGAGGCGAAGGACCCCCCACCCCCCACCCTTGCGCCGGCCAAAGGAAGAAGGAGGAGTCCTTCACCTTCCCCAATTCAGCCTCCCCTAAAGGGAAAGGGGGACGCCTCCCGTCTTGGGCCCAAGTTGCCTTCCACCTCTAAGCCTTTTAGGGCTTGTTGATATTTAATTAATTATAAAAGCCTTCTAAAAATTACTAGAGCCTTATTATTATTAATTTGGTTTAAAACCGCAACATGAACATCATGTAGAAAAATAGATTTTAAACTAAGAATGACTCAAATGCCGTCTTCCAAATTTTCAGATTACTTGTTGGCCATATCTTTGTTTTTCATGCATTTATAATTCTACCATCCATCATTTTGTCCCGATGAAAAGCAGCAGCCTGGACCCGTAGGGAGATGGCCAATTAGCTCATCGTCCATCTAGTCGGAGGTGGATGTATAGGAAAGTAATCATATTTCTCCAATTTCACCGTCCATCACATCTAAACTACACCGATTCAAAAAATTAGGACGCCGATAACGCCCACACGTATGGGTGTTAAAGGGTCTGGCCACACATCGTATGTGGTGTGAGCAGGAGGCAGCCCACACGATTTGTGTGTGGGCGGGCATTAGAATTGCCCACACGTGTGGGCGCGGCTACTTTGTGCCACACGCCCAACAAGTACTACTTGTCTCCACCCCGCGCGTGTGGCACGAAGCAAAAAATGCCCACATGTCCTAGTGTAGCTACGTTAGGTACCCGCGGGATGATGATTTAGTTGCCATCCTGGTTGGCAGATGTAGTTATTCGGGATGGCAAATGTAATTATAAAAGCATGGCAACTCTATCTGTTTTGATTAACTATAGTTGACAAGTCTAATTTATGATAGTTGCCACGTGTAATCAACCGTAGTTGCCCGTGTGTGATTAACTACTTGTCACACATGGTCAAACAATAGTTGCCATGTGTATTTACCTAGTTGTCACATGTGGTCCAACCATAGTTGCCATGTACAGTTAATCGCAGTTGCCGTGTGTGTTTATCTGGTTGCCACATACGCGTGACTGCAGTTGCCGTCTAGCAAAAGAATCACAGTTGCCATGTTTTCTTTACCTAGTTGCCACGTTCGCGTAACTGCAGTTGCCATCCTACGTGGTGGTGGCTGTGTGGGCAGAAACTAATTCGCCCACACAGCGCAGCTGGCAACAGCGTGATGCGGGGCGTGTGGGCAAACTCTCCAACGCCCACACACCAGCCCCATCCTACGTGGCACACCAAATCCACCTTTTCGTGTTAAGATTCGTGCAAAAGACAATCAACGACCATCCGAGCGTGTGGGCGAGTTGGAGAACACCCACACGTGTGGACGTTAGTGTTTCCGAAAAATTAAACAAAGAAGAGGTCAGAAAACCTCATACCATGTACAACTTAATCCTAGTCAGAAAATCATACCTTAAACAGTTTAATAACAAATTAGGAAACTGCACACATACATAGATGGAAAACATACATAAGAAATCGTTGAAGGATGATACTTAGTATAGCATTCCACAAAAAAAGTTTTATTGGCGTCCCCCTGTCTAGAAACAAAGTATGCTTCCGCTGCTGCTGCATCCACAACAATGCGTCCATGTTACATAAATTTGTTGCATTTGGATTGATCAAGTCGAAAATCTTCTCATTATATATCTCTAGGAATGAGCATCAGTAAGTAAAACTGAGCTCTTCTTCTCTTCTTACTTCCATTCCCTTGAAATAGCAATTGAAAAGTTTACTTTAGAGATAGTACACCATTTACAACAGAAAACTAGACATTTTTTTTTTGCGAATAGAAAACTAGACATCTGAATCAACATCTCATCAAAGCTTGCCTTCTGGATTCTTAAGAGCAGATACTCAAACACTCGAGGTGTCATACCACAGTTCTCAATGTTCCTCCGTGTTCCATACTCTATATCCCTAAGCATCGTGTGGGTCTTGCCACTACCGATCTAAGAAACTAGATACTTTGATCTGACAAATAATCAACATAGCGTGAGCAAATAACCCACTACCATGAGATTTGTCTCCATGCAAAGCATATCTTCTCTCTAGTCATAGCACATTAATTAGTTGTGTTGAAATGCAAGTTTCCAAATTACTAGATATATTTAGTGTCACCATATATACCGAGGCCGAGATCAGCCCGATAGGAAGGAGTTTTTTTTTTTTTAACACGAGTGCTCTGAGGCATTAGAAACTCCATCTCTCTATATTTTTGGAGTAGAATCAACAGATATAAGCAAATAAGTATACCATAAATATCTGATGCAACCAAGTGAGATTTTTTTTTTTTTTGCAAATATAATACACCCATCTTCTCCTATCCCCACCTAGTGGAGGGAATCATACATCATACATCATACATTCTTAAGAAGTTGATCCCCACTACTAGCAATTCTCTTTACATGCACACTGTCCACATCATCAAGATAACATGTCAGCGTTCACTCAACATATAGCCTCCACCTCAGCAAAAAAATAATCAATGAATCGTTAGGTTCCGATCTAAGTGGGATCCATCTCTGATAAATGCCATTCTTTTCGTATACCGCATAGGCTCACTTCGTCTCAGTTATTCTGGAATAAACACCCATGGTCGTTACATCCCCTTCCTCTTCTCTACGCTCTCTCCCATTCGCCCGTCTTCCTGTAACAGCGTCTTCTTCCCTCCCCTCCTCTTTATATTCCCCAGCGCCTGCTCCAGATTTGTCAATTTCTTGTGCGTGTCCCCCTAATCACGGCAAGATTGTTCGATG
Organism: Triticum timopheevii; assembly: GCA_963921465.1. NCBI lineage: Eukaryota > Viridiplantae > Streptophyta > Magnoliopsida > Poales > Poaceae > Triticum > Triticum timopheevii. The sequence continues at coordinate 421,320,873 of OY997262.1, forward strand.
TCGCGCCACCACTCCGGTCCTGGACGGTCGCGCGGGCACCCGCAGTGAAGTGGTACCTCGATGCGCCACCTTGGCTTCCCCTGCCCGGCCGCGGTGCCGCGCTTGGACAGCGCCTCTGCATGCCCGTAGCACCTCCGCCATGTCAACAATGGCTTCGCCCGGCCGGCCACGCTGACCGTCCGCATCGGCTTCGCCAGGCTCCGGATGCGTTCCACACTCACCCTATGTCATCGCAGCAGTGACAACAATCTTGCTGCTGCTTATTGTGCATCCCCTCAGTCCCTCCTCCCTTTGCTCTTGGGTGGATCTCGGCGAAGCGGTCGGCATGGCGTGTAGTGGAACATGAAGAACAGGGGCTCCTTCTTGCGTTCTTCCTTTTGGCCAGACCTTCAGAGTGACACTAGCATCACTCCTGGAGATTCGATCCTATGTGTTGCCGGGAACTTGTTCTTCTCTGTTTTCCATTAAGTGTGCTATGGCATTCCTTTCATTTAAAAATGTTCTAAACCTCTTTGCATGTTCAGGTTCGGTTTAGGAATTTAGAGGCAGGTTCTTACAGTGTCATGCAGTACAAGGAAAAGGGCGTTCACCTGGGCTGCCTGTTGTTCTAGTCCTTCCTTTTCCTATGAAGTATTTTTGTGCTAAAGTATATGTCATCACTCATCAGTACATCCTTTTCGCATAGATTTATAAAATTTCAGTTTTTAATCTGTAGGAAATAATTTGCTATACAGGAACTCAGGAAGCCATGTGAGAACATTGTTTTTCTTTGCAGCGGTCATTGGTAATCAACCGCAGCACCATTTATTTCTATTCTCTTTGACCATCATGGGAACTATATAGGGGAGTTGAAAATAAGCATAAGGTTTCGCGGATCATCCATATCAACGTGATAGTCTTGAGATCTCCAACTAAGAAAACAGATGTCTTGGGTGGTTTATCCTTATATTGAGGATCAGATTGCTTTTTTCTTTTTATATTCCTCCATTTGTAACCTACTAGTATTCCCCACAAAAAAAAATATTAGTATTAACCCCTTTAGTAATATAATCAAGGAATTTGGAATTCCCCCTTTTCTTCTTTTCTTCTATTTGGTCTTCCGTAATCTTATAACAAATCTGAGAAATAGTATCTTCCAGAATGCACTTATCTACTCCCTCCGTTCCTCAATATAAGACGTTCAATTTAGGAACAGAGGGAGTAGTAGAGTTAGAACCTCTACATCTTGAATGACAACACTATAATCAAGTTTTCGCGGTCCGGGAAAGCGTTTCGCTCTTACAAGGATGATGTAATCTGCAAAGCAGTTTGCCCATCCATTCCACTGTGCGATGATACCACTTGAACACGTTGTTAAGGAGTTGTATCAAAAGCTATGTATTCTCAATGATAATTACAAGTCAAATTATATTTACGCTTTGGGACATATGAATGAAAACTGCACGGTTTTGTTAACATCACTAGTAGAAAAAGGGTCAAACGTGCAGCACATTAGTGCCGGTTTGTATTAGAGCCGGCACTAATGTATACATTAGTGCCGGTTCAAACGGATTTGCATTAATGCCGGTTCGTGTTGAACCTTTAGTACCGGTTCGTGGCACGAACCGGTACTAAAGGGGTGGTGGCAGGCTGGCGTCAGGCCGGGGCCCCACGATCACCTTTAGTACCGGTTCGTGGCACGAACCGGTACTAAAGGTTAGACCTTTAGTACCGGTTTGTGCCACGAACCGGTACTAAAGGGGTCTGACCTATAGTGCCGGTTCGTGCCACAAACCGACACTATAGAGCAATTTTCGCATCCGATGGGAAAATGTAAAACGGCTATAACTTTTGCATACGATGTCGGAAAAAAACGTATAATATATCAAAAAATTCAGCACGAAAATCCGCATCCGATGGAGACAGCCTACGGCCTATTTGGAATTATTTAGAATCCTCAAATTCCAAAAGGAAAAAAAGATATGGTCAAATAATTTCAGTTTTTTTAAAAAAAATTGGTTAAATCTGGTCAAACTACTTATTCAAGAAGTATTAATGTTACTACATAATTATTCAAGAATATTAGTGTTACTAAATAATTATTTCAATTTTTTGAATTTTGGTCAAATCTGGTCAAACTATGGTCAAATCTGGTCAAACTATGGTCAAACTGTGGTCAAACTATGGTCAAACTTATTCAAGAAATATTAGCGTTACTAAATAATTACTGTTTTTTAGAATAATAGTTTCAAACTCAAACGGTGAAATGTTGACTTCATGCTCAAGCTAAACTCCTGAGGGTTAATAGGATTAACATCTTACTATTGTTAGGAAAACAACAAGTGCAGACTCGGAAACGAAGGAGAATAGAACCCGAAAGTTAAGCATGCTCGGGCTAGAGTAGTGAGAGGGATGGGTGACCGGTCGGGAAGTTAGATGATTTGGAATGAGTGATCCACACTTGAGCAATTAAGAGAGGTGATTAGAGACTAAATCATCAAATAATTCAGAAAAATTAAAAATCGAAAAAAAATCAATTTTTTTTCAAAATTTTCAAAAAAAAAACCTTTTAGTGCCGGTTGGTAACACGAACCGGTACTAAAGGTCCCCCATACCGGGGCGCGAGCTCACGCCACGTGGTGGCACTTTAGCGCCGGTTCGTGCCGAACCGGTACTAAAGGGGGGGGGGCCTTTAGTGACCACCCTTTAGTGCCGGTTATGGAACCGGCACTAAAGGCCCTTACGAACCGGCGCTAAAGCTCCGTTTTCTACTAGTGCATGCATGATTGATGTGTTGACTTATCGTATTCTGATTGTTGTAGCCTGGTAGGCCTGCTATGTAAAAGTTAGATGATTTGGAATGAGTGATCCACACTTGAGCAATTAAGAGAGGTGATTAGAGACTAAATCATCAAATAATTCAGAAAAATTAAAAATCGAAAAAAAATCAATTTTTTTTTCAAAATTTTCAAAAAAAAAACCTTTTAGTGCCGGTTGGTAACACGAACCGGTACTAAAGGTCCCCCATACCGGGGCGCGAGCTCACGCCACGTGGTGGCACTTTAGCGCCGGTTCGTGCCGAACCGGTACTAAAGGGGGGGGGGGGCCTTTAGTGACCACCCTTTAGTGCCGGTTATGGAACCGGCACTAAAGGCCCTTACGAACCGGCGCTAAAGCTCCGTTTTCTACTAGTGCATGCATGATTGATGTGTTGACTTATCGTATTCTGATTGTTGTAGCCTGGTAGGCCTGCTATGTAAAAGTTTCATCTATCACACAACATTCGTCATTTATATCCATAATTTTGTTTCATAGCTCTCATCATGTGATAGATTCATAGTAATAAACACATGAAATTCAAACTGGCTTTACCAACAACTATCTACTGATTGATGCTAACAGGACGCATCTTATTCTTGAAAATATGAGGAGCCAAATATCCATGCTCAAGCTTCGCTTTGTCAAACTTATTTATCTGATGTTGAGCAAGGTTGTGAATTAAGGCTTCTAAGTTGCATTTTGTCAGGGTTGTGCGGTGACATCACGAAACTCGAAGGACAAACAACTAGAGTGCATCTTTCTTAGTGTTTAGCTTTATAAATTTCATGTGCTAATATCTACTTGCGACATGCAACACTGCAAATATAATGAAGGGCTATTCCTCATCAACCCCTTTTTCCTACTATATCCTATTTCTACAGTGCAATGTCACATAACACAATTGACGGTAACCCAATAGGATCATAGACTAATATATACTTTCTCTATATTTTTGTAAAGCCTACTCTACAACCAGTGGCTATCACATTGTTATTCTTGGAATTTTTTTATTCAGTTTAGCATTATATTATATTTTTAGTACAAAACCCTTAATGTTACTAAAAGTTCCGCAGCACCGCGCGGGGTGTCATCTAGTATATCTATAGTGGAGTGTTGGCGGATGCATCACTTGAAGAAACACGAGGTTGACTTCTTTTTATCTGAAAACGTTAGCTTTCTTTTTCTTTCCTTTTTGTGTTTCATGTTTATTTATCGACTGCAGTAGCCAGCAACCGTTTGCGGGCCAGGATGACATTTGCGAATAGTGCGGCTGGCAGTTTTGTGACCTTTCTATGTTGGACATGTCAATTAGCCTTTCTAACTGAACTACACAATCTCTTGCACAACTTTCCGTGCTAGGCAACAACTTGCCATGATCAAGTATGGCACACCCAAATCCGATCTATGAGTGTTGTGATGTATTGTTTGTGATGCCATGTAGTATATATTATTTGAACGCTACAGCTTGTGATAGAGAAATTTATGCAGTGCTCATAATGGCACTTGTCGAATTGTGTTGTGAGTAAAAAAAGTTTGTTGAATCAACTTGGTGAGTAGAAGCCCCCAATTGTTTTGCATAAAACATGATCAGACCAAAGATGAGGAGTGAATTGTAAAAACCTACCAAACTCTAAGTTTAATTCCGGATTTGCTAGCACAGTCTTTGGGAGTGCAAGAAATCTAATGGTTTCCTTACTAATTTTCTCAATAAACACTTATGACCGATTTGAAACGAATTAAATCAATTTCTGACATGTTGAGCCCACTGGTCAGGTCCACATGGCACCATTTGTGTTGTCTGTTAAATCGAGCATGGGCTCACCAGTAAGTGGTCGGACACGGCGGCATCTCCTAATCACTCATCACTCAAAACCTCAACGGCGGCCAGAGTCACGTCCATGGACGATGATGAGCATGGAACGGCCAGTCGCGCGGGTACCGGTGGGTGAGAATGGCTACGCAAGACATGGCAGCGGCGGCACCATATCCTCCCCGTCCACCTCTTCCCTAGCTGGCAGCCGTGAACTACACGGGGTTCAGGGTGGAGCTCCTCCTCCTCCGCTTGTCGTGGTGGCGTGCTAGGCCTGGTCGGGGCATCGAGGCGGAGTGCCCTCCTATCCCACTCTCGTCGCTGTGCTATAGCAGCCCCTCCTGCCCGAGACGGAGGAGGGGGCAGGGGTGGGCACCCTCATCTTCCCCATTGAACTTGAGGAGGAACCGCCACACTGCACCTGGGCATTCATGGTTTTCCCTCCTCTCCTAGGCCTCCTCGCTGGCGCCGCATCCAACACTTGGTGCAACAAGGAGATGTGTCGGGTAGGATGACGGTGTGCCGGTCGCTTGGATTGAAGCGACACATGGCTCGCCTAGCACTAGTAGAAAACATTGCTTTGGTTCGGGCCTGGCCAGCCCATTAGTCCCGGTTCTTCATGATACGGGACCCATGGGGGGCATTAGACCCGGTTCATGAGCCCGGGGGGCGACCGGGGCCTCGTGGGCATTGGTCCCGGTTCGTCTGGACCCATTTGTCCCGGTTCTAGGCACGAACCGGGACCAATGGGCCGAGCTCCTTGCCCACATCCATTGGTACCGGTTCGTGCCTTGAACCGGTATAGAAGGGTGAGATTTAGTCCCGGTTTATGCCACGAACCGGGACAAATAATTTGCCTATATATACCCATCGCCGCGGCAGAGCACTCTGTTTTTTCTGGCCGGCGAGGGGAGGGCATTTGGATGCTAGCTCACCTCCTATGCACATGAGGTGTTCGATGAAATGTCCAAGCCACACTACTTAATCTTTCTCCTCTCGAAACTCAACCTCCGAGCTCCATTTTCTCTGAGATTTGTCTAGATTTAGTGGTCCGTCACGCCCCGTCCCCGTCTTCACCGCCATCGATTGCCCGCGCCGATCTCGTCGACGGCACCACCGTGGTGAGCCTCTTGTTCTTATCTTCTTTCTGAAAGAAAAAAATTCTTACTTCAGATAGATACTTGTCTAATTTTCGTACTTTTATTATTCCTTGTTATTATATAGTGCGATGGTTTTGGTATCCGCCCCCGCCGGCCCTCGTCCTGTCTATGATTCAGATGTGGTATATATTATCTTTTGATAACTATTTGGTTCATTTATTGTTTATGATAATTATGCCGACCAACATGACATAGATTTTATTTATCTAAGAGGTTGTTGAACCGGAAATTCCAACCGACCCTATTGGCGAGAGGTTAAATTTAGTTGAAGAAGAAAACAATTACTTGAAGGAAAAAATAAGAAAAATAGAGGAGGAGAAGATGATATTGGAGTTGCATGTTGCGGATGTAGTCGATGATCACAAGATCAAGATGGATGCAATGCGGTTGAAGATTAAAAAGATTAAAAAATATACCATTCATACCGAGGCTTGGTATCATTATGCAGTTGGATCAGTTGTTACCTTGGTTGCACTTATGATCGTATTTGTTTTTGCATTGAAATGTTTCACATAATTTCAGTGTATGGTTTAATTAGATGCTCTAGAGAGCTATATGTTGTTCAATGAGAACTATGTATGTACTTTGGTTTTAATGTGATGATGAACTTCAATTAATTTGGTTACTTATCTATTCATGAGAGGGTTGTAAATTGATGATGTGGCTTTGAATGGTGCATTTTGAACACAGAAAAATGAAATCCCTTTGTAACAAACGAGTTTCCGTATGAAACCCTGATACTTCGAAAGAGATTGTCCGTTTTGTACACGAAGTGCATCCAGTTTTTGCCGTAACCCTCTGTACTTTCTTGCACATGCTATGTGGGCGAAATGATGATACGATGCCAACTTGGAATCTTTTCAGAGTTCATTTTAAATGCTTTTCAATTTCATGGTCTTATAGCTCAGAATAATCGGTAAATGCATGAAAAATAACAAATGAAGTCAGAAAGGGTTGTAAATTGATGATGTGGCTTTGAATGGTGCATTTTGAACACAGAAAAACTATAGAGTTCAAATAAGTTCAAAAAAGAAATCCCTTTGTAACAGACGAGTTTCCGTATGAAACCCTGAAACTTCGAAAGAGATTGTCCGTTTTGTACACGAAGTGCATCCAGTTTTTGCCGTAACCCTCTGTACTTTCTTGCACATGCTATGTGGGTGAAATGATGATACGGTTAATGTTCACAATTTTATTTTATTACCATCATTTGTGTTCAGTTTCATTTATTCATATATATGTATTGACACCCTTCTTCAAATTAGATATTTCGGATGCGGGATGAATTCCTACCACCAGATCGTATGCGAGGAATTCAAGAGGAATTGGCAGAATTCTTTCTTGACCACGTGATCGCTAAAGATGGAGAATACTATGTGGACCCTGATCAGTTCGATTTTAATTAGGAGATTATATTGTAAGAGATACTTATATTGTATATATGTAGCCAGTAGCGTCGGATAGATATACAAGAACTTGTTGATCGACCAATCTCTCAGAGAAGGAGAGGTGGTCGATATCACTTCTCTCTGTATGCATCTGTTAATGACGATCTTCTGTTTCCTTCATTTGCTTACTAGCTAGCGTGTCTAGTCCTCTCTATACGTATAGTACGTAGCGTCAACCAAGCACGGAGATAAGAGAGGACACTTCTCTCTATTAATTAGCTAGCTAACATAATATATGAAACACCTAAAATTAAGCCCCCAAAACCCCCTAACCCCCCCCCCCCCTCAAAAAAAACCCCAGCCCCTGAAATGCTGACGCGTGGATGCCTATTGGTCCCAGTTGGTGCCACCAACCGGGACCAAAGGGCCTCCTGCCTGGGATCGCCGCACCGGTCACGTGGAGGCCCGTCTGTCCCGGTTCGTGTAAGAACCGGGACTAAAGGCCAAGGGCATTAGTAACGACCTTTTAGTCCCGGTTCCAAAACCGGGACAAAAGGCCCTTATGAACCGGGACAAAAGGCCCTTTCTCTACTAGTGCAGGGTGGCAGGGATTCAACCGGGTAGGGGCTCGGCGGTCTGGGACAACATGGGAAGCGACCGCGGGTGCGACACACGCTACCGAGGCACACGTTCCCGCCATTGTTCCATACTGCACCTGCGCACAGGGGCGGAGCTACGTACAGCTACCCGGTGTCACCGGCACCGGGTGCAATTTGCACTTACTTATTAGCTTAGTGTGTAGGCCATTCAATTGTTTGATATGTAGGCATGTGTTCTTCTATATGGACACCGGGTAATTTTAAGTCCGGATCCGCCCCTGCCTGCGTACAACTAATACGAAGAAATGCCACAGAGAAAGGGAGAAGAAGGTTTCAAGGATAACGGTGCTGATGGATGGGCCCTCCGTGTCCAAACTAACGGTCAAGAAACGGTGTTGATAATTATGTCCCATGTCAGCGTTTACAGCAGGCCTAACATGTCAGAAATTTGTTTAATCCGTTCCAAATCGGTCATAAGTGTTTATCAAAAAAAATTAGAAAGATAAACAGTAGATTTTTGGGGCACCCAAGAAATATGGTAGCAAATCCAGAAATGAATTTAAAATGTGGCAGTTTTTTGTAATTCACTCAAAAGGAAAGGGGACGCGAACACATCATTTACAATAGCAGGTAGATGCCACAACTTATTTAGACGACCACCAGTAGCAGCAGCCATAATACACGTGTGCATCGATGGATAAGCTAGGTCGAAACCGGTACATACTAGTATGAAAGATTTATTTAGGCAGCAGGTATATTTAGTAGGTGACGTGTGCTAATGCACCTCTCAGCCTCAGCCGCATTCCTGCACTCAGTGAGGGTCACCAGCGAGGCCGGGGTGACGTCTCCCAAATGAGGATGTAACACAAGCGCGGTCTAAGACCGTAGCCGTGCCGCAGGCAGTGAGCACGGCATTGACGTGGTTGTCGATATTGGCGTGGAAACGAAGATCAGCCCGGATGAACGTGACTCTCAGACAGTCGGCGGCGTTCGGCATCGCATGTATACGTCGACAGCACCGGTCCTTGGCGCCCGGGCTCATCCTTCCCAACTGGAGGTCGACGCACACTTTGAGCTTGACCATGTCGTTCAACGTGCAGTGATCGCCACCGCAGGCAGATGGTGCCGGTGCTGGTGCCCCTTCCGCTGGAGGCGTCAGGCTTTGGCCACTTGCCTGGACAGAAGCCATGCACAGGAGGATCGCGACGAGGAGGAGGAGGACGCGTGAGGATACCATGGCTTTGGTGTTGGTGGTGGCTATTGTTGGAGATGCTGCTTGAGTGGATGAGTTGGACCGATGTTGGTGCCTATGCATACCGGAAATGTATCAATTTATAGGATGCACAAGAAGTTGTTTTGAGAGGCGATTAGTGCTCACCTGCATACAGATTACAAACGTCATGGCTCTCATCAACGATAGACTATGTGTCAGGCAACTTATGGATCGTGGGCTCTGCCTAAATTAGTACAATGTACTTCGGCGCTGAATGTACAATGCAAGGACAAGCGTAGAATTTCCACATTCTCACTCATTTTCTATTATAGAGAGCACACGCGCTACGTTTTCTTTTGCGGAGATACTCAGCATTCAAATAAAGTGATTGTAAGTGAACATGCTTAAACCCTTAAATGAAGGTAAAATGTACTACACGCTAGCCAACACAGCATTCAGCTGGGAGCCTACACAGACCAGATCACATTGCCAGATATCCTCATAAGTCAATAAGGCCGCCTTGAACTAAGTTAGGCTGGTACATATCGTAGGATGATTCCTTTAGTTTCACATGTGTTACACAAAATGTAGAGCAAACTTCGGCCGCAGTGCCGCCTTATCTCCTTGGAGGCTCAGTGTAACTTTTTCCTCACCACTCCTTAGAGGTTCAACTTCTTCCTCCCCACTCGAAGATTCCTCGTGTGTCGGGTTTGTCGGAACTGCCTTCCCCTTTTAGGCTTGCACATGATTCTAAACGACACCCTCCTATTTCCCGTTGAATCGTCGACGCCGCTTGAAATTCCCCCCTTCGTACTCTCGGCCCGTCATTCTTTAGGGTGGCCTTTGAATCGACAATCAATCCAATTGCATCCTTGTCACTTTCATCGACTATATTTACCGACCTTGTCATGCTCTAATTTAGCTTTTGCCATGTTCGACATAACTAAGATGGCACAAGTGGACGTCATGCTTGCTACTTCAAGTATTTGTATGGTTTCTTGAGTTCTGGAACTGCAAAAATGTTCAGATGACAACTTGTGATCATGCTGGCTTGAGTTTGTATAGGTTTTGTCTCTGCTCACATAACCTTAACATGATATGAAAAAAATCCAATGATGGAGCTGATAAGACTAAAATGATCAGAATGTCGAACAAGAGTTATGTATGCCTATCGGAAATTTGCTGGTGCTCCCGGTTTCTCCCCTATCAACTATCTTTTTTCTGTAATCATTGTATACTGAATTTTTAACTACCTACATCTGCTAAGAAGTTGAATTTCATATCTATTCTCTCAATTTATGCAGATAAAAGTTGGTGCCTCAGTGTGCCGACTCACCAGGAATGGGAAGTTCTTCGGAGCAAGCATGGAAAATGTGTGCCTATGTCTGAATTGCTTCTTCTAGAGAAGGTCAATCCATACAATCGTACAAGCAAGAAATAATGCTGTGGTACCAAAGGTACATTGCAAGTACATGCGTAGAATTTCTACATTCACTAATTTTTCAGTTGTAATGCACAAATGTATATTTCCCCAGAAATCAACCAAAACACTGCCTTTTCCTATAAGCAAAAAAAAAGGAATAGAGGAACTGTTATGTGCTGAGTGATGAGATTCTTTTTTGAACCAGCATCCCTAAACCAACTTTTTTTTTGCCTCCAAGAACACGTTGCCAGATATCCTCGAAGCCAATAAGGACACCGTGAAATAAGTTAGGTGGGTACTATTAAAGATGTGATGGTTCCTTCGTTTAAGAAGTTTTACCTCCAACACCAACTCCCAAACTCTTCGCAACCATCTAGACGGAGTTGTCCGGATGCATTTTGCTATTCAACGCTTTATCCCATCGATCCGTGGAGCAGTCCAGACGTCTGCTTTCCCGCAAACCGGACACAAAACATGGGGCCTTTGCGGGCGTCCGGACCGGCGCCACGTACACGTCCGCCACACCGGTCTCACCCAAAACCCTCTTTGCGTGAAGCCGTTGCCGCATATTCATGCAAGTCAGCGCAGCTCCGACTCCATGATATTGATGCCTTTTTCAGAGCGAAGCTACTAGACAAGCAAGCGGCACCGCTTCAATTCTGATGCGGCGATCGAGAAGCCTACTCCGAAGCTGGCTTCCCGTCCCTTTGCCTGGCCTGGTCGTCCCTATATAAGTCGGGCTCCGACGCCATCCACACGATACTTCATGAGTCATTTTCCTTTCCCCGCTCCCACCCTCTCTGCTCCGGCACTGTTCGGACCATCATCTCCACCATGCCGAAGTCCGGGTACTCTACACTGGCAGGCAGCGGCAGTTCCGGATCTTGGCGCTACCAAAGTGGCTCTCCAGGCCCCTCGACCTCCATGTCCGTCTGCTCCTCCGACATGGAGGAGAAAATCATTTCCTCCAGTCATGAGAAGGACTATCCACCGCGCCTTTTCTCGGAGGCGGCGATGACAGACGAGGAGTTCCAGCAGAAAATCAATCTCATGATCGAGAGATCATTGTGCTACCGTGGTCCAACGCCGCCCTCACCGCCTCCATCCCGTGCAAAGGCAGAGTAGGCGCCACTGCCGTGCTAGCACATGAGGGAGCAACAACGTTCCCTGCCTCACCGTCGTGTCAAGGCGGATCCGGCGTCCTCGCATGCAACCACATCGTCCAAGGCGCCGCATGAAGAAGGAGCCATTTTTGCCGCCGCATACCATCACGGCCGCATCGACTAACCCGAGTCGCCTCCCCCTGGCAACTGGCGCGACAAGGCCGTGAAGGAGGAGGTGCCGCCGGCAATCGCGATGGCGCGCGGGTGAATCATCCGTCCACTACCTCAGCGGCGGCGGCTCCTCACGACGGTGGACAGGGCAGCGAGGCAGGCGGCATGGAGGGAGCGGCACAGGGCATCCGCCAAGCCAACGAGGCATCGGTCTAGGTCCGCACGAACCCCGACCTCAGGGCGGCATGGGCACACGACTGGTCGCTTACACCATGGACATGGCCGCCCGACACCGTCACCGCCTCGACGAGGATCTCGCCAAGATCGGCCAAGAGTGGTCGCTCGGTGACACCTCCGCCACCGCCAACAGGGGCAAGGCGGTCGGGGTCACCATTGGCCGAGGTGACCCTCCGCACTGCGCAGGAGGAAGCAGAGCAGCTCCTACACGAGCGCTACGAGGCAGTCAAGCGCGACAGCGATCAGGCATGGCTGTCGCGCCTGTGCGCCCTTCCTCTGCTGGAAGGACTGCTTTGACGATGATGAAACGGAAGGCAACAGTGGTGCAGCTGGCGCCAGCCACGCGTACGAGGTCGCCGATCGCTACAAGCTAGTTTAGATTTTTTTTTTACTTTTAGTTGAATAGACGAAATATTGTCCAGTTTATGTAAATTATGTCCAAACTAAAGTGAATTCCATCATCTTTGCACGAAGTTCATCCGATTAGGTCAGTTTTGATTTGAAATGTATGCGGGTGGCGCCGGTGGCTGGTTTCCATATCACTATCGATGAATACGCCGCGGACAAATACAATGTTATATTTTAGGTGACAGTGTTGGATATACCCTTATCTCTTTGGATGGACAAGCTCACGTGAAGCATATGCGGGTGTTTTGAGGGTCGGTGTTGGAGACACCATTTGCCACGGGACAGAGCCGCCCAGGGCATCGCTCCACCACCAGCTACCGAGCGCCCACCACCGCTCCGCCTGCCTTGACCTTCTACTCCTATCCCCTCCGCCTCCTGACCAACTGTCCCCGCGGCCAAAGTTGTCGTCCAGCTCACATGTGTGGCCATGGCAGGAGAGGATGGGTTGGACTGTTGGGTGTGTGCCTCCCACCTTCTTCCCACTGGAGTTGGCCAGCGAACAGGCTCCCCGTCATACTCCGCATGGCACCTAGCCTCGCCGTCTTGGGCCTCGCCAAATACTATCTACCTGCCGGGGCCAACGGCAGCGGGGGTGTGGCGGCAGCCAAGAATGCAACAGTGGTGGCAGTGCACACCTGAGCCGTTATGGAGCCTGTTGTTCCGGTCCAGTTCGTCCCTAGTGTTCCTGGTCCAGGTCTTTGTGGGGAGGCGGGCCGGGTCCATGTCATGGCTTGGCTTCCGATGACCAAAGCCAGAAAGCGTGAGGATGAATGTCAGCCAGAACAAAATGCCTGGAATTGCACATGAAAATTTAGTTTCTGATGCACAACTTACAGAACTAGATGAAGCCCCACGCCTTGATGTGGAATTTATGGATAAAAATGATAAGGAGAAGCGGGGAAATCACTCGAGAGAAAATGGAGACATTAAGAGAAAGCAATTAGTATTGAAATGGGAATGAGCGAAGACACTTCCACATAGATTTTGTACGATATACAAAATGACCTGGTTGCATATAAGGCTGGTTGTAGTGAGGAGTATCATATACTAGTATCATACCCATACTGCATATTGTCATAGATTAGTATCATATGTGGTCTCATTTATTGCCATGCATAACACATAGTAGCATAACATTTATTATGATACGCTATCTACCTATGTTATTACAACTCTGTCTCTTCTATTTAATTGTCTGCCACATAAGCATGTTACGAGTCCCAAGTGCATAATACCACTTATATTACCCCCACTATGGCCAGCCTAACAACACAAACTGTAAAATATAATATTGATCTGGTTCCACATAACAGTACAAACTGTTGATCGGAGTTGGTACCCTACAGACTGCAGTACCAAAAGAATGTTAATCTCTAGACAAACATAACATTAAGGCCTTGTTTGGTTAGCAACTAAACTATGTGGATTTCCTGGGATCATGGCTCAATCGACGTGGGTCGCCCAGGCTGAAATTTTTACATGTGGACGGTGGCTCACAATCTGACTGGTTGGTTTGGGCCAGCGCACAAAAAACCCCAGCCCAAACCACGCCGCTCCACTCCGTACCATAGGGGCAGAAAGAATCGTCCCTGACTCATGGAAATGAATCCACGGGAGGCGGAGGTGAATGAAACCCTACAACGAGACAAAGGTGGTGGCGCAAGAATGCGGGGACAACGAATTACGCCTTCTCTCCGGTAAGGTCTCATCTCCTCCCCCTTTTCTCTCATGATGAAGCCCTGAGGCTCTCCGATCCTTTCCTCTGCCTCTCCCGTCCTCGCCCTCCTCCGCCCCTGGCGGACTGAATGCTGAAGGCGCTCCCCAGGAGCTGTGATAAGGGCAAGCGCCTCATCGTTCTTGTGATGTCAAACAACACGGCGACAAACCCACTGCCATGAGATTTGTCTCCAGACAAAGCATATCTTCTCTCTAGCCATAGCACATTAATTAGTTGTGTTGAAATGAAAATTTCCAAATTACCAGATATATTTAAAATCACCATATACATCGAGGCCGAGATCAATCCGATATGAAAGGAGTTATTAGTTTTTTAACACGGGTGCTCTGAGGCATTGAAAACTCCATCCCTCAATATCTTTGGAGTAAAATCAACAAATATAAGCAAATAAGTATACCATACAATATCTGATACAATATAAAACACACATCTTCTCCTATCCCCACTTAGTGCGTGGAACAAGACCTCTATGTGCGACCCTTCCATGTTTTGGGTCTAGCCCATTAACCATGTTTTGCTTGCATCATTGGACGTGTAGATATATCTAGAGTGTGAGTGTTGGGCGGATGGATCATGTGAAGAAACACGAAAGTTGACTTCTTTTTACTTGAAAAGGTTAACTTTCTTTTCTGCCTTTTTTCTTGTGTTCCATGTTTATTTATCAACTGCAATAGCCAATGACCGTTCGCTGGCCAGGATGGCATTTGTGAACCGTGCGGCTGGCAGTTTTGTGATCTTTCTGTATTGGACATGTCAGTTAGCCTTTCCAACTATACTACGCCATCTCTTGCAACAACTTTCGTGCTATTCGCCGTGATCAAGTGTGGCACACCCGGATCTGATCCGTGAGTGCTGTGATGTATTGTTTGTGATGCCATGTAGTATATCTTCTTTGAGCGCTACAGCTTATGATATGAAAATTTATGCAACATTCACAATGACACTTGGCAAACTGTGTTGTGAGTAAAAATCTTTGCCCAATCAACTTGTGACTAGAAGGCCACAATTTTTTTGCATAAAACATGATCAGACCAAAGAGAAGGGCATGCGAACACATCACTTACAATAGCAGGTAGATACCACAACTTATTTAGACGACCAGCAGTAGCAGCAGCCATGACACACGTGTGCATCGATGGATAAGCTAGGTCAAAACCAGTACATACTAGTATGCCAGATTTATTTAGGCAGCACGTATATTTAGTAAGTGACGTATCCTATTGCACCCCTCAACCTCAGTCGCACGCATTCCTGCACTTAGTGAGGGTCACCAGCAGGGCCGCCAGGTCCAAGGTTGCTAATTTTTTTAAAATAATACATTTTTTCATTAATTTGCACAAATATTACGCCGATATTTTAATTTTCAAAAATAATATCCAATCAGCCAGCAGAAGGCCGATTGGCCCTAGTCGGCCAACCGCAGGCTGATTGGCCTCCTGTCGGCCTACAGATGGCTGATAGGCCAGTCGGCCATTGGTGGTGAACCTGTCGGCCAGCTGTAGACTGATTGTGTCCTGTCGGCCAACTGTGAGCTGATTGAATTTTTTTTAGTTGTCCCATTAATATTCCGTAATAATTCGAACTATATGTGGATGTGAAATATTTAGGTGTGTCAGTATTTGAAGTTGCTCCGGCAATATCCGAAATATATGTAGATGTCAAACATTTAAATCTGTCAATATTTGTAGTTGCTCCCGTAAATATTCGTAATATATTTGTACGTGTGTGAATTTTTTTAGTTGCTCCGTCAATATTTCGTAATAATCCGTACTATATGTGGATGTGAAATATTTAGGTGTGTCAGTATTTGAAATTGCTCTGGCAATATTCAAAATATATGTAGATGGCAAACATTTAAATCTATCAATATTTGTAGTTGCTCCCGCAAATATTCGTAATATATTTGTACGTGTGTGAATTTTTTTAGTTGCTCCATCAATATTTCGTAATAATCCGTACTATATGTGGATGTGAAATATTTAGGTGTGTCAGTATTTGTAGTTGCTCCCACAAATATTCGTAATATTTTTGCAGGCGTGTGAATTTTTGTAGACCGTTAATATTCCGTAATATATATACATGTCGAATATTTAGTAGTGCGGATATTTTCAGTTGCTTCTTAATACTTGCCTGTCATTGTTGAAAAAAATTATGTGAGCCAAGATGCCGACAGGACCCAATCAGCCCACAACTGGCCGGCAGGGTTGGCCGATAGGAGGCCAGTCAGCCTGCTCCTGGCTGACTAGGCCAATCGGCCTGCCGCTGGCTGATAGGATTCTATTTTTAAAAATAAAAATATCAGCGTAATTTTTGTGCAAATTAATAAGAAAAATGTATTATTTAAAAAAAATAGCTCCAAGGTTAATACAAGCGTGGTCTAAGACGTGAGCCACGCCGCAGGCAGTGATCACGGCATCGACTTCGTTGGCGATGTTTAGGCCAACATGGACATATGCCCGGCTGAAGGCGACGCTCAGACAGTCGGCGGCGTTCGGCATCCCACGTATCTGCCGGCAGCATCGGTCTTTATTGGCCAGGCCCATCATGCTTCCCAGCTGGAGGTCGACGCACACGTCGAGCTTGACTACGTCGTTCAACGAGCAATGGTCGCCTCCACAGGCGGATGGTGCTGGTGCCGTTGCCGGTGGAAGCGGCAGGCCCTGGCCACTTGCTCGGAGAGAAGCCACGGCCAAGAGGATCGTGGCGAGGAGAAGGACGCGGGAGGACACCATGGTTTCGGGGTTGGTGGTGGCTATTGTCGCAGATGCTACTTGAGTGGATGAGTTGGGCCGATGTTGGTGTCTATTCATACTGGGAATGTATCAATTTATAGGAAGCACAAGAAGTTGTTTTGAGGAGACAATTAATGCTCACGTGTGTATAGACTACTAGTGTCATGGCTTGCACCAACGAGAGACTATATTTCAGGCAACTTACGAAGCGTGGGCGCTATCTAAATTTCTTAACGTCTTAATTAGTGGTACAATGTACAACAGTACAATCAAGAAATAACACTTTGGCATTGTATGCACAATGCAAGTACATGCGTAGAATTTCCACATCCTAACTCATTTTCTATTATAGAGCACACACATATATTTTCTGTTGCAGGCGGCCTTTTAATATACACAAAAAGGTATGAATAGGTAAGCGAACATACCTAAACCCTTAAAATGGAAGTAAGACAAACTACCCGTTAGCCGACACCGGCACTCAGACTAGATCACACTGCTTGATATCTCCTCATATGGCATTATGGCCAGCTTCAAGTAAGTTAGAACCCCCGCAAAAAAAAGTAAGTTAGACGGGAACATAGCATCGATGATTCCTTTAGTTTCACATACGTTAGACCGAAAAAGGCTTTCACCCTGCTTTATAAATAAAGTCACAACCGTTACAGATGAATCATACAAACGCGCACCAACCCTGCTAGGGATACCAGCTATATAAGAGAAGCACAAAGAGCTAAGCACATGAACCCAAAAGCAGGGACTAAGCAAAGCCAAGCTAAGCACTAAACTAAGGAAGCTAGCTAGTTCCCGGCAATAACCCCAAGTCTTCACGGAGCGCCTCGACACACCTCACCACGCAGGCCACCACTACCAGGCACACTTCAAGCGACTGTCCAGGAGAAGTGAGAAACCATCATCTTGACGGAGGAAGGGTACGCCTCCAAGGAGGAGAGCGGCGTCTGCGGACGTCAATTCGGCGTCGTCTTGACAAGGTCAAGCACAACATTTGTCGGCGCCCCACCAACCAACCCGAGAGAGCATCATTGGCAACCGACAACTACACCCGATGCAGCTTGACTAAAGAATACATCCGGCAGCCTACCCGCATGACACCGATCCTAGCAACCCCATGGTCCTAGGATGACCCCCCACACTGAGCAGACTGCCGTCTGAAAGAGTCCAAGGTCACAACGGGGTACATCGTCGGTGAAAAGAAGCCCGTTGAGGAACCTAGGTATCGAGACAACACATGAACACTACCGAGGAAGACGCCATGGACAGGAGGATGCTGCAACAGGGAGGAAGTCGGATTGCGTAAGGAGGATGGCCCATAAACAACTCCTCTAAGAAGAAATCAACATCCATAGACGTTGTCGCCGCCAACAACAACCAAGGCCTTGAGCAGCTTTCGCTGAACCGTCGTCCCTAGGCATTGTAGCTTGACCACCATGTCGAGGAAGAACTCCATCGCCCGATAAGATCGCTGGTCCCTTTGAAGTCACCTGGCCCGGGCCCTAGACCGGCGACGGAACCATGAACGGACAAGCGGACGGTGGCCACCCTGACACCTGTCCATAGCCGCCCGACCGGCACCCAACCCCATGCTTCGGAGAACCAGGCAGCCGGACCTCGGGTAGCAAGCCCCCGGCACAGGTCGGTCGAGGCGGCCACCGATGCTCAGGCCATGCCCACCTTAGGAGGTAGGTGGTGGCCACAGCCTCGCTGCGGCCCCCACCTGGTCGGCTCACCCTGCTAGATCCCAATTTGGGCCGAAGCAGACTCACCACGACGAGTCCCACGGGTGAGGAGGACCAAAGAATCAGCCCTCCCAGCCGCATCTACCCTCCCCCCCTCCCCCCCCCCCCCCCCCCCCCCCCCGCGCCACCAGACCACCCCCGTCGACCAAGACCGCCATCAGAAGCACCAGCCGCGACGCCCGCCGCCAATCGATGTCCAGATCTGGCTGACCATGACCGAACGCCCGCCACCAACGCCACGATGACCAACCACCCGCTTCCCAACCAGCAGCCGCCAGATCCGGACGTCTCCGCCGCTATATCCGTGCCGGACACCAGGCCCTGTGCCGCCAAGTGACTAACCCGCCCCTGCCACCACGTAGACAAAGTGTGTACCAACTTTGTGCTATAGTAATGCTGTGGTAACTTTTTCCACGCCACTTGGAGACTCCTTGTGTGTCGGGTCTGCCGGAATTGTATTCCCCTTTTAGGCTTGTGCATGGTTCTAAACGACACCCTCCTATTTCCCGTTGAATCGTCAACACCGCTTGAACCCCCCACCCCCGCTCCCTCTGTACAGTCGGCTCATCATTCTTTGGGGTGGCCATTGAATCCAAAATCAATCCACTTGCATCTTTGTCACTTCCATCGATTATATTTACTGACCTTGTCATGGTTTAATTTAGCTTTTGCCATGCTCGACACTAACCAAGATGGTACGAGTGGACTTCAAGTTGCTAAACTTGCTGAGGCACAAAATACCAAAGATGGTATGCTTTTATGTTATTAGCACTAACATGAATATATTTGTCATTTTTTGAATACAAGACTGATTTTAGCATGTTTGTATTGTGAACTTCTGATGTACCGCACAAACCATTTTTACTGAATAGTGTCTTTTGTGTGGTGCAACTGTAGTGTCATATTTGTTTCGTTTCTCGAGTTCTGGAACTGCAAAAAAGTTCTGATGACAACGTGTGGTCATGCTAGCTCGAGTTTGTATAGCTTTTATCTCTGCTCACATAACCTTAACATGATATGAAGAAATCCAATGACGGAGCTGGCAAGACTAGAATGATCACAATGTCGAACAAGAGTTACGTTTGTCTGCCAACCCTCTTTTTTCTATAATCATTGTATATTGAATTTTTAACTACCTACATCTAGTAAGAAGTTGAATTTCATATTTACTCTCTCAATTTATGCAGATAAAAGTTGGTGCCTCAGTGCGCCGACTCACCAGGAATGCAAAGTTCTTTGGAGCTAGCATGGAAAATGTGCGCCTATGTGTGAATTGCTCTTTTCTTCAAGAGAAGGTCAATTGTACAATCGTACAAGCAAGAAATAATGCTATGGTACCAAACGTACATTGCAAGTACATGCGTAGAATTTCTACATTAACTGATTTTCGTAATGCACAAATATATATTTTCACCGTAAATCAGCTGAAACTCTGCCTTTTTCTATAAGAAAAAAGAAGGAATAGAGGAACTGTTATGTGCTGAGTGATGAGAATTTTTTTTAACGAGCATCCCTACCCCATTAACTTTTTTTTGGTTGCCTCCAAGGACACATTGCTAGATATCCTCGAAGCCAACAAGGACACCTTGAAATAAGTTTGGTCTATACTATTAAGGATGTGATGGTTCCTTTGGTTTCAGAAGTTTCATGAAGTGTATCTCCAACGCCGACTCCCAAATCATATGTAACCGTTTGGACTGAGTGGTCCGGACATATTTTGCTATCCAACATGTCACCCCATCAGTCCATGGAGCATTCCGACGTTCTATTTCCTGCAAACCGGACATAAAACAGGAGCTTTGCGGGCGTCCGGACCGCTTACACGTCCGCCACACTAGTCCCACCCAAAAACCCTCTTCACGCGAAGAGGTTTATGCATATTCATACAAATCAGAGCCGCTCCTTCTCCATGACATTGGTGTCGGTCAGAGCGAAGCTACTGGACGAGCAAACGACATGGCTTCAATGCTGACGCAACGATGGAGAAGTCTACTCCGACTACTGCGCCACATTGAAGCTGGCTTCCCGTGCCTTCATGTCCCTTTGTCTAGCCTGGCCGCACCTATTTAATCGAGCTCCGGCGCTGTACACACGGCACCGCACGAGTCATTTTTCTCTCCGCCCCTACCATCTCCACTCTGGCACCATCCAGACCAAGGCGAGAAATGAACCGACTTAGTGCAGCCAAACAACCTGTAAGCTTCTGAACATCATGCACGCGCACAGGGCGTTTCATTCGGACGATCGCTCCAATCTTTTCTGGGTTTGCGTCGTTTCCTTGTTCGGAAACAGGAAAACCGAGCATCTTCCCACCTGGAACCACGAATGTGCACTTGGATGGATTCAGCTTGATGTCATATCTTCTTAAGTTGGCAAAGGTTTCGGCGAGGTCAGTCAGCAGGTCGGAACTCTTGCGTGACTTGACCACGATATCATCTATGTACGCTTCTACGTTCCGACTGATTTGAGTGAGCAGACACTTCTGTATCATGTGCATGAACGTGGATCCAGCATTCTTCAGACCAAAAGGCATGGTGACATAGCAAAAACGCCCGAATGGGGTGATGAAGGCTGTTTTTATTTCATCAGGCCCATACAGACGGATCTGATGGTACCCGAAATACGCATCCAAGCAGGATAAATGCTCGCACCCCGCTGCCGAGTCAACTATCTGATCGATGCGGGGGAGAGGAAAATGATCTTTTAGGCAGGCCCGATTGATATGCTTGAAGTCAATACACATACGAAGTGAATCATCTTTCTTAGGGACCATGACGACGTTGGCAAGCCACTCGGAGTGATAAATCTCGCGGATGAACTCAGCGGCCAAGAGCCGAGCCACCTCCTCGCCAATCGCCTTTCTCTTCTCAACAGAAGACCGTCGAAGATGCTCTTTGACAGGTTTTGCTTTTGGGTCAACACGCAAACGGTGCTCAGCCAGCCCCCTGGGTACACCTGGCATGTCAGAAGGTTTCAATGCAAAGATGTCCCAGTTCCCACGGAGAAACTGGATGAGCGTGGCTTCCTATTTGCTGTCGAGTGTCGTTGATATGTGAGTCGGAGCTGCATTAGGGTCTTCCGGGTGGATATGAACAGGGTTGATTTCTCCTGCCGAGTGAAATGTAGATTCTGAAGCAGGCTTCTTAGAACGCAGTAAATCACTCGAATCTGCAGTTTTCTGGTACTCCTGCATCTCTACGGCTGCTATCTATTCATCTGCAATCTTGCAACCCTTCTGAAGGCACTCTTCTGCTCTGTGTCTATTTCCTATGACCGTGATCACACCTTGGGACCGGGCATCTTCAACCTGAGATATACGTAACACAGACGAGCCATGAAACGAGCATATGCAGGCCTGCCCAGAATGGCATGATAAGCACTGTGGAAATCCACCACCTCAAATGTCAACTTTTCTTTGCAGTAATTCTTGGAATCACCGAAAACCACGTCAAGAGTAAACTGCATGTTACTCTCATTGAGTTTAGACATCGGAATGCCCAGCCCTTCCAGGGTCTCAGCGTATAGAATGTTCAACCCACTTCCGCCATCCATAAGGACCTTGGTCAGTCGGGTGCTCCCAACGACTGGGGCGACCACCAACGCTTGCCTCCCAGGGGTAGCAACGTGTGTCGGGTGATCTGACTGGTCGAATGTAATGGGAGTCTTCGACCACTTCAAATACGTCGTAGTTGCCGGAGCAACCATATTCACTTCTCTGTTAATGACTTTCAGTCGACTTTTGCTTTCTACATCAGCAAAAATCATCAAGGTAGCATTGACCCGAGGGTAACCATCCTCTTCCTCTTTCTCATCTTCCTTATCAGATTCTTTCTCACTAGACCGATTCTCTTGGAAGCTCTGAATCAGGAGTCGGCACTTCCGAGTGGTATGCTTGGGTTGAATCAGATTACCCTCCTCATCTTTATTCGTGTGTATGCAACACGGCAAATCCAGGACATCCTATCCTAACTGATCTTTCACCTTCTTGGGTTTCCACTACGGTTTCAGTTTACCTTTGAACTTCCGCCTCCTGCATTCAAGACTGCGGCTTCAGCGGGACCTATAGATTCGGCTTTATGCTTCTGCTTCCGATTGTAATTCCCAGCTCCGGAGTCATGGACGACTGTTTTCCTCTTGCCATTGCTGAGTCGATCTTCCTCTTCACCATTGGCATACCGAGTGGCTATCTCCATCATTCGGGTCAGAGTCATGTCTCCGGACCGACCGAATTTCATGGTGAGCTCTTTGTACCTGATGCCTTCTTTGAAGGCACAAACTGCCTGGTGATCTGACACATTTTCCACCGTATGATGAAGGGTGGTCCATCTCTGGATGAAATCTCTCAAAGTCTCATTCGGCTTCTGAACATAGTGCTGCAATTCAGTCAGCCCAGCAAGTCGCTTGCAAGTGCCCTCGAATGTTTTGATGAACACTCAGGCCAAGTCATCCCAGCAGAAAATACTCCAAGGGGCTAACTGCGTCAACCAAAGCTCTGGCCGAACCCTCAAGCATCAGGGAGAGGTGTTTCATAGCCACATCATCATTACCACCGCCAATCTACACAACCACGTGGTAATCTTCCACCCAGGTATCTAGCTTTGATTCTCCAGTGAACTTACTCACACCTGCTGCCAACCTGAAGTTGGGAGGGATCTTAGTTGATTGAATGGCCATACTGAAACATTCAGGCCCATAAATGGATGCTCTATTTCCAGTCGGATGATCTCTGCCTTGCCCTTCTCTGTTCGCTCGTCCTCTGTCGACCAAACCCTGCACAAGGAGTGATCTCGCATCGAATCCCGCTCTCTTGGGTCAGCCGGGGCTCCCCACTCGTCACCATACGAGAGCCTATCATCATAACGCCGGGGCGCGTATGACCCGCCCCTCGGAGGGGGTGTAAGCACTCGACGGTGGTCATCACGGGAAAACTGATGATCAATGCCTGTGGCCTCGCTCCAGGTACTGGTCCTGGTAGGGACCACAATCTTCCCGACGCCTGGGTGACCTTGGACTATGTGCTGACTGAACTGTGTCTGCAACCACTGATCTACTATGGATTCTGTTGCGTGACTGGGAAACGGCAGAATTCTATTCCCCAGCGGCTTTAAGCAATGCACGGATCTGCTCTAAACTTCTACCAGCTTCTGAACGCGACGACTGAATTGACTCTGCTATGCGTGATGCGGCTACAACAGTCTGGATTGGGGTACGATATACCTGAGTTTCAGTTGGAAACAGCCGTCGTGCGCGTCGACTGGATTCGGGAATCCGCTGACAAGCGCGCTCGTCGAGTGTCTTCTGCAGATTCTCCAAACGCGTATGCTCAGCCAAGGTGGCCAAGCGCGTGGACTCCAAAGCTCAAGCTTCGGAGGTCTCCCCAATGTTCGTAGTCTTGAGAGCTTGGACGTTGCAACAACGTAGTTCTTCCCTCTGCTCCGAAGTGAGGGCCTCGGGGACGTACTCATCATGACCTTGTGACTGGCCAGCACCGCCATCGCCACCACAATTGCGGCGAAATCCAGGCAGGCCGTGCTAGGAAGTGACCATGAGAACTTCTGCCACCGGATCATTGCTCTCGCACTCGAAGAGGGAATCCAAGTGACCAGTCGGTAGATCGAACAAACCATAAAGAGATTCGTCAGGTTCGATCACCGCGACTTGGAGGGTGGTCGACTGGCGAGCCACCGCATGCTTCACCCACCGCTAGAGCCGCGAATGGCCAGATCGCTTAAGACGGCGAACAACGGGGAGCGATGATGTCACCAAGGCCGACCGATACGGGGTCGGCGGCTGTCGAAGAAGAACGTCGCAAGCACTCGCACGGAAGTGCATCGCCCCCCGGACGGGGAGGGCCTCGACGTCGATGGGAGCTTCTTGAAGCCAGGCGGAGTCGTCTGCGATGAAAACGAGCGCGCCGAGATGGATCTCGCGGCCTAACGCCAAACTACTGCCGGAAACCATCTTGTCGGAGAACAAAATTCGCAACCTCACCGGAAGTCGCTTAGACGCCTGCCCCACGGTGGGCGCCAACTGTCGTGGGAGTAAGTCTGATAGTAAGAATAGGGGGTACGTAGGAGGAGGCAAGGTCCTAGCTACGGCGTGGTTGCACACATGAGTTTTACGAGTTTAGGCCCCTCTCGGAGGAGGTAAAAGCCCTACGTCTCGGTGCCCAGAGGCTGTGTCGACTGGATCATGTGTGAATGTTACGGGGGGTGCGAACCCTTGTGCCAAAGGAAGAGGGTGGCTTATATAGAATGCGCCAGGACCCTCTCAGACCTCCGTTACATAGGGTTCAATGTGAGTTAAGATGGCACGTTACTGGTAATGACAGCCATAAATGATCATTAAGACTACAAATGAACGCCTAGCCGTTGCCATCCTGGGATTACTTTAGATCTTCTATACACCGAGTGGTTCTTCATATGGTCGAGTGACTATGCTATGGTCGAGTGGAATTGGGGTATCCGGGTGGAGTCTTCTATCGAGTGGATTGCACTTCGGGGTGATTCCAGTCGGTATTCCCTGTTGGTCCTTGAATGCTTTTGTCTGTAGGTCAGTGTCCTTGGATGGGGTGTCTAGGTCATGTTGGGGAACGTAGTAATTTCAAAAAAATTCCTACGCACACGCAAGATCATGGTGATGGCATAGCAACGAGAGGGGAGAGTGTTCTTCCACGTACCCTCGTAGACCGTAAGCGGAAGCATTAACACAACGCGGTTGATGTAGTCGTACGTCTTCACGATTCGACCGATCCAAGCACCGAACGTACGGAGCCTCCGAGTTGAGCACACGTTCAGCTGGATGACGATCTTCGGCCTCCGATCCAGCCGAGCTCCGGAGATGAGTTCCGTCAGCACGACGGCGTGGTGACGATGATGATGTTCTACGGGCGCAGGGCATCGCCTAAACTCCGCGATGATATGACCGAGGTGGGATATGGTGGAGGGGGGCACCGCACACGGCTAAGGAACGATCCGTAGATCAACTTGTGTGTCTATGGGGTGCCCCCCGCCCCCGTATATAAAGGAGAAAGGGGGGAGGCTGGCCGGCCCCTTGGGCGCGCCAAGGGAGGAGGAATCCTCCTCCTAGTAGGAGTAGGACTCCTCCTTTCCTACTCCTACTAGGAGGGAGAAGGAAGGAGGAGAGGGGGGAAGGAAAGGGGGGGGGGGGCGCCGCCCCCCTCCTAGTCCAACTCGGACCAGAGGGGGGAGGGGGCGCGCGGCCCATGCTGGCCGCTCCTCTCTCCTTTCCCCTAAGGCCCATAAGGCCCAATACTCTCCCGGGGGGGTTCCGGTAACCCCCCCGGCACTCCGGTTTTCTCCGAAAACTTCCGGAACACTTTCAGTGTCCGAATATAGTCGTCCAATATATGAATCTTTATGTCTCGACCATTTCGAGACTCCTCGTCATGTCCGTGATCACATCCGAGACTCCGAACAAACTTCAGTACATCAAAACTTATAAACTCATAATAAAACTGTCATCGTAACGTTAAGCGTGCGGACCCTACGGGTTCGAGAACTATGTAGACATGACCTAGAACCATTCTCGGTCAATAACCAATAGCGGGACCTGGATGCCCATATTGGTTCCTACATATTCTACGAAGATCTTTATCGGTCAAACCGCATAACAATATACATTGTTCCCTTTGTCATCAGTATGTTACTTGCCCGAGATTTGATCGTCCGTATCCAATACCTAGTTCAATCTCGTTACCGGCAAGTCTCTTTACTCGTTCCGTAATACATCATCTCATAACTAACTCATTAGTTACAATGCTTGCAAGGCTTAGGTGATGAGTATTACCGAGAGGGCCCAGAGATACCTCTCCGACAATCGGAGTGACAAAACCTAATCTCGAATTATGCCAACCCAACATGTACCTTCGGAAACACCTGTAGAGCACCTTTATAATCACCCAGTTACGTTGTGACATTTGGTAGCACACAAAGTGTTCTTCTGGTAAACGGGAGTTGCACAATCTCATAGTTGCAGGAACTTGTATAAATCATGAAGAAAGCAATAGCAGTATACTAAACGATCAAGTGCTAGGCTAACAGAATGGGTCATGTCAATCACATCATTCTCCTAATGATGTGATCCCGTTAATCAAATAACAACTCTTTTGTCCATGGCTAGGAAACATAACCATCTTTGATAAACGAGCTAGTCAAGTAGAGGCATACTAGTGACAAAAGTTTTGTCTATGTATTCACACATGTATCATGTTTCCGGTTAATACAATTCTAGCATGAATAATACACATTTATCATGATATGAGGAAATAAATAATAACTTTATTATTGCCTCTAGGGCATATTTCCTTTAGTCTCCCACTTGCACTAGAGTCAATAATCTAGATTACATATTAATGATTCTAACACCCATGGAGTCTTGGTGCTGATCATGTTTTGCTCGTGAGAGAGGCTTAGTCAACGGGTCTGCAACATTCAGATCCGTATGTATCTTGCAAATCTCTATGTCTCCCACTTGGACTTGGTCCCGAATGGAATTGAAGTGTCTCTTGATGTGCTTGGTCCTCTTGTGAAATCTGGATTCCTTTGCCAAGGCAATTGCACCAGTATTGTCACAGAAGATCTTCATTGGTCCCGATGCACTAGGTATGACACCTAGATCAGAAATGAACTCCTTCATCCAGACTCCTTCATTCGCTGCTTCAGAAGCAGCTATGTACTCCGCTTCACATGTAGATCCTGCCACGACGCTTTGTTTAGAACTGCACCAACTTACAGCTCCACCGTTTAATAAAAACACGTATCCAGTTTGCGATTTAGAATCGTCCGGATCAGTGTCAAAGCTTGCATCGACGTAACCATTTACGACTAGCTCTTTGTCACCTCCATATACGAGAAACATATCCTTAGTCCTTTTCAGGTATTTCAGGATGTTCTTGACCGCTGTCCAGTGATCCACTCCTGGATTACTTTGGTACCTTCCTGCCAAACTTATTGCTAAGCATACGTCAGGTCTGGTACACAACATTGCATACGTGATAGAGCCTATGGCTGAAGCATAGGGAACATTTTTCATTTTCTGTCTATCTTCTGCTGTGGTCGGGCATTGAGTTTGACTCAACTTCACACCTTGTAGCACAGGCAAGAATCCTTTCTTTGCCTGATCCATTTTGAACTTTTTCAAAATTTTGTCAAGGTATGTGCTTTGTGAAAGTCCTATTAAGCGTCTTGATCTATCTCTATAGATCTTGATGCCCAATATGTAAGCAGCTTCACCGAGGTCTTTCATTGAAAAACTTTTATTCAAGTATCCCTTTATATCATTTTCAATTAATAATATGTCATCTACATATAAAATTAGAAATGCTACAGAGCTCCCACTCACTTTCTTGTAAATACAGGCTTCTCCAAAAGTCTGTATAAAACCATACGCTTTGATCACACTATCAAAGCATTTATTCCAACTCCGAGATGCTTGCACCAGTCCATAAATGGAACGCTGGAGCTTGCACACTTTGTTAGCACCTTTTGGATCAACAAAACCTTCCGGCTGCATCATATACAACTCTTCTTCTAGAAATCCATTCAGGAATGCAGTCTTGACATCCATTTGCCAAATTTCATAATCATGAAATGCAACAATAGCTAACATGATTCGGACAGACTTAAGCATCACTACGGGTGAGAAAGTCTCATCGTAGTCAACCCCTTGAACTTGTCGAAAACCTTTTGCAACATGTCGAGCTTTATAGACAGTTACATTACCATCAGCGTCAGTCTTATTCTTAAAGATCCATTTATTCTCAATGGCTTGCCGATCATCGGGCAAGTCAACCAAAGTCCATACTTTGTTTTCATACATGGATCCCATCTCAGATTTCATGGCCTCTAGCCATTTTGCAGAATCTGGGCTCATCATCGCTTCCTCATAGTTCGTAGGTTCATCATGGTCAAGTAACATGACTTCCAGAATAGGATTACCGTACCACTCTGGCGCGGATCTTACTCTGGTAGACCTACGAGGTTCAGCAGAAACTTGATCTGAAGTTTCATGATCAATATCATTAGCTTTCTCACTAATTGGTGTAGTTGTCACAGGAACCGATTCTCGTGATGAACTACTTTCCAATAAGGGAGTAAATACAGTTATCTCATCAAGTTCTACTTTCCTCCCACTCACTTCTTTTGAGAGAAACTCCTTCTCCAGAAAGGATCCATTCTTAGCAACGAATGTCTTGCCTTCGGATCTGTGATAGAAGGTGTACCCAACAGTCTCTTTTGGGTATCCTATGAAGACACATTTCTCCGATTTGGGTTCGAGCTTATCTGGTTGAAGTTTCTTCACATAAGCATCGCAGCCCCAAACTTTAAGAAACGACAACTTTGGTTTCTTGCCAAACCACAGTTCATAAGGCGTCGTCTCAACGGATTTTGATGGTGCCCTATTTAACGTGAATGTGGCCATCTCTAAAGTATAACCCCAAAACGATAGCGGTAAATCAGTAAGAGACATCATAGATTGCACCATATCAAGTAAAGTACGATTACGACGTTCGGATACACCATTTCTTTGTGGTGTTCCAGGTGGCGTGAGTTGCGAAACTATTCCACATTGTTTCAAGTGTAGGACAAACTCGTAACTCAAATATTCTCCTCCACGATCAGATCGTAGAAACTTTATTTTCTTGTTACGATGATTTTCCACTTCACTCTGAAATTCTTTGAACTTTTCAAATGTTTCAGACTTGTGTTTCATCAAGTAGATATACCCATATCTGCTTAATCATCTGTGAAGGTGAGAAAATAACGATACCCGCCGCGAGCCTCAACATTCATTGGACCACAAACATCAGTATGTATGATTTCCAACAAATCAGTTGCTCGCTCCACAGTTCCGGAGAACGGCGTTTTAGTCATCTTGCCCATAAGGCACGGTTCGCAAGTACCAAGTGATTCATAATCAAGTGATTCCAGAAGTCCATCAGTATGGAGTTTCTTCATGCGCTTTACACCGATATGACCTAAACGGCAGTGCCACAAATAAGTTGCACTATCGTTATCAACTCTGCATCTTTTGGTTTCAACACTATGAATATGTGTATCACTACTATCGAGATTTAATAAAAATAGACCACTCTTCAAGGGTGCATGACCATAAAAGATATTAATCATATAAATAGAACAACCATTATTCTCTGATTTAAATGAATAACCGTCTCACAATAAACAAGATCCAGATATAATGTTCATGCTTAACGCTGGCACCAAATAACAATTATTCAGGTCTAAAACTAATCCCGAAGGTAGATGTAGAGGTAGCGTGCCGACCGCGATCACATCGACTTTGGAACCGTTTCCCACGCGCATCGTCACCTCGTCCTTGGCCAGTGCTCGCTTATTCCGTAGTCCCTGTTTCGAGTTGCAAATATTAGCAACAGAACCAGTATCAAATACCCAGGTGCTACTATGAGCTCTAGTTAGGTACACATCAATAACATGTATATCACATATACCTTTGTTCACTTTGCCATCCTTCTTATCCGCCAAATACTTGGGGCAGTTCTGCTTCCAGTGACCAGTCTGCTTGTAGTAGAAGCACTCAGTTTCAGGCTTAGGTCCAGACTTGGGTTTCTTCTCCTGAGCAGCAACTTGCTTGCTGTTCTTCTTGAAGTTCCCCTTCTTCTTCCCTTTGCCCTTTTTCTTGAAACTAGTGGTCTTGTTGACCATCAACACTTGATGCTCCTTCTTGATTTCTATCTCCGCAGCTTTTAGCATTGCGAAGAGCTCGGGAATAGTCTTGTTCATCCCTTGCATATTATAGTTCATCACAAAGCTCTTGTAGCTTGGTGGCAGTGATTGGAGAATTCTGTCAATGACACTATCATCAGGAAGATTAACTCCCAGTTGAATCAAGTGATTATTAAACCCAGACATTTTGAGTATGTGTTCACTGACAGAACTATTCTCCTCCATCTTGCAGCTGTAGAACTTATTGGAGACTTCGTATCTCTCAATCCGGGCATTTGCTTGAAATATTAACTTCAACTCCTGGAACATCTCATATGCTCCATGACGTTCAAAACGTCGTTGAAGGCCCGGTTCTAAGCCATAAAGCATGGCACACTGAACTATAGAGTAGTCATCGGCTTTGCTCTGCCAGACGTTCTTAACGTCGTCAGTTGCATCAGCAGCAGGCCTGGCACCCAGCGGTGCTTCCAGGACGTAACTCTTCTGTGCAGCAATGAGGATAATCCTCGGGTTACGAACCCAGTCCGTGTAATTGCTACCATCATCTTTCAACTTTGCTTTCTCAAGGAACGCATTAAAATTCAACAGAACAACAGCACGAGCCATCTATCTACAAACAAACATAGACAAGCAAAATACTATCAGGTACTAAGTTCATGATAAATTTAAGTTCAATTAATCATATTATTTAAGAACTCCCACTTAGACAGACATCTCTCTAGTCATCTAAGTGATTACGTGATCCAACTCAACTAAACCATAACTGATCATCACGTGAGATGGAGTAGTTTTCAATGGTGAACATCACTATGTTGATCATATCTACTATATGATTCATGCTCGACCTTTCGGTCTCCGTGTTCCGAGGCCATATCTGCATATGCTAGGCTCGTCAAGTTTAACTTGAGTATTCCGCGTGTACAAAACTGGCTTGCACCCGTTGTAGATGGACATAGAGCTTATCACACCCGATCATCACGTGGTGTCTGGGCACGACGAACTTTGGCAACGGTGCATACTCAGGGAGAACACTTCTTGATAATTTTAGTGAGAGATCATCTTAAAATGCTACCGTCAATCAACGCAAGATAAGATTCATAAAGGATAAACATCACATGCAATCAATATAAGTGATATGATATGGCCATCATCATCTTGTGCTTGTGATCTCCATCTTCGAAGCACCGTCGTGATCACCATCGTCACCGGCGCGACACCTTGATCTCCATCGTAGCATCGTTGTCGTTACGCCATCTATTGCTTCTACGACTATCGCTACCGCTTAGTGATAAAGTAAAGCAATTACATGGCATTTGCATTTCATACAATAAAGCGACAACCATATGGCTCCTGCCAGTTGCCGATAACTTCGGTTACAAAACATGATCATCTCATACAATAAAATATAGCATCACGTCTTGACCATATCACATCACAACATGCCCTGCAAAAACAAGTTAGATGTCCTCTACTTTGTTGTTTCAAGTTTTACATGGCTGCTACGAGCTAAGCAAGAACCGTTCTTACCTACGCATCAAAAACCACAACGATAGTTCGTCAAGTTGGTGCTGTTTTAACCTTCGCAAGGACC
Source organism: Triticum timopheevii (assembly GCA_963921465.1). Classification (NCBI taxonomy): domain Eukaryota; kingdom Viridiplantae; phylum Streptophyta; class Magnoliopsida; order Poales; family Poaceae; genus Triticum; species Triticum timopheevii. The sequence goes on from OY997262.1 coordinate 421,352,728, forward strand.
GGGCGTAGCCACACTCGGTTCAACTAAAGTTGGAGAAACTGACACCCGCCAGCCACTTGTGTGCAAAGCACGTCGGTAGAACCAGTCTCGCGTAAGCGTACGCGTAATGTCGGTCCGGGCCGCTTCATCCAACAATACCGCCGAACCAAAGTATGACATGCTGGTAAGCAGTATGACTTGTATCGCCCACAACTCACTTGTGTTCTACTCGTGCATATAACATCAACGCATAAAACCTAGGCTCGGATGCCACTGTTGGGGAACGTAGTAATTTAAAAAAAAAAACCTACGCACACGCAAGATCATGGTGATGGCATAGCAACGAGAGGGGAGAGTGTTCGTCCACATACCCTCGTAGACCGTAAGCGGAAGCGTTAACACAACACGGTTGATGTAGTCGTACGTCTTAACGATTCGACCGATCCAAGCACCGAATGTACGGAGCCTCCGAGTTCAGCACACGTTCAGCTCGATGACGATCTCCGGCCTCCGATCCAGCCGAGCTCCGGAGATGAGTTCCGTCAGCACGACGGTGTGGTGACGATGATGATGTTCTACCGGCGCAAGGCTTCGCCTAAACTCCGCGACGATATGACCGAGGTGGAATATGGTGGAGGGGGGCACCGCACACAGCTAAGGAACGATCCGTAGATCAACTTGTGTGTCTATGCGGTGCCCCCCCCCCCCCCCGCCCCCGTATATAAAGGAGCAAGGGGGGAGGCCGGCCGGCCCCTTGGGCGCGCCAAGGGAGGAGGAATCCTCCTCCTAGTAGGAGTAGGACTCCTCCTTTCCTACTCCTACTAGGAGGGGGAAGGAAGGAGGAGAGGGGGGAAGGAAAGGGGGGGCGACGCCCCCCCCCTCCTAGTCCAATTCGGACCAGAGGGGGGAGGGGGGGCGCGGCCCATGCTGGCCGCCCCTCTCTCCTTTCCCCTAAGGCCCATAAGGCCCAATACTCTCCTGGGGGGTTCCGGTAACCCCCCCTCCCCCCCCCCCCCCCCCCGGCACTCCGGTTTTCTCCGAAAACTTCCGGAACACTTCCGGTGTCCGAATATAGTCATCCAATATATGAATCTTTATGTCTCGACCATTTCGAGACTCCTCGTCATGTCCGTGATCACATCCGAGACTCCGAAAAAACTTCGGTACATCAAAACTTATAAACTCATAATAAAACTGTCATCGTAACGTTAAGCGTGCGGACCCTACGGGTTTGAGAACTATGTAGACATGACCTAGAACCACTCTCGGTCAATAACCAATAGCGGGACCTGGATGCCCATATTGGGTCCTACATATTCTACGAAGATCTTTATCGATCAAACCGCATAACAATATACGTTGTTCCCTTTGTCATCGGTATGTTACTTGCCCGAAATTTGATCGTCGATATCCAATACCTCGTTCAATCTCGTTACCGGCAAGTCTCTTTACTCGTTCCGTAATACATCATCTCATAACTAACTCATTAGTTACAACGCTTGCAAAGCTTAGGTGATGAGTATTACCGAGAGGGCCCAGAGATACCTCTCCGACAATCAGAGTGACAAAACCTAATCTCGAATTATGCCAACCCAACATGTACCTTCGGAAACACCTGTAGAGCACCTTTATAATCACCCAGTTACGTTGTGACGTTTGGTAGCAAACAAAGTGTTCTTCCGATAAACGGGAGTTGCACAATCTCATAGTTGCAGGAACTTGTATAAGTCATGAAGAAAGCAATAGCAGTATATTAAACGATCAAGTGCTAGGCTAACGGAATGGGTCATGTCAATCACATCATTCTCCTAATGATGTGATCCCGTTAATCAAATAACAACTCTTTTGTCCATGGCTAGGAAACATAACCATCTTTGATAAACGAGCTAGTCAAGTAGAGGCATACTAGTGACAATAGTTTTGTCTATGTATTTAGACATGTATCATGTTTCCGGTTAATACAATTCTAGCATGAATAATAAACATTTATCATGATATGACGAAATAAATAATAACTTTATTATTGCCTCTAGGGCATATTTCCTTCAGGTCATGCCTAAGATCCTACCCTAGATACATGTCCCCGTCAGAAGGTGTGGAGGGGTAGGGCGTGTCTCCGGCCGCTGCCGCGGTAGAAGGTGTGGAAGGGGAGGGCAGGGTCTTCGGCTGGTGTTTAAACGAGTGTTACCAGAATAAGGTTTAGTGTTAGGAGAATAAGACTCTTAACGGTGTTAGGAGAATAAGGCTCTCAACGGTGGTAGGAAAATCCATCCTACCACCTAGGGGTAGTTAGTAGTTACCCCACATGTCTCATATACTACCATGTGGTAGTATATATTCTACTTTATCATTTTAAGTATGTTCATATACTATATATAAGATACTCCAAAGCGGGTTACATGAAAAAATTGCAAGTTGGCCCATGATTTTTATTATATTTGTGTAATACGTACATATTTGTACGTAAAAAGGAGCATACTCAAAATATGATACATACTACAAAAAAGTATTATATATACTACCTAAATATTCTTATATACTCCTACATACTATTCGTACATACTCTCCGATATGATAGATACTACATACAACATGAAAAACTCAAGTGGTGGTAACTACCACTGGTTGGTAGATAAAATTTGTTCTCTCTCTCTCTCTCTCTCTCTCTCTCTCTCTATAATGCACTATATAGTAGCAGCGCTTTGAGAACTCAACAACTATTGAGAACTATTGAGAACCATTGAGAACCATTGTATTTTATAAACTAAGTATTTTTGCAATTGTATCTTATTTTATAAACTCAACAACTATTGAGAACCATTTCTAAGATTCTTGTGTTTTGTCATTGGGTGATTACAGTTTGGTAATGAAGGCAGCAATCTTGTATGATATATTACTCAGGGCAACTTACAGAGACAACATATACACTAACTTTAGTGTGGTAATACAAACTAATTATATTTGTTATAAAATCAGGGGCCTGAAACAACACCATATTAACATAACAATACATATATAAGGTGAAATACATTGTTTCTTACAAACATAAAATTATTGACTTCCCAAACAGGAACTTTATCCATACCATCTTCAGCATATTCACTAGTGCAGAACCGGGCATTAGCACCGGTTCATAAGGCCCTATAGTGCCGGTTACATAACCGGCACTAATTTGTGGTCACTAAAGCCCCCCCCCCTTTAGTACCGGTTCAGCACGAACCGGTGCTAAAGGGCAACCACGTGGCACGAGCCAGCTCCGGGGGCCTGGAGCCCTTTAGTACCGGTTGGTAACACCAACCGGTACTATAAGGTTTGGTGGGTTTTTAGTTTTATGATTTCTTTTTCATTTAATTTTGTGTTTCCATTTTAATTCTTTTTCGTTTGCTGGTATTTTACGATACTACACATTGTACATGTTATGCATCATACATCATGCATGCTTTGTTTATCAACGCTGCTGCTATGTTCATTGCACCCGCAGATATAACATGCTCATGCATGCTTTTCATCATTACATCATCATATATATATAATAACAAGTCCTACTAATCATGCATCATCATACAACTTCTACTCATTATTAATAATAAGTCATACGATCATCATTCTCATATATAGTCATCGAATCCAACCCTACATAATTGTTCTTAGCACATGATCATCAGTATCAGGTAGGACCTAAACACCCTTGAGGTAAAATAGCATAAAACAATATAGACCCTGACTCTCCATTATGAAGAATGGCGATCATCCTGTCTCCAATTCTTGCCTTTCGCTGCTTATTGCTTCCAAGAAGCTCCTTACGACTGTCCATACATTTTTTTTATTCTTTGATTGTTATGTCTCCACTTCTTTTAGAAACCCGGTATGGACAGTTGAGATTCGTAGGACGACCTGGTCGTATGTTCAAAACATGAAGGCTACCATGCGTATACATCAGATGAGGCACACAATCATTCGGGATTATCTGTTGAAAAACATAATAATAACTTTGTAGTTAGCAATGATGTACTAGTTTTAGAAGTGTGCAAAAAGATGCACGGATGTTGTAATAGTAAAAAATAATCTTACCAGGGTATCTCCATGGTAGTTACCGTAGTTCAACACGTGCACTAGTGGCACGTATTGACCATAATGTTGAGGAATTTGATTGTAGATATTGTAATTCTCAAGATCAGTACAAAATCCGACCAGATGATTTTTCTCCCGATAAGTTAATTCGGAGCCTTCAGTGTAGTATGCTCTGTCTACCATCTTCAGCACATTCTTTGAAGAATGAAAATAAGCTGTCAATGGAGATAAGTTGTCAACATTATATTTTGAAATAAACAATATAAATTACTTAATAACTATGTTTAGCTCACATGAGGGAAGAACTGGAGGTGTATCCACAAAGACCCAAATCGAAGGTGTCTCTTGCTCGATTGTAGGATCACCAAGATCCATGGTGACAAGCATACCCTCATCAAGACCATACATCTTGCAAAATGCAACCCAGTTTTTGCAACCAAAATGGGTTACACTCTGAGCATTGTACAACTTTACTTGAAAATCCACACCATGTTCGGTACTTAGGATAATTTTTTTGGTTTCGAAATTTTCATGGTCTTCAAAACCCATCCTCTCCAAGACATAGCGTTTTGCAAAGCATGGGATAAGCTAGTTGAATTGGAAAAAAAATGAAAAATACACGTTAAAATAGTTGAAGTCGTGCTTAATTATGAAAAAAACTATTGTCGCCGTTGCGTACCGTATGAACATCGCAGGTCTCCTCGAGCTTAATGCTGAAGCGCTGATCTTCGTCCAGCTCAATGAACCTGTCGCAGATACCTCGGTCGTCGTGGCACCAGTCGCACTCCCCCGGGCGGTTTTCGTCGTCTGATGAGTACGACATTTCCGGCCTACGTTCATAATTTAGTTTTATTAATTAAGTCAACTATCTAGTTCAACTACTAAGCACTTACTATAAATAAATAAGTAATACTTACTAAAAACAAACTACTTCTATATATAGTAAAATAAATTAGTTTATTAAATCAACTAACTAGTTCAACTATATATAAACTACTTCTTCTTTTTTTTCCTTTTTCTAAATACTATGAACAAAAAAATCATTAAAATTCTATGAACAAAATTAATTACACAATCTAAATATCACCCAAAAAAATCTATTAACAATAATATCACCAAACATGCATATTCAATAATAATATCACCAAAAAAAACCTATTAACAGAAAAAAAATCTATTAACAGAAAAATCTATTAATTCAACTAGTTCAACTAAGCATTTACTAAAAATAAACTAATTATATTAATTCAACTAGTTCAACTAATTAAGCATTTACTAAAAATAAACTAGTTCTATATATTAATTCAACAAGTTCAACTAATTAAGCATCTTCTAAAATTAAACTAGTTCTATATATTAATTCAACAAGTTCAACTAATTAAGCATCTTCTAAAAATAAACTAGTTGATCTATATATTAATTCAACTAGTTCAACTAAGCATTATATTTACTAAAAATAAACAAGTTATTATATTAATTCATCGATGATAACATTTCTAATTAACATTCTAAAAATAAACTATATAGTTCTAATTCATCTAAACATTATATATAGAAAACAGAAAATAAGTAAAAAAATATGTGTGTGTGTGTGTGTATATACGTGTGTGTGTATGTGTGTGTATGTGTGTGTGTTTGTGTGTACGTGTCTGTGTGTATGCGTGTGTGTGTGTAGTGTGTGTGTATGCGTGTGTGTGTGTGTAGTGTGTGTGTGTGTATGTGTGTATACGTATGCGTATGTACGTATATAGGGCGCGTACGGGTGGCGCGGGGCAGCGACGACGACGGGCGACGGGGACGGCGACGACGGGCGGCCGGGGGCGGCGACGACGGGCGTGCGGCGGGCCGGGGGCGGCGACGACGGGCGGCCGGGGGCAGCGATGACGACGGGCGCGCGGCGGGCCGGGGGCGCGCGGCGACGACGACGGGCGGCGGGGGCGGCGACGACGACGGGCGGCGGGGGCGCGCGGCGACGATGACGA